>JAEOAD010000061.1:9410000-9930000 GCA_036365145.1 Orientallactaga sibirica
CCAGAAAATGGGTGCCTGGTGGCCTCCCTCCAGGGATAATTCTGCACAGTTCTGACAGGAAAATATTCCATGGACATATTGAGTGGAGAGAAGACTAAAATAAGATGGAGATAGTGCCATTATACTAAGAGAAGCCAGTATTTTCTTGAATTAAAAATAACCAGTATTGTGAGATATAATAGGATGGTGAAAAGAATATTGCTGTTTCACCATCACTGCAAAGTTGTGGCCACAATCAGGGACTAATATAAGCAGAGATGATCTGCTCACACAACACCGTGACCCCTCTTTGGTAGAGAAAGTGCTTTCCAACATATCGAAGACAAACTGAATTTTGCCTATACAATGTCAAGCTAATGTGGGCAACATCCCTAATTTTAGCAACTTCTGACTCAATTAACATCTTCATACTGTTTTTTAATAACCCCAAGATCCTTCTTAGAAGGTCTGACCATTTCCAAAGAGGCTTATAACCCCAAACTGTTCCTTCCCCCACTTATGATGGGCTTAATTGTGCTTCTCGATGCTGTGATTTATTTGTAAGCCAAAAGGCTGCACCCAAAATGATAGCGTTTGGAGAAACACACATAGGACTTTGGGTAGCAAAAAGTTTAGATCAGATCTTTTGGGTGAGCTTCCATGGTGGATAATTATGCCCTATAGGAAGAGACATCAGTAAGCTTTCTTTCTTCTTTCTCTTCCTCCTCCTCCTTCTTCCTCCTCTTCTTCCTTCTCCTCCTCCTCGTCCCCCCCACCACCACCTACTTGTCAGAAATAAGGTAAAGAGCCACTCAAGACCATACAAAAAGATAACTTGTTGTGGCCCACAGAGTGAGCCCGCAGCAGACATGGGCAGTAGCAGCCTTGGGGGCCCTTTGATCCTAGTTCCTCAACCTCCAGGGCTGTAATTGCTCAAGTTACAACATTTTGTCAAAGCAGTCCAAGCTCACTGAAATATCTTCTGGCCCATGTCCTTCAAAAGCACACCCAAACATCACCATGTTTTGTAAAATGCATCTATTTTACATTTAGACAGTCAAATGATCGAGGTTCTGCCAAGAGTTAAATCATGTAGACTTGGCAGGCATCGCCGTTCTTACTCTCCCCCACGACATGACAGATTCAGCCAGATGATCTGAAATAGTAGTTGTGACCACCCCAGCTGACAGTACCCAAATCTTTTTCAAGAGCTGCTCATTTGCCAAATGAGTACAATTGGCAGAATGTCTGCAGGAGACATCCTGAGAAGCGGATGTAGCCAGTGTACATTCACGTCCTCCACACCACTTATCCTATGATTGACCATCCTAAAACAAGGGACAGCAAACTGGCACCACTTCTGCAGCTGCTGACCTCTAGTACGTGAGACCAGAAGCCAGCCAGCCCTGGCTTGGATGGGTTCCAGTGGTAATAAATACAGCTTGCCTATGGCTGTCACCCTATGCTAAGAATGGAACTGGCCTGTAATTATCACTGCATGTAATTATGTACTGCCCATATCTCCTCTCTACCAAGCCAATGCTGGCTGTGATTTTTTTTTGCGAGGAGCAGTTAAGCATCTTGGGATGTTCTGTACGGTGTCAAGAAGTTGGGCCCTGCACCTGGTTGTCGTAATTACCAGGATTGTGCCTTCTTAGGAATTTCCTATAGGCAAAGAAATCAATTTTGCAAAGTCTGAAAGGCAAGTGTCTATCATCCTAGACCTTAAGTTCCCCCATAAAGCTATAGTCTAAGGGTATTATGAAAATGATGCCAATGCATTTAAAAAGACTGGTTCCTACAGTTCTGGAATTTCTCCTCTCTGTTACTTCAGTCCCTAAGATGTAAACGGTATATCATAGCAATATTGCACTCACAAAAAGGAGACATTTTCTCAAGTGGCAGGTAAAGGAAAACAATTTAAAAGTGACGTTCCTTTTAACATTTTCTCACCTTTGCCCATTGAACTTTGTCCTGGTTCATCTAAATCCTAACAGGATAGCGCTAATCTAAATGAAACTAAAAACCCGAGACAAATGTGAATGACTGAGACAGATGAAGGATTCCTTCCTTTAAGAGTTATTTGGACCAAAAATAACTTGAGTAGTTTTTTTACAGCTTTCCTGGGAAGCAAAGAAAAATCACCCAGGGAGAATTCTATTCATAACAAGAATAGGACCTTAGTTTCAGAAAAAATACACACTTAAGTGTTGGAAATTGGAAAGCTGCTTGAAGTAGCAGTAACAATAACCAATGGATTCCAGAGACTGTTTCCATGTTAACTCTGCAAAACTATTGTCAGATATTTGGTTAAAGAAAAAAAAAAAAAAAAAAAAAAAAACTATTGAGGAAGAAAAATGTGTCCATTTAAATTTCAGTTTGAATAATAATTTTACAGTTAGTTTCATTAGAACTCTGTTTAAATATGGGAAAGAACTATGCATCATATCTTATATCAGTCACAAGGGGTGATTTCATTCTGAGGGATACATTAGGTAATGCCTAGAAGCCTATTTGCTTTGCAATGTGGTGGAGGTTATGGATTCTAGCAGGTAGAAGCCAGAGATGCTGTTAAATCACCTATCATGTACAGGACAGCATCACAACTGGAGAGATGGTCCAGCAGTTAAGTGTGCTTCCTGAACAAACGTGAGGGCCTGACAGGCCCTGAACCACCTGAGTTTAAATCTACAAAACCCACATAAATAGCTGGGTGTGACTATGTAGGTCTGGAACCAGAGTCCCAGAAAGAGGAGCAGAGATCAGGGAATTGCCCAGGACTAAAAAATAAGATAAAAATAAAATCCAGCAAGCTCTGGTATTAATTAGTAAGACTCTGGTTCAAAATAAGAATGTCCCCACAGGCAAATGCCCCACCACCACCCAGCATGCAGGCAAGAGCATGGGGCTCTGCAAGACACATATACCATGCACACACATGTGCACAAAAAATATAAATAAAAATACAATCATCCAATCCCTAAAGGCACTAATTCTGAGATTGAGAAACCCTGACTTAAAGAATGCACTTCTAAAATATGGGGGCAAAGATATTGTAGCAGACAGCTACAGGTTCTCTGAGATGAACTTCCAGGCCAGGCACATTTATGGAGGAAGGGAGTTATTGAAGCTTATAGATCCAGAGTAAGTTCCATAATGGCAGAAGAAGCTGGCCTGCTCTGACAGGACCAAACACAAAGAGTGAAGCCACAAGGCAAAACCCACACAAGTACAGCACACCTCAGGAACTTCAGCTAGGCACACTTTGCATATCTTTAGGTTGAAATTCTAAACCCATCACCACACTTTAAGATCCACCCAGTGACACTGCCTCCAGCTAGGTGGCTGCAGATGCAAACTACAAACTAATAAAACACTGAATATATTGGGGGCCATCTATTCACACTACCACAGATATGTAACCAATCTTCTCTAGAAAACAGTTCAAGCACAGGTAAGAGATGCATGATTAACAATGTGAAAGACCTTTCATTTCAGTGCTATAATTAGATCTATTTATTGGATTTAAAATTCATGGCATATCACACCTTGCAGATTCTACACATATTGTTGATGAGAAATTCCAAACTTGAAAACTTGGATGTACAACAAAGCACATGAACACTCTGTATGTGATTCTGGTTGTTTACGTGTTGTGCTAAGTAGAGGATGCTGCTTCTGTCCTCAGGGGTCATGGTGTGGGATGGAGAATGATGGGAATGACCCATCTTTTCTTCATTTGTTAAATGAATACCTATTGACTGCCTACTATGTGTCAGCCCCAAAGTCACTGAGCACAAAGGAGTTGCTTGCCTTGGGTGATAGATTGAAGTTAGAGTCAAGATGAGAAGACAGAGGGCTACAGAGCTTTGCAGCAAAGCATGTGTGATGGTTAGGTTTTATTGTCAGCTTGATCTGTTTGGGAATCCACAGATATTCCTCTTGAGTGGGTCTCGGAGGATGCTCCCAGGAAAGATTAACTGAAGGAGGAAGTCCTTCCTCCAGAGTGAGCATTTTCTCCAGAATGGACAATTCCTCTTGGAGGAGGGGAGCTTTATCTAAGGAAGCTCATGGGGAAAAGAATCCCTTCTTCCCAAAGTGCTGTTTGCTGCCTTCCAGTGTGGTCTGAAGAGCAGCATCTCTCCAGGAAGCCTCCAGGCCTTCAGTGCTGGATTAGGGCCTCTGAGACATACAGTCTGGTGGGCTGAACAGCTACCAGGTTCCTTGACTGTGGGGCCTACAAACAACTATGGTTGGGACTTCCATAAGCTAAACCTATAAATTCCCTTTTAATACAATTTGTTCTATCAGTTCTGTTCCTCTAGAGATCACTGACTAATCCAGCATGACAGAGTAAATGTGTAATGTTTAAGTCAGGAAGGCCTCTCAAGAAGTGAGTTAAAGGACAGCTGGATTTATCAGGCAAGATTCAGAAAAGAGAGTGGTTCACATAAAGCAGCATTAGTGCCTTCTTTCCCTCAGGGAGATTGTCTTTTTTATCTTTATTTTTAAAATATGTTATTTATTTATTTGTCTGAGCATGCACGTGTGTGTGTGTGTGTGTGCGCGCACGCAGAACTCCACTGTCTTGTACCACTGCAAACAGACTCCCGATGCATGTGCCACTTTGTGTCTGGCTTTACGTGGATGCTTTGGAATCGAATCCAGGCTGAGAAACTGTACAAGCAAGCACCCTTCACCACGGACCCAACTCCCCAGCCTTCTTATAGCATTTCTTAAACTCCAGAATATATCTACATTACTCTTTCTCTGACTTCCTTAATCTGTTATGATATCTAGAGATTTTTACTAAATGCTATTTCCAACTGTCAAAAAAACATTACTAGGAAATAAGTTAAAATAAAAAGATTTATTGCAGTAAGTTTTTTGCTATTATTATTTATTTGAGAGAGAAAGAGGTAGAGAGAGAGAGAGTGAGAGAGAGAACAGGCACACCAGGGCCTTCAGCCACTGTGAACAAACTCCAGACAAGTGCACCCCTTTGTGCACATGTGCAACATTGTGTACTTTGCTACATGGGACCTGGAGATTCGAACCTGAGATCTTAAGCTTCATAGGCAAGAGCCTTAACCACTTAGCCATCTCTCCAGCCCTCAGTAAGTTTTTAAACCAAGTAGATGCAACATTCCATGCTAAATTGTGTTCTTAAACAATAAAGAGATGGGCTGGCTTATATACAGGAAATTCCCACGCATGTTCCCACTATAGTCCACTATACAAATGAAGCATGCAATATACTAAGTCTTGATTGGTTGATGTTTAAATTTGATTGCCAATCCTAGTGGGTAATAGGACTTTGGGAGGGGTGGTTATTTACTGGCAGTTGAAATGGTAAGATGTCCTATAGAGGTGGCAAGCTTAGCCTGTGGTTGTTGGAGGAAAACAGAGTATGTGTGTGACCTCCAGTGAGCACAAACATTTCATTTCTTCTTCATGCTTACTAATTTTCAAAATTTCAAAATTTAGATCTAATCAGCTCCTGGGGACTGTTGGTGAAGACTGAATTTTGTTAAAGTTAACACTATTTATTCAGCTCTGTAATAGTTGACAATGATGCTGTGGTATGCCAGCAAACTCTGGAAAGCTTTCATGGTGAGATGGGGATAACAGAGTAGCAGGTATCTCCTCCATGTTAGCATAGAATGGGAAAGAGCATCAGCTGCCATGCCAGTGGAATTATGTTAGAAGCTGACGATGAGTAATTTGCTAATTCTCAATAGCAACACCAAGAAAAAAGACTGTTGATGAGGAAGTCAATAATTCAAAGTATTCATAAACAGAAAAAAAAAGAATGTTGGTTTAGTCCTTTAGCAAAACTAGGACTGATGATTGTATTTGTTATAAAGTGGAGATGACTATACGAATTCAATTAACACCTTGTTCCTATTCAAATTTTGTTGGCCAAGGAGGTCCCAGTAGCCTCCAAAACATTAAAGGCTATTGCCAAGGCCCTTGGTTTCCCTTAAGAAACAGATGGTAAGACCCTACTGGTGAAGACATCTCTTGCCTGAGAGGCAAGGTCACTGAGAAAGCAAGCTGGTGCTGAGTGGAAAACCTTCTCCCTGTAGACCAGCCAACTGAAAGCTGGAAAAAGCTGCACTGCATGCAGCTGTATGGGAGACAGAAGTCATCAGCAGTGAAAACAGTGGACACTGGAAAACTCAAGCTTGGCCAGACTGTCCCATTGATTGAACAGGTGCAATAGTGGCATGTCTGCTCTTGGGGAAACCAACTGCTCCCTAATTGGACTGAAGGACATCTCTATGGGAGAGAATACATGCCTTGCACTGAAAAAACTAAGCAAAAGTCTATGGCAGGGGAGGTCATGAGCCTTAGGGATATAAAACCTGCTCTTGTCTGGCTAAATGTATATATTATTCCCACCAAGCTGCCCTGAAAGCACTACACTTAATGTTCATATTTACATATTAATGCTACTCTCACTTCTGGTTAGAGAAGCTTCTCTTTTCAGATGAAGATGACCACAGGGATGACCCAAAAGGCAACATAGTGCTGAGAAGAAGGAATGAAGGAGTGTCCAGCACTGAAACATCTCTATCACATCCTCCAAGGCTCAGGGTCCATTTTGGAAGAGGGGGCAGGAAGAATGTAAGAGCCAAAGGAAGGGTACAACTCCTTACAAGGCAACTGTCCAGACAGAAATTGGCCTTGATATCCATGACCTTGCAGTGCCTAGCAACACCTTCACAAGGCCCTCATAATAGAAGAAAAAGATGATGACATCAAATTAAAAGACTAATGGAGAGAGGGAGGAGAATAGAGTTCTGAAGGGGAATGGGTGAGGGGAGGGAAATATCATGGTTTTTTAATGTAAGTATAGAAGTTGTCAATAAAAAAAGAGATGCAGAATAAAAAAATTGAAATAACTTAAAAAATTATTAGTTCTATGAGTATTCCAACTATAACCTTGCCCCAGGCCTAACTTTCACTCAACATCCATGGAAACATTTCTAGGACTTTCAACAATTAGCAGTGATAGTGTTTATATTCTAGAGGCACACAGGCCTTTGTGCACATTTATGTGTACACTTGGAGGTAGGACATTTTCTTATCCTCAGCCAGACTAGCTGACACATTCACATGTCCCTGACATATTTTAGTCTGAAGACCCACATGGAACTTAAAAGTAACAAGCTGAAGAAAGTGCTGATCTCTCCAAGGAGAGGAGAGATTTCAGGTTCACTTTGATGCATTTCTACTCACAAGATAGCCAAAGAGAGAAGGATATCGTATCCCCATATGTTGTAGACTTATTCACTGATAGTGTGTATAAAACCTCTAGCTAGCAAGACAATAAAGAAGACCAGGGTGAGTCCTAGGGTCCTATAGTTTGAAGCCATACTAAGTAGATGAAAGGCACTTTTAAGGAAATCACATGTTATTTAATTGTCAAGATTTTGAAAATATAATGTGTGATCTTTTGTGTTCTGTTTTGTGTTAGGTACTGGGGATCAAACCTAGGGCATCTTGCATGTAATACAAGTGCCCTGCCACCAAACCATGCCTCAGTCCCCAATGTGCTGCCCTTTTATGCAGGCTGAAGATGAATCAACTCATTTTCTATGCACATTTTGCTTTTAACTGCAAGTTACATAAAGAACAATTGTTTTTTAAACTAAGACTTAACACAAATCCTTTAATAATATGGTTTAATCTCAGAGTAATGACTTTAAGGTTCACTCCTAGTGTAGCCTGTCAGAATTTCATTTCTTCTTAATGCTTGTTAATTTTCAATTGTATATACCCACTATGTTTTATGTAGCCATTCATCTAGTGATAGATATTTGGGCTGTTATCACTTTTTAGCTTTTGGAACCAAAGCTGCTATAAATGTAGATGTACAAGTTCCAGTCTCAGTTTTTGTTTTTTAATTCTGTAGGGATACATATCCAGAAATGCAATTCTTGGATCAGTTGGTAATACTTTGACTATTTTATGCTGTTTCTGCAGTGAATGTACTACCTTACATATCCACTAGCAAACCACAAGGATTCCAATTTCCCCACATCCTCGCCAATACATGTTATTTCTGTTTTACCCTTAATAACCCTCCCAATGGAAGTGAAGAGCCATCTCGCTGTGGCTTTCATATGTATTTTCTCCATGATGATAAGTACTGGTAATGAATATATTTCCATGTACATTTTAGCTATTTGTTTATTTATTTTGGAAAAATTTCTGTTCCAGTCATTGACTCATCTTTAAATTGGGCTGTTTAAGGTGCCTGCTCCTAAGCCTAAGAACGCCAGTTCCAATCTCCAGAGGTTCCAATCTCCAGGTCCCACATTTAGCCAGATGCAAAGTGACGCAAGGGCGCAATGCCGCACTTGACCACAAGGGGGCACACACATCTGGATTTCATTGGCAGCAGCTGAGAGGCTGCTGGCGTGCCCATCTCTATCTGTCTTCCTCTCCCTCTCTGTCTCTGTGTCTCTCTCCAAAAAAAAAAAAAAAAGATATTAAATTGGGCTGTTTAAGGTGGTGGTTGAATTGTAGGAACTTTTTACATCCTTGGATATTTATAACAAATAAGGTTTCAGATTTGCAAATATTTTCTCCCCTTCTGTAACTTACCTTGCCTTCCCTTTACAGAATTTCTTGATGCATGGTAGTTTTAGTGTGTGTGAGAGAAAAAGAGAGAATGAGATAAACTTCTCTTTAATTGCTTGTGCTTTAGGTGTTGTATAAAAGAAATTAATGAACAATCTAATGGCATGCTGCTTTCACCTTATATTATTGTCTAATGTTTTAATTATTCTTTAATTGGCTTATTTTAAAAGACATTTTTTTTTTTTACTTTCTGATCCAACGAATTAAATTCTCATGACTATAGTCCTTAATTTGTATTGCAACATTCTCTCAGATGCCAAAAAGGAAAATATTTATAAAGTCAAGTAGTAATTTCAAAACCAAAAAAAAAAAGGTGATGTTTATTTGGGGGTTGAGGAGTTAAGTATAAAATGTCTAAAAGACTTTGAAGAAATTGCTACACTTGATACACTGGGCTACAGTTTGTGATAGTCCTCATAGTCGTGGTCAAATTTCGTTGCACATAGACGTGCTCTGTTTGTGGTATGAGCTCAACAATATATGAACTGTATCCAGTCACTGTGGACTAAGTGGCTGTGGGGAAATGAGTTCCATCTGTTACAGCAGAATGTCTGAGAAGTCATTCATCACATTTATCTGTATTCTGTTGATGTGGACATAATGGAACTAAATGATAGAGATGATAGAATGGAATCAAACACTGAAGGGTTTATGCATCAGGCTACTTAACACACTGCTCAATGAGAGCCCACTTGCACTTTATGTTCTACAGAAAAGAGAAAATAATAAAGGCCAATAAAGTCTTTGGCTCTTCACTTATAACTATTTCAAACCTATTTGTTGGCAATAATGTCATTCCTATTCTGGATATGGAGGCTCTACACCCATCAGGGTATTCATGGAAAAAGGAAGAAATTAGGTACTCAATACCACTGTGAGGTCCAAGATACCTTCTTTGACCTCACTTAATAAATATATTCTACCTTTAATTAAAATGAATGGGTGGCAAGAAAATTGAATTGCATTGGAATCTGGTGCTTTGTAATAAATGGAGTCAGAACAACTGGTTACCAAAATGTGAACAAATGGAGGTGATCCCTTCTCTACACCAGAAACAAACTGACTCAGATCAGACCAGATTTCAGAATAAACTCTTACACTTGTGAGTAAATCTTACATTGTGATAAGTTAGGTAAAGATTTTTCAGAACCCACACAAAATTATGCGTGAATCAAGAAGACAATGAATAAATTCATCAAAATGAAACCAACCATCAACCAAATGAGAAGGCAAAGCACAGAGTGAGGGGACCTGCTGTGAAGCATGTATTCAATAGTAACTATTATCTGAAATATAAGAAGGACTCATATCATCACAATCAAAAAACTAATAACATTTTTAAACAGGCAAAGGGGCTGGAGAGATGGCTTCATGGTTAAGATGCTTGCCTGTGAAGCTTAAGATTCTAGGTTCAATTCCCCAGTAGCCACATAAGCCAGATGCACAAGGTGCCACATGTGTCTGGAGTTCATCTGCAGTGGCTGGATGCCCTGGCAGCCCATTCTCTCTCTCTCTCTCTCTCTCTCTCTCTGTGTGTGTGTGTGTGTGTGTGTGTGTGTGTGTCTCCATCTCCCTCTCAAATAAATAAATTTAAAAAAAAAATGGGCACAGGGTTGGATAGATGGCTTAGCAGTTAAGGCACTTGCCTGCAAAGCATAAGGACCCAGATTCAATCTCTCTCCAGATTCCACATAAACCAGATGCACAATGGTGGCACAAGCATCTGGAGTTCAAGTGCAGTGGTTGAAGCCCTAGTGTGCCAATTCTCTCTCTTTCTCTCTGTCTCTTGCTCTCTCTCTCTAACAAAAATAAATAAATACATAAAATAAAATAAAATGGACATAGATGACCTGGGAGTTGGCCACACAAGCATGAGGTCCTGAGTCTGAACCCTAGAACCCACATAAAAAAGCCAGGTATGTACACATGTAGCAGTTACCTTCTCATTGCTGAGACAAACACCTGGCCAGATGTGGCATATGAGAGGAAAGGGTTTATTTCAGTTTACAGTTTTGAGGGGACATTTTCATCATGGCATAGTAGGGCAGAGGCTGGGAATCACATCTTAACACATAATCTGGGATGTAGCAGCAAGAGTGAGCTGGCTCTGGCAAGTGGGAGGCTGGGCTTTAACACCCTGAAGTCGGCCCCCTGCAACACACCTCCCCCAGCAAAACTCCACCTCCCAAATTGCCACCAGTGGGGGACTAAGTATGAAATATATGTGAACCTACAAGGGGACATTTCATTCAAACCACTACAAAGCACCTGTAATTCCAGTGCTTAGGAGCTGGAGACACGAAGATCTCTGAGGCTTGCTGCCTAGCTAGTCTAACCAAGTTGGTGAGCTTGAGGCTCCGTGAGAGACCTGTTTCAAATAATAATAATAATAATAATAATAATAATAATAATAACAACAAGGTGAGGAGTGATTGTGGAAGACACTTTTGGTACCTCATGTCTATGCACCTGCATGTGTGCATGCACACTCATAGACACCACACATACAAGATTAAAATTTAAAAAAATCAGCCGGGCGTGGTGGCACACACCTTTCATCCATCCCAGCACTCGGGAGGCAGAGGTAGGAGGATCGCCATGAGTTCGAGGCCACCCTGAGACTACATAGTTAATTCCAGGTCAGCCTGGGCCAGAGTGAGTCCCTACCTCAAAAAAAATTTTTTTTAAAAATCAGCACATCTATTTCTACAAAAAGATATATAAATGGTCAATAAGAACATAAAAGATAGTCAACATCATTAGCCAATAAGAAAAGGCAAATGAGGGCTGGAGAGATGGTTTACAAATTAAAGCACTTGCCTACAAAGCCTAAGGACCCAGGTTTTATTCCCTAGTACCCACATAATCCAGATATACAAAGTGGAACCTGTGTCTGGAGTTTGTTTTCAGTGGCTAGAGGCCTTGGCATGGCCATATTCTGCCTCTCTCTCTCTCTCTTTCATAAATAAAATATTTTAATAAAAAAAGAACAGAAAAGGCAAATCAAAATTGCAAAGTTGGACTGGGGAGATAGCTCAGCGGGTAAAGCACCTGGCTCACAAACCTGAGACCTTGAGTTCAATTCCCAGGACCCACATAAGAAAATTCTAGACATGGCAGCCAGGATGGTGTTCCAAAAGCTGTAACCTGAGTGCACATGCATCCATAAATACACATGCAAAACTTAAATAAATCAATAAAGCACTGAAAAAAAGAAACAAACACAGTTGCCAATTATATCTATCTATGATTACTAAAATTAAATGTCAGATAAAAACCAATGTTGGTCAGCATGTGAAGAAATTGGAATATCATACACTGATACGTTGCTACTGGGAATGTAATAGATGGCTTCAGTAATTTCCTAATGAGGTAAAGCGAGCAATCAGTCAATCCAGCCATTCTATTCTTACATACCTATACCAGAGACATAAACACGTATGTCCCACAAAAACATGTACATGGATATTTCCAATAGCATTATTCATAACAGTAAAAAGAAGAAGAAACAATTCAAATGCTTAACTGATGAACTGATAAACAAAGCTTGGTATACTCATACAATGGGATTTTGTATTGCCAATACCACTGACATGTGGTATAACATGGAGCAACCATAAAACAAGCCTGCTCTTGTCTGACTAAATGTATATATTATTCCCACCAAGCTGCCCTGAAAGCACTACACTTAATGTTCATATTCACATATTAATGCTACTCTCACTTCTGGTTAGAGAAGCTCCTCTTTTCAGATGAAGATGACCACTGCGATGACCCAAAAGGCAACATAGTGCTGAGAAGAAGGGATGAAGGAGTGCCCAGCACTGAAACACCTCTGTCACACCCTCCAAGGCTCAGGGCCCATTGCAGAAGAGGGGGCAGATAGAATGGAAGAGCCAAAGGAAGGATACGACTCCTTACAATGCAACTGTCCAGTCAGAAATTGGCCTTGATATCCATGAACTTGAAGTGCCTAGCAATACCCTTGCAAGACCCTCATAATAGAAGAAAAAGATGATGACATCAAATTAAAAAAGAGACTAACGGAGAGAGGGAGTGGATATGATGTAGATTGGTATTCCAAAGGGGAATGGGGGGAGGGGAGGGAAATATCACGCTTTTTTGTATGAAAGTATAGAAGTCGTCAATAAAAAAATTTTAAAAAGCATGCTTAGTAAAGAAGACAGCCACCAAAGGCAACATCCTGCACTATTCAATTTATATGAAACATCCCAAAGACTACATGATATTGAAGACATTTTTAAAATTTTACTTATTTATTTTTGTGGGAGTGTGTGTGTTTGGGGTAGGGAGAGGCACACCAGGGTCTCTTGCCATATGTTGCAGTCAGGGTCACATTGCTGGCAGAAATCACCCGACTAAAAGCAGCTTGTGGGAAAAAAGAGGTTTATTTTAGCTTACAGGCTCAAGGGGAAGCTCCATGATGGCAGGGGAAAACGATGGCATGAGCAGAGGGTGGACATCACGCTCTGGTCAACATAAGGTGGACAACAGCAACCGGAGAGTGTACCAAACACTGGCAAGGGGAAGCTGGCTATAATACCCATAAGCCCGCCCCCAACAATACGCTGCCTCCAGGAGCTATTAATTCCTAAATTGCCATCAGCTGGGAACCTAACATTCAGAACACCCATGTTTATGGGGGACACCTGAATCAAACCACCACACCATAACAAACAAACTCCAGATACTTCTGCTGCTGTTTACACCTGGCTTTAGGTGGGTGACTGGGGAATTGAATCAAGACCAGCAGGCTTTGCAAGTAAGTACCTTTAACCACTGAGCCCAGAAAGTACATAGATGATTACCTAGGGCTAAAGAAGAGATATAGGGTAAATGAAAGAATATCCCTTGATGGTGTCTGCCGAGTGATTAAAAATGTTTTAAAACTAGACTGTGTTGATGGTGACACAACTGTGAATATATTAAAATTATTTGTGGTATATGTGCAGATGAATGAATGTCTTGGTATATGAATTATCCCAAGAAAGCTGCTAAATTATATTGGTACTAGAAATTCAAAGTGAGACTTCCTCTGTATTTAGAACGAAGCAAATTAAACTTTCAAGTTTGCATATGACAGAAAATTCTCAAGGTCTATTGGATCTGAATTATTAAGCTCAAAAATTAATTGACTGTTTCTTCAAGGCATTCATTCATTCATTCTTGGTTATTTTTGCAGACACTTATGGTACAATCATGAAAAAGAGAAAACTTTTGCTCTCAAGCTTCCCAAATAATGAAGTCTGAGGAGGAATTGAGTACATTGGAATATTCAAATCTCCTAGCTTTTTCAGCTCAGAGAGTAGTAGTAATCTAGATTGCTCAATAAATATATTGTTTCCTAACATAGTTCACGAAAGAATAGACAGACAAAGTTGCCACACTGTTACAATAGAAATGTCGGAGCTGAGACTCACAGGAAGGGAATGAAGCAGAGTCAGCAGAGGAATGGGGGGCGGGGGCAGTGTGGGAACAAGAGAAGAGAAGGTGGAGGGTTGCTTTGAAAACAGGCCGTCTAGGGAAGCAGGTGAGCTCGCTGGACTCCGAGGATCAGATGCAGTTGCAGGCAGATTTGTCAGGCTTCCAGCAAAGGTATGAACCATGCTAGCTGCCCAACAACTTCCTGGAAAAGCAGTCTCCCTCATGCTATCTGGCATTTGTTTCTGAGTATGGAATGAACACATACATCTTTTGGGTTTGATCCCAGTAAGGAACATAGAACATTTCCTTGTTTTCCACAGTGCATCACAGACTGACACCGTATAGTAGGAAAGATGGTCTATTTGCAAAAGAAACAGATTTCTGTGTGTATATATGCGAAACATGCATTTGAATAGATACACATAGGGTACACCTCTATTCTGTACATGATGCATTTCTTCCAGAGCTGAATGGCCTAAGTGCCGTTTCTTTCTGGATGGCTACTTTTACCAAGACTTCTTTCTGAAGCATCTGTTGGTTTGAAGAATGTTGAAATATATACACTGAAAAGCAGAGAATAAAAGTGTCAGGTTTTACAATTGACTTTCATTGGGATTTGTATGGCTTTTTTGTTCACAAAGCTACTCCACAGAGGCAGGAAAAGTGCTTTTTTAAAAAAGAAAAAAAAAAGGAGATATGTAGAGCAGAAGACACCATTGTTACTGCCAGTACAAGGTCCTGCCTATGCATAAAATGGTGTCCATTCACACGTTCCCTTTTGTCCAGTAAGCTTTCTTTCTGCAATAAATGGAATGTTCAATCTGAATAAAGGTTATTATGCCTTTTAGGATGCCTTTTTTTTTTTCCAGACCTACTTTTAAACTTACTTCTGAAAAGAAAACAGATTAAACATTTGGACTACTGTTGCTGTAGTTAACAAGCATTTGGCTACTTTAAAAATGAAAACATGGTAGATATACTGAGTAAGGATCACATTGAACTTAGGACTAAGGGCCATGACTTATTCAATCTGCTCACCAGTGAATTGAGACTAATAATTACAAGTTATGAGACAGAGATAAATAGTATGTTAAACATAATGAGGAAATTTTGTGTGCATCCATTTTAAGTCCACTCTTCTCCTCAGATCTTTTACTGTGATATAATTTGTATTAGTATGTTTAATAGGACTATATTAAAAACACATATTATAGAGGCTGGGTGTGATGGTTAAGTTTTGTGTCAACTTGATCTGTTTAGGAATACACAGACATTACCCATAAGTGGGTCTCTGAGGTTGCTTCTAGGGAAGATTGGCTAAAGGAGGAATCCTTCCCCCAGGGATCCCCTCCTCCCACCTGGCTATTTATTGCTTTCTGTTTTCCAGTGTGGACTGAAGACCAGTGTGTCTCCAGGAAGCCTCCAGGCCTTCAGTGCTGGATTGGGACTACTGAGGCATCCAGCCTCGTGGACGAAGCAGCTACCGGGTTCCCTTGACTCTCAGGCCTGCAACCTGCTATTGTTGGACTGTCGTAAACTAATCCAATAAATTCCCTTTTAATACAATCCTTTCTATCAGTTCTGTTCCTCTAGAGAGTCCTGACTAATACACTGGAAGTTGGCTCGTGGATAAAGTGCTTGCTGCATAAGTGTGAGTACCTTACTTCAGATTCCCAGAACCCACATGAAAGGATGACACTGTGGTGGGCATCTGTAATGTCACTATACCCACAGAGAGACAGGAGAATCTCATGGAAGTTCTGACATCAACTAGCCTGGGGACTGCAGCATTGAATGAGAAACCCACCTCAAACAAAGTGGGAGGCGAGAACTGATACTTGAAGTTGTCCTCTGACCTCTACATGCATGTCACTGAACATGAATGAATGCTCACATGCTCTCTCTCTCTCTCTCTATCACACACACACACACACACACGAGGGATTATATCAGCCTGTTTCTTTACAATCAGACAAAATGTACTCCTGCTTGTATGTCTACATGAAGTATCTGGAGGGATCACTTATTACTCAGTGATAAGTCATTATGAAGGTAATATGTTTTAAATAAATGAAAGTTGATGCTTGTCATTAGCAGAGAATTGTTATGTAAACTTGTGTCACTACCAGGCCCAGAGGCAGGTAGAGCGAGAGAAAAAAAAAGAGAGAACAGGTGCATCAGGGCCTCTAGCCACTGCACACAAACTCCAGATGCAAGTGCCATCTTGTGCATCTGGCTTACGTGGGTACTGGGAATTGAACCTGGTTCCTTAGACTTTGCAGGCAAGCACCTTAACTGCTAAGCCATCTTTCCAGCCCCCCTGCCATTTTTGCTATTTTTAGGTTCATTCCAAATTTAACCAACATATCTCAAAACACGGACCTTGATTATATTTCAAAGTGTTTCATATTAAGTGCTTGTTAGATACCGATTCCTTAAAGAAAACAAAAATAAATAAATAAAAGAAAATGAATGTCTCTGTCTCCAGGGATGTATACTCTTTGTGGAGAGAGATAACATAGAGTTAAAGCATGATTCATGACCAGTGGTAATGACTCATTGGAAATAATGCTCTGCTACATGATAATAACATCCTTGGGAAAAATGAGAATGAAAGGGCTACTTGTCCTGGAGCAAAGAGACATGAGAGTACAATGTATTATGCTCCAATTTTTCTTACTGCCATTTGTTTTGTACTTGTCATCCACTACTAAATGTAGATGTGAAAGTTCATAGGCTAAAACTGTTAATTTCTTTAAAAGCTACAAACTTCCTCCAAGATCAAGTATACTGTAAGTGCATCTATTCGGCGCACATGTGTGATGACTTCGCTGAGTGTTTTACATGTTTACACTGACCCTGTGGATTATTATTCTCCACACTTTCCAGAGGAGTTACAGAGACACAAAGTGAGTTTCCCAAGGTGTCATTGCCAGTACATTAGCATACACAAGGCCATATGGCAGAAGAGAGCTTGTCTCTGCTTCTATAGAATCCACAGCTATTATAAGTTTTATATATATATTATTTGAGAAAGAGGAGAGAGAGAGAGGGAGGAGAGGGAGAGGGTGGGTGTGCTAGGACTCCAGCCACTGCAAACAAACTCCAGATGTGTGTGCCCCCTTGTGCATCTGGCTTATGTGGGTCCTGGAGAATTGAACCAGGATCCTTTGGCTTTGCAGGCAAATGCCTTAACTGCTAAGCCATCTCTCAGCCCCTAAGTGCTTCATTTTTAACTGTCTGAAACCCTCAAAATAGTAGTGATCTTCAATAATCTAATCAATAAATTTATTTGAACCAATAGGGGCCAGAGGTAGAAGGATTTCATAGTCAAAGAGATGAAATAAAAATGTCTTTCAAAATTCTACAAACAGCTATACTGTCCTATACAAATAGAAAGAGTAAATTCATTTTCAGAAAAGGAAAGAGAGAATGTATCATTAATAGATCTGCCCAACAAGGAATACTAAAGAAAATATTTCAGACTGAAAATAAATGGTTTAGGCGGTAATGAATAAGATAATAATAAAAATAATAAATTCACAGAAAAGTAGCCACATGCATGAATAACTGTATAACACATTCTGGCACTACAAAAGGTCGCCAGTGAAAAGGTAACTTCCACCTCAGCTTAAGCTTGATTTCTTTATGTCCTAAACCCACAAGTGTGTTGTCTTCAGCACTAAGATCTTTTCTTTCCATCTGGATGGGCATGCAAGAGTAATGGTAGTAGCTTGTATTATTTTGGGGGTGAGGGGGAGGGTAGTGCTCAGTGGGTTCTCTGACCAATAATTTATTGAGAAATAGACCATGTCTACCACTGATATTGGTTGATAATCCATGGCTACAAGGAGCAGCATTATCTAACCCCAGGGTTCAGGGAATACCACAGAAGAAGGAAAGGAAGGAATATATATGAACTGGAGAATGGGGAGGAGCACTGTGAATCTATGGCCTCCAGCCATGACAAGGACACTGCGCTCATGAGCTTACACCAGATATGACTGGACCAGATGCTCCAAGACCTACACATGAAGGAGCCAGTGTTTATTCTGTTATACATAGGGGAGGGGGTTGGAGGACACTCCCCTCCCTGGGAAGATAATGACACTTCAAGGTTGTCAGAGAAGGGGGAGTCATTCCTTCAAAGGCATAGCCACTAGTACATGAGATGATGGAGTAGAGTGAGAAGGAGGAGGATAACAAAGGTTAATGTTGGGTTCATAAGTCCAAAACGTAATAAATGAAGTACATAAATATTTTTAAAATCATATATTAAAAAGAAGAGTATAACATTTTAAAATTATTTTTCTGTTCTGCTTATACTGTCAGTAAAACAGTAACTGCAAAAATGAGTCAGATGAGCTTTAAAGTAAAAGGCATGTTATGGGCTGGAGAGATATGTTAGTGATTAAGTGCTTACCTGTGAAGCCTAAGGACCCTGGTTCAAGGCTTGATTCCCCAGTACTCACATAAGCCCGATAAACAAGGTGGCACATGCATCTGGAGTTTTGCAGTGGCTGGAGGCCCTGCCACACCCGATAACTCTCTCTCTCTCTGTCTCTCCTTTCTTTCTTTCTTTCTTTCTTTCTTTCTTTCTTTCTTTCTTTCTTTCTTTTCTTTCTTTCTTTCTTTCTTTCTTTCTTTCTCTCTCTCTGTTGCTCTCAAATAAATAATTTTTTAAAAATATTTTTTATTTATTTTTCATTTTATTTTTAGAGAGAGACACAGAGAGAGACAGACAGAGAGAGAGAGAGGGAGAGGGAGATAGACAGAGATGGGCGCGCCAGCAGTCTCTCAGCTGCTTTGAATGAAATCCAGATGTGTGCGCCCCCTTGTGGTCAAGTGCGGCATTGCACCCTTGCGTCACTTTGCATCTGGCTAAACGTGGGACCTGGAGATTGGAACCGAGTTCTTAGGCTTAGCAGGCAGGCGCCTTAACCGCTAAGCCATCTCTCCAGCCCAATAAATAAAAATTAAAAAAAAATTAAAGGCATGTTATGTGACAATAATAGATAAATCCAGGGATGAGGAGATGATTTTCTATGTACTATTAGAATTTAGTTAATAATAACACAAAATATATTTCTTTAAGATGAATTTTGTAATCTCTAACAACAGACATTACTCAGAAAATAACTCAAAAAGTATAAGAGGAAGCTGGGCATAGTGGCACACGCCTTTAATCCCAGCACTCGGGAGGCAGAGGTAGGAGGATCGCCATGAGTTCAAGGCCACCCTGAGACTACATAGTGAATTCCAGGTCAGCCTCGGCTAGCATGAGACCCTACCTCATCCAACAGGGGAAGAAAAAAAAATCTATTGCCATCTTTATTGGAATCAGCTGGTGACCATATATGAAGAACTCCAGATTTGGCCTGTTGTGATGCCCATAGAAGGAGAGGGTTGAGGACAGAGACTCAGATCCTCACCTGAGATCTCACTTAAACCCTGCGACAGCTTCATGCAGTGCTTCCTGAGGTCTCATGACTGCTGTGGGAGATAGAATATATATAGACTGAGGAAGATCAAGGGATGGGAGCACCACCTATCCAGACATGGGGAGGTTGTTATCCATGTTGGGATGAAACCTGACAATGCTGCAGCTCTGGATCTCCATGCTCCTTTGTCTCCCTTTATCTATGCTCTGTCAGAAAGCCCATAAATTCCTTGGTTCACCCATGTAAATTTTGGTGCAGTTGGCCTTTAGTTTTTAAGATGCTCTGTCAGAGGGAGCAAGTATTTGTTGCCTTCTTCCTAGAAAAGCTTAACATTAAAAAAAAAATGAGTAATGGAAGGACAGGGCATCAAAAAGGGCACAATACTCAGAGGACACTAATAAACTATCAGATGTAAATGTTACCATGAAAATAATTAGAACAAATTACTAAGTATTGGGCTAGAGAGATGGCTTAGATGTTAAGGTGCTTGCCTGCAAAGCCAAAGGACCCAGGTTCAATTCCTCAGTATCAACAAAAGCCAGATGCACAAAGTGGTGCATGTGTCTGGAGTTTGTTTGCACACCCATTCTCTCTCTTTCTTTCTCTTAACTGAATTTTAATGATTAAAATTATAATAAGCAAAGTTAAAACCTCAATAGAGAAGTTAAAATAGCACACAAGATAGAGTTGAACATATAAACTTAAAATATGCTAAAAATATCTACTGGGAATGCTTTACATGAAGAAAAAAATGAGCTATGTGTAATATGGAACAGAAAAGAAAATGGGAAAAAGAAGTTGCAAGATATGGAAACAACATTCACTAGTCAGTTTCATGAAGAAAGGTAATAAGAAAGGGACAGATGCATTATTCAAGGAAATAATGACTCTATCATACATTGGGAAGTTACTGTAAATTTCACCCTTGATGGGCTTTGGCTGGTAGAATACCGAAATAAGAGAAGTTCTTCTGATCATGGGCTTTGAGTTGATTATGTGATTGCACTCTGTCTCATAGAACCCTGTTACTGTCAGATGAAAGTGCTTACCTTCTGCACATAAAAGCAAATACAGAGAAAAGTCTGCACAGGGAGTTCTCAGAAGAAAAAATACAAATGGCAAACACACGCTTAAGAAAATGTTCAACATCCCTAATCATCAGGGAAATGCAAATTAAAACAACTATGGATTCCACTTTACCCCAGTAAGGATAGCAATCATTAAAAAATCTAATGACGGGGCTGGAGAGATGGCTTAGCTGTTAAATGCTTGCCTGTGAAGCCCAAAGACCCTGGTTCGAGGCTCCATTCTCCAGGACCCACATAAGCCAGCTGCACAAGGGGGCACATGCATCTGGAGTTTGTTTGCAGTGGCTGGAGGCCCTGGCATGCCCATTCTCTCTCTCTCTCTACCTGCTTATTTCTGTATCTCTCTCTCTCTCTCTCTCTCTCTCTCTCTCTCTCAAATAAATAAATAATAAAATATTTTTAAAAAATCTAATGACAACAAATGCTGGTAAGGGTGTGGAGAAATAAGAACCCTCATTCACTGTTGGTGGGAATGCCAGCTGGTACAACCACTATGGAAAACAATATGGAGACTCCTAAAAAGGATGATTACAGAGGTACCAACAGACCCAGTTACCCCCTTACTGGGCATTTACCCTAAAAGTTCGAAGCTTCAGATCAGAAATATTTCCTCAACCATGTTTACAGCTGCTCAATTCATAATAGCTAAGAGCTGGAATCAACCTAGATGTCCATCATTAGATGAATGGATAACTAAGATGTGGTATATCTACACAATGGAATTCTATAGAGCAGTAAGGAAAAATGACACGAAGCAATTTGAAGAAAAGTGGTCAAACTTGGAATAGATCATTCTTAGTGAATTCACCCAATCACAGAAAGGTAAGTGTCGCATGGTCTCACACATTTGTGCCTCCTAATTTGTACTTTCCTGAGATGCTGACACACCTAATAAACATCTTGAGGATTGGACATTAGGGATGGTGGGGTGGGAGGGCAGGTAAAGAGTGGGGGGGGGACAAAAAACTGGACCCAAATGGAAATGGTACCATAAAATCATATATCTTGAAAGATACTAAAAGTTCAGATGCTTGGAGAGAACACCTGAATCACAGGGGCCTGGAGAGGGTATGATGAAGACTAACCTCAATCTTCTCCTGTTTCTCTCTCTATCACTCCCTCTTCTCTCTCTTCTTTCTTTCTCTTTCATATTACCTATATTTTTTCTTCCTTCTCTTCCCGTTAACATCTACAATGAGCTGTTGATCAGTAAGATCTACAAGGTTTCTCAAAAGAAGACATATTTCTGTCAGAGTACTTGATGAACAACCAAAGGTTATATGTAAGACCCTACTGCTAAAGACACTATATGCTGCTCAGACTGAACATGGAGAGACCTGGCTGGAATCTGGAAGAGAGTCAGTCCCCACACAGTTAGCTTGTCTAGTACCAGAAGGTGCTACATAAGTGACTGGGGAAAAACGACCAACATCTGTCTAAGCAACTCATGGTCTAAGCTACTCAGTGGCAAACAACCTGATGTGATGCTCACACAAGTGCAATAGCAGCACACAGCCATGGTGGGTTACCAACTGGTCTTGATTTGGCTAACAGATCCGCTCAGTGGAACAGAACCCATACCTGGAAATGGGAAACAAGTCAGAACCATATCCAAAAATGAACCTGCTCTCCAATATTAAGCTCCCACCAATAGTGGGATACAAGAGGGCCTACACCTATTAAATTCTCTCTAAAATAGTAATGGCTATCCATGACTTCACTCTCTGCTGGAGAATCTGCTTCTCCTTTCAGATGAACACAGAACCTGAGGAGAGAACCAGCCCATTGCACCTCACCAGGGCACCAGCTGAAGCCATAGAGTTTTAGGGGAAATGAGCAAGAGTGCTGCTTTGCTTTCTCCGTGAATCTGGCACCAGCACAAGGGTGAAGGAGATAGACATAAAGAACACTCAATTCCTACCAACTCAGATTTCCAGAGACACAGAGACTCACCAAACTTCATCACTGAAATAGACCTAAAATGAACCCAACATGGTTCAGGGAAATTCTCGGAAGAGGGGGCGGAAAGATTGTTAGAGCCATGAGTTGGGTCATTATGCACAGAGTCGTTGCGTCTCCCACATAACTCATGGCTACCCCTATAAGGCAAGATCCACATTACCCATAGGGGAAGGACAGGGAGAAGGCTAACGATGGTACCATCATGGCTATATATATAGTATATACATAACTTTAAAAAAGAAATAAGTAAGTGGGGAAACTAGGTGGGGTGTAAGAATATTTTACAGGAAACACAGAGGGTTGGAAAATGCATGTGGTTTTCATTTCTAGTCTCTCAGAGAGTAAATTTTCTAATATAAAGTGATTCCTGAAGTCTCAGATAAAAGTTAAGTGTGCGGATATAAGACTTTTCTTGGACTTGAGAGAATTACAGTTTGCCTGGCAAGCCATCTCAACTGTACAAATGGGACTTTTAAAAATTTAGGGCAGATTCTCATAGAAGTCTAATACTAAAGAGTAGTAATTAAGTCTAGAAGGAAATTCTTCTGAAAATAGTGTAGATGCAGTGGTTGACAAGAAATATAATCAGGTATGGAGAATTTTCACAAAATTTTGAAGTAGACTGGTTTAGAAAAATCATTGAGCCTAAATTAAATGGCACTGAGAGTATTTAAATTTCATGGAGACCTCTAGGATGCCCAACTTGCTAAGAACAAGAATCAGATTGAGAAAAGATACCTAACAAAAAACTGGAATTTTTTTAGAGATGGTCAGGAAGATTAAAGGGAAAGATGGTTAACACAAAAGGAAGATATGAGTTCAGAGGTCACACCCATTACTAAGACAGATGAATTTTCTTAAATCATTTATAAAGTCTAGCACAGCAGACTCATTAATAGTCTTAAAGCATTTTAAAAATATTTTTATTGTTATCTATTTGAGAGATAGAGAGGCAGATAGAGAGAGACAGAGAATAGGCATGCTGGGGCTTCCAGCTGCTGCAAATAAACTCCAGACACATGCGCCACCTTGTGCATCTGGCTTATGTGGTTCCTGGAGAATTGAACCTAAATCCTTTGGCTTTACAGGAAAATACCTTAATTGCTAACCCATCTCTCCAGCCCCTCAAGGCATTTTAAAATGACTACCCTGAGACACGGAAATAAAAACTCATGGTTTGGTTTATTTGTTCAATCACTGGCATTATCATTGCTGGATTAAAGCCCACTACAGAAAATGTGACTCAAAATATATATCACTCAATGAGTAACTATTGATAGAAACAGAATAAATTTTCCATCATGTCTCTTGATCTGGAGTTTGTGTCAGCTACACCCCAAGTAGCCTTTATCCCCACTGTAAAACAGTGTCAATGCAGAGAAATGCCCTATTCTATTTATTTGAATTGGAGAGGAAGAAATGCTGTTCTATTGTTTGAAATGCATGACTTTTCTAGCATCTAATTTATATATATATATATATATATATATATATATATATATATATATTCATCTATAACCTACCTATAATCTGTTATCTATCTAAACATACATTTATACATACCTACTTGGGGGCAAAACAATACTCACACAATAATATTCTTTTTCTTAATATTTCCAATACATTTTAAAATTTAAAACTGATCCTGTAATTGTAAAAGAAAATGTTACCAATTATATAGAATTCACATTCCTTGCCATTCACCTAAGGCTCTGCCTTACAATGTGCTTCTTGCTGTAATAATGTGATGCATATAAGATTATGACATTTTCTTCTTACTTAAAAACCTTGTTTATAATATTGTTACATGAAAATGCAATCAGCAGATCAAAAATAAGGCTATTTACAGGATTACATGATGAAATCAGTAGCAAAACACTCAGAGACCTTGTAGTGTTTCACACCAGCAATACTAAAACTATACAACAATCCAATTTATCAGACTGACCCTGCATGATGGTCACTCCAGGACTGCATATTTTATCTTTTGCCTAATGCCTAAATGTTCATTTGATTGATGATTTAATGGAGTGAATTCATTTGGTGCCTCCTTTCTGGAAGATTCCAAAACAGCCAATGTTAACAAAACAATTTGAACAATTTTTTTTGAACAATTGCCCAAACTAACTCTCACAATTAAAGTTAAATGGATATGATTCTCTTTCACACAAGTCATTATCATCTAGAAAGAGCCTTGGCTTAAAGACAAAACCAATATTTCAGTCAAGTCTCTGTTGCTTGCTGGCTGTTCTTAAATCTACAAACTGTGTAACTGAGGGGTACAATGATGATTAAAGGTGATAATTATGTGACAGTTGATGGCTTAGCTGCTATAGGAGACTAAAATAGTAAAAAATAGTAACTGATAATAGCTTGAAAGTCAGTAGGGTGAAGAGCAGGAGGTAAAGTCAGGCAGAGAGAGATTAGAGGAATGTGGAAGAAAAGCCTGGTTGTGGAGAGCCTCTGAGTATATCTTTGAAGAAGAAAAGAAATTCTTAAGGAGAAAAAGTTCATAATTTGGTACAAGGAAAAACAATGGCTATTACACATGGACCTTTTTTTTTTTCCTTGCAGCACTGAGGACCAAAAATCCAGGACTTTGTGTCTGCTAAAAAATATTTCCACATTGAGCAGCTTCCTTAGCCCCAAACTCATGCTTCCTGAGGATACAAGCCCAGTACATCTTTTCGCTTCTGATGCAGCTTAATATAGCATCACATGTCATGTCTTATCTAAAATTCTCTAGAAAAAATATATTTTATTTGAGAAGTACAAATCCAAGGCTTAGTCATATCTTACTGTTTCATTTTTAAAAATCTAAAGATAAAATAATTACATTTCCTAAGAACACAAACAGGCCCCAGCCCCGAACCTCATGCTATTGCTTGGATAGCTGACCCACATAGCCCATACATTCAAGGGTTCCTGCCAAGCCTGTAGCACTATTGTGGAGACGGTGGAAACATCAAGAGGTAGGGCCTTGTAGAAGGTCTTCTAACATTGGGCTCATGCCCTCGAACGAGATACTGGAGCCCTAGCTCCTTCTTCGTCTTGTTTGTTTCTCAGCCATGAGATGTGATGTCTTACTTCAGGCCCTGAAATGATGAGGTCCACCAACCATGGACTGATACAAAGTGAAAGCTAAACCTTTAGTGATGATATATATTGATTATCAACTTAACAGGACCTAGGAAACAAGCCTTTGGGCACACCTGGGAAGGACTTTCTTGATTAAGTTAATTGAGGTAGGTAGACCCACTTTAACTGCGAGTGACACCACGCCATGGGCTGCGGTTGTGGAGTATATTCAAAGGAGAGAGCCAGCTGAGCATAGGCATTCAGTGCTCTTTGCTTCTTGACAATGATTGCACTGTGACCAGATCTGTTTCATGCTCCTGTCACCATAACTTCCCTACCATAATATAGCTCAAACTATAAAGAATATAAACTCTTCCTTTCTTAAATTATTCTTGGTCAGGTATTTTAGCCACAGCTCTGAGAAGGTAACTAATACATGTTTTCTCTTTAAAAGCTAGTTATAGGGCTGAAGAGATTGCTTAGTGGTTAAGGTGCTTGCCTTCAAAGCCAAAGGACCAAGGTTCACTTCCCAAGGACCCACTTAAGCCAGATACACAAGGTGGCACATGTGTCTGGACTTTGCTTGCAGTGGCTGGAGTCCCTGATGTGCCCATTCTCTCTCTCTCTTTCTCTCTGCCTCTCTCTCTCTCTCAAATAAATAAATAAATAAATAAATAAAAAAAATAAAATTTTAAAAACCTGATTACATCAAATATTTGATACAGCAATGGCAAACAAGTTAACACACCTTTATTACTCTGTTCTAATAAGACATGTCGTTCCACTAGTATCACACAGACCAGTAATGTTTCACTTCTCCCACACAATGCAGAAATGTGTGTTTTGTTGTTTAAATTGTCCTTAAATCTTTTTTAAAATTTTTTTGTTTTTATTTTTATTTATTTATAAGCAACAGAGAGAGAGAGAGAGAGAGAGAGAATGAGAGCACCAGGGCCTCCAGCCACTGCAAATGAACTCCAGATGCATGCACCGCCTTGTGCATCTGGCTTATGTGGGTACTGGGGACTCGAACCGGGGTCCTTAGTCTTCAAAGGCAAGCACTTAACCGCTAAGCCATCTTTCCAGCCCCTGTCCTTAAATCTTACAAAAAACAATTGTGCATGAACTGACTCCACTGACTTCCCAAACACCACCTAATTAGCCATGGGACCTGTGTTTATGTAAAGGTACTTCAACCTTGCACCATTCACTGGATGAATTTTACTCTTAAACCCAATGAGATGTAAAGTCACCCTGAGAAATTCACTTTGTGTGTATGGAAAAACTGCTGATTGTTTTTGCCAATGCTGTTGCTATACAACCAGTGTAACAACCACATTGACATGAAATGTAACTTTCTAAGCAGGGGATGATTAAAATAGAACATGGGTAGGGAAAGACTGTTAATCAAAACCAAAACCTCCTGGAGCCTACCGAAAGGAATAAGCTAGAAAAGATCTAAGGCTTTATAAGTGTTTATAGGTGTTTTTCTCTCCAAAGGAAAATGTAAACTTATGAAAGTATCTCTTAAATTCTTCAATTACCTCAGTGCATCTGCAATGCATATCTAATTTTGATTAATGCAATAATGGCCCACCAACACCAATTATAATGCAAAAAGACACTGGCATTTAGATGTTTTGAATGGTCCAGCTTTAGGTGCATGAGGATATAGGCTTTTACAAGGAAGGGAATGTAGTCAATGCTTATTCCACAGCCTCTTTATGAAAATTAGGACAAATACTGTCATTTAAGTATTTGCTGAACATTTTAACTAAGAATGAATTATTCTGAGAAATGTTGGGGAACCTAAGATAATCTCATCAGGCACTTGGAGATAGATGTTTTCTGAGTACAAAATAGACTTATGTTCTCATTTTAGTTTTCCCTTTTCCTATGGACTGTTAAAAGTGTGACTTGAAAAGTCACATATGAATAGAGTGCTTCTTTTTTTGTTTAGAAAGAATTAAGGTAGGGTGTGCATGAGCCAAGGATCTCTAAGGAAATGGAAGCAAGAGAAGATATGGATAGAGATGGTATAAGGATTTGACAGGCATCATTATGGAGGCCAGTGAGACTCAATACCTGCAGGGTGAGAGGCGAGATGCATACCTGCAGAGCAGATTGCTCAGCTTCTGAGTCTTACCTCAAGGATTTGGAACCAGGAGAGCTCATGGTAAATCCTGGTTCCAAAATCCACAGGCTTCACAAGGAGACCATGTTTCACATCAAGTCTAAAAACAGGAAAAAGCCGATGTCCAGCTATAAAGCAGTTGGCTGGAATAACCCTCCTTTCTTAGAAGGATAAGAGAAAGCCTTGTGTTCTACTTATGTCCTAGATAGACTGAGGTACACACACATAAAGAGAGCAGTCTGCTTTACTAAATCTACCAATATGAATGCTAGCCTTATTCAAAAGAATCTTCATAGAAACACTCAAAACAATGTTTAACCAAATATGTGGGTATGCTATGTTCTGTAAGGCCACTTGTACAATGAACTGTTGCAGGGACATTGTCTGAAATGCTCCCCATTACCTGGCCTCTGCATAATTTGTTTAATATGGTGTAATGCTGTTCTACGTAAGGAGTTTTGTTTCTGTTACCTGGATCTGATTGATAATTGAATACTTCTGTGGACATGCATATCTTACCAAGCCTTTGCTAAAAGTGCCCCCCATACCTAGAATGATCCCTTTCTTTGTGTATTCAACTGCTATCATAGTTCTTAGGCCTTCCTCTACTATCACTCCATGAAGTTTTCTTGGACTTCTGTAGCTACAGCACAGCTTCCCTTCCTTCTGCATTCCCATAGAATAGAGTCTGTACCACCTAAGGCTGCTGAGGTTACACACTGTGCAACATTGTCTCGTGTCATTTGTGAGGTAACATCTCAGAAGAATATAGGTTTGTTTATGGTGGACGCATCTGCTATGTCCATTTATCAACTTAGCATGGGGTTTGAAAATTACATGGATACTTCTTGAACTCGAGGCATTCATACTCTGGTAAGAGAATTACCAAGTATATTGTCCAGCTTTGTAGCTTTTAGCTGGACAAAATGACCAAAGCTGGATATTTCAGAAGCCATTTATATAATAATATTTGTCAGAGACAAGGGAAATGAAAGAGTAGAATGAGAAGACAAAAGCCAAGGATAATTAACTCCTAAGTAAAGGATGGAAAAGGGAAATGAGGACTGCAAAGAAGAAAACGGTATTTACAGAGATAGTGAACACAAAGGAGGGAGTCCTCTAGGACCTGAAACTATAGGAAGGTGCTTTCTGCAAAAGTGCTCATTGGCTGGCTGGCCTGTCCATCAGTGCTGATCAAAGCCAACCCAAACATTTCTTTGGAAGACATCATTAAAAGCATTCAGCTGGCTGGAGAGATGGCTTAGCAATTAAGCGCTTGCCTGTGAAGCCTAAGGACCCTGGTTCAAGGCTCGATTCTCTAGGACCCACGTAAGCCAGATGGACAAGGGGGCACACACATCTGGAGTTCGTTTGCAGTGGCTGGAGGCCCTGGCACACCTATTCTCTCTCTCTCTCTCTCTCTCTCTCTCTCTCCTGCCTATTTCTGTATCTCTCTCTCTCTCTCAAATAAATAAATAAAATATTTTTTAAAAAAAATTAAAAAAAAGCATTCAGCTCCTTGAGTTCAGTATTTAGAATAAAGACCCATTTTGAAAATATCCCCCAGTTGTCATGTTATATATTGCAAGCTGGACTATATCCCTCCTCATAAATGTTCCAGAGATTCATTTGGAAGAAATTAGAGGACATGTTATTAGATATAAAAAATTTACCTCAGTTTATTAAGGGGACCAATCATTGTGTTAATTCACCCTTGGATAAGAATCTTGAATGCCAAAAGACATCTAATTTTTTTTAAGGAAAAAGAAGAAAATCCAAGTAGAAAGAAAGAAGTGAGCTAAATTAAAGTATTGTAGAAAATCTTTCCTGGAGGGTTGGATATTTAGATAGCTCTGTCAGTAATGTGCTTGCCTAGCATGCACAAAGTTCTGGGCTGGATCCCTAGCACTGCATCAAACTAGACATGGTAGTGCTTGTTTACGGTCACAGCTCTTGGGAAGTGGAGGCCCGAGGAACTCAGGGAGAGCACATCTGCTCCACCTTCCATTTCACAGAGACTCTCAACTGTCTATGACTCTTTCAACTCCCATAACTGTAAACACCCTTCCTTAGAGGTCTCCGCACTGTGGCAGTTTCTTGGTCTAGTCTAAGCACTCTCTGAGTCCTTATCTCTCATATCTGACCCAATGTGGTCCTGGCAACCTCCTTTACCTACAGTGTGAAAATGTCCCTGTATCATCTGTACATCATATACCACCAGAGTTCCAGCGATCTCATTTACACCTAGGGAGAAGAGATTGAAGCTGGTTTGGGGTGCATTTTACTTCAATTGAGTCAATACTGCCTAGGAGGCTTTGAGCCACCAGTGACAGCCCTCAAATCTGAACCAGGAAGTCAGCTCACGGACCATCAGAGGACAGCCGTATGCACATCTTCTTGAGCAAGGGATGGGTATCACTCTGCTTCTTTCTCCATGTGAGCATCCAAATCAGCCCCTTGCTGCCTTCATGATGCTACTCTGGTCCCTGCCTGGTGCAGAAGGCTTGAGCATTTCTTATGCCAGTTTCAGGACTGGGTACCACGTCTCCATAAATGACACACAGCATAATCCAAAGAAAATTTAAATCCTGCTAACTCAAAACTTCTCCTAAATGCAAACAATATAGAATTACAATTGACACCCAGAACATCTTCATGAGTGTATTCCTAGGGCAGAAGAATGTGCTATATGGTGGCCCATCTCCCATTTTCGTATCTGTCTCTTCCGTGTTGCTCTCCGTGCCTATCTAGATTGCAGTGATCCTTGAGGCACAGATGTCAGTCTCAGATGCATTCAGCACATTCTCACATTACAGGATGGAGAGGCCTAGATTGAATGAATGATATAAATTCAAATTACAAAATCTCCCTACCATCAATTTCTGTATTAGAGAATCTTCCCGTTAGCATCTCTAATAAGAGAAGGGTTAGCATTGATCTGTCAAGAAAATGGCAGTAAAAGGACACAGAGATGACTGCAAAGAGAGAGAAAAAAAATAAAAAACTATTTTGGGAAACAAAATGTCTCTTAGAGGAGAAAGGGTGAAAGTAGGAATGGATTGATTTGATTCAATTAATTCTTGGGAGGCTGAGGTCATCTATTTTTGTCTTCATTGTCCTAAGAGTTAAAATTGTTTTACTGCTCAGAATGTGTGAGCCTTTGGCCTCCAGCAGCCTTTGGCCTGATTTTTTTAATGAATGTTTTCACATGACTTTATCCACTTTTGTACAAATCAAATACATGGCGATGTAGAAAGCCTTTTAGAAAACTTTTCCTAACATAAGATTCAAGGTGATTTTTTTTTATTTTTAATTTTATTTTTATTTGAGACAGGGAGAGATAAAAAGAGATAGAGGTAGAATGGGGGTGCCAGGGCCTCTAGACACTACAAACGAACTCCAGATGCATGTGCCACCTTGTGCATCTGGCTTACATGGGACCTGGAGAAATGAACTTGGGTTCTCAGGATTTGCAGGCAAATACCTTAACTGCTAAGCCATCTCTCCAACCCAAGATTCAAGTACTTTAAGATAACATTTTTCTTTGGTTTAAAAGCATCACAGCACGCTGAATCTACTGTTGAGCTTGAAACCATGGGTTTTAATTTATATTTTCCTTGTATATCTTCTTATCTTCTGCCTTTTTTTTCCTGTGGTCTGTGGGTATCCCTAAGAAGTGTCATCAAAGTATTTTAAAATAAACATTTTCTCTCTTATTTACTAAGTTAAATTTACTTAGCATGTTGTTGTCCTTGAAATATATTGTCAAAATTTGAACTTTGAAAAGTAATCTCCATTTAAAGTTACCTGGATTTTGCTAAAGAGGCCTGCTAAGAAATCCTTCCAGGGAGTAATATAAAACACCATTAAGTTAGAATTTACAAAATGTCTTTACCTGACAATTGATTTTTGCAATAAGTATATTTTTGGTCATGCTGACTATAAAATTATGTAAATGAAATGCTTTGCCTTTGTCAGTTGATTTTGCTTAATGTTCATGTCTATGATTTATTCATTTTTGCTTGCTCAGGGTCTGCCTATATTTACTGAAAAAAATCTCAAGGATGTAAATATCATAGTTCCTGTTCCTAGAGAATTCATCTATTTCTTTTTATTTCTTTTTAATATTTTATTTTTTATTTATTTATTACACAGAAAGAGAGAGTGAGAAAGAGAGAGAATAGACATGCCAGGCCTCTAGCCACTGCAAATGAACTTTAGAAACGTACCACAATGTGTATCTGGCTCACTTGTGTACTGGAGAATTGAACCTGGGTCCTTAGGCTTCTACAACTACTTGGAAAAACAGTTTTGTAGTATTTTAAAACATATTTTATCATATAGTCCAACATTCATGCTCTGTGAAATTGAAATTTAAAATGTATGTCCATTAAAAATAACTGCACATGGCTGGACATGGTGGTGCATATCTTTAGTCCCAGTACTTGGGAGACAGAAGTAGGAGCATTGCTGAGTTCAAAGGCTAGCCTGGGATATAGCGTGAGTTCCAGGTAACCCTGGGCTACAGTGAGACCTTACCCCCTCCAAAACAAAACAAATACAAAAATAACTGTACATGGAGGTGTTTATCAACGCCATTAAAAGCTCCTAAAATATAGAAGAAACGAAGATGTCCTTGCACAGCTTAATTGTAAACTACAGATGCATAACACATAGAGGACTATTCCGCTATAGAAAATGGGTCTTATCACACCATGAAACAATATGGAGGAAATTTAAGTACGTGCTGCAAAGTAAGAGAAGCCAATCTGAAAATGTTACAGTCCATTTCATGGATGGTTGCAATGTTATCATATCCTGGAAATGACAAAAGTAGTCATTTCCCGGGGCTCACCAAGAGTAAAGGCAGGGTGAATGAGTGGAGCACAAAGAACTTTTACAGCTAGCAAAACTCTTTTGTATGATGTTGCAATGCTGGATGACATATCATTATAATATTTGTCAAAATTCATAGCATTTGGCCTGGAGAGATGGATTAGGGGATAAGGTGCTTACCTGAGAAGCCTAAGACCCAGGTTCAATCCACGTAAGCCAGATGCACATGGTGGTGCATGTGTCTGGAGTTTGTTTGCAGTGGCTAGAGGCCCTGGTGCACCCATTCTCTCTCTCTCTCTCTCTCTCTCTCTCTCTCTCTCTCTCTCTCTCCATATATATCTGAAATAAATTGAAAAAAGAATTCATAGCATTTGTAGCAGAGAATAAGAGAATAAAGTCTAATGATATAAACTTAACCTAAAATAATGTACATCCACTGTAACAAATGCACCACCACATTAACATGTCAATATTAATACTAATTATTATTAATTGTTAAGATGTTAAACGACAAAGTGAGTGAAGATATAAGAACCTATGCTTGCTACTGTATTCTATAGACCTAAATAATGCTAAATTGTCTATGTGATAATTACCAAAGCATACATATAAAATAATTTTTCAAAACTTTTAGTCTATACTAGAAGGATTAGACTTCAGTGCTAGCCTACATGGTTACATATCAGCTGTTTCTGAAACTATTGAGGAAAGATTTGAATATTAGCATCTTAGATATAACATTGTTCTCTTGGTGTGGAAAATGGCAATAAAGACAAAGAGTAGTGATGCCATTGTCATCTGCTTGCACAGAAGCAGCTCCCCTCTGCAGCTCCAAGGAATATAAAGGAGTCTAGACATCATGAATCAACTGCTAGCCCTGGGAAATTCTGGAAAACTAAATCCACCTATGCCACAGTATTATGACAAGTACACACAGAAAAGGAAAAACAAAAATAGAGTATAAAAAAGATGAAATAGAGTGTGGAGTAAGCAAAATGAAACAAATTCAAAGAAATTATTTAATAATAAAAAGTATACAAGACAGAGATTTAAAAAAGCATTCTAAAACATTTTAATGTGTTTGAATAAATTCAAATACATACATACCCACAGGTCCTTTGCAATGAATTCTAGTTAAACTTTAATGGTTTCTAATAAGATTTTATAATTTTCAAATGTTATTATTAGTTTTCTTTCTGGGGAAAGCTTAGTAATGAATATAGGATTTTAGAAATGAGTTGTTTGGTTATATTTTATACTACAGTTACATGCAGCAGTATCTGATGAATGTTTTCAACTAAATATATGTTCTGAAAGTTTTTTTATTATTTTATTTATTTTTGGAGAGAGACACAGAAAAAGACAGACAGGGAGAGGGAGACAGATAGAGATGGGTGCGCCAGCAGTCTCTCAGCTGCTGTGAATGAAATCCAGATGCATGCGCCCCCTTGTGGTCAAGTGAGACATTGCACCCTTGCGTCACTTTGCATCTGGCTAAACGTGGGACCTGGAGATTGGAACCTGGTTCTTAGGCTTAGCAGGCAGGTGCCTTAACCGCTAAGCCATCTCTCCAGCCCTGTTCTGAAAATTTAAAGCAATGGGGCTGGAGAGATGGCTTAGCGGTTAAGGCGCCTGCCTGTCAAGCCTAAGGACCCAGGTTCGATTCTCCTGGTTCCACATAAGTCAGATACACGTGATGGCACAAGCATCTGGAGTTCATTTGCAGTGGCTAGAGGCCCTGGCATGCCCATACTCTCTCTCTCTCTCTTTCTCTCTCTCTCTCTTTCTCTCTCTCTCTTTCTCTCTCTCTCTCTAGTTCCCTCTCTCTGTCTCAAATAAATGAATGAAAATAAAATTAAAAAATTGTTTTAAAATTCAAACAATGCTAGATACAATATATATTTTAAAATTTAAAACAATGACAAATAAATTGATAAAGTCATAGTGAGATACATATGCTGAGCAACCGTTTGAGAGTTTTAAAGATACATCACATATAGGGATAAACGGCAGGCTGAGAATTGGCTTTTCAAGCATAAAGCTCCAAAGAGCAACTTCAACAATATTGGCACATCACTGCTATTGATTTCATCTTTAAAGCTGAACTGTAATTGACAATTTAAAGATTTGTTAAAGTCTGAGACCAGTTATTGAACTTGTTTGATCTGTATCTAATTTGGAAAAATAATTGTGATTTTTTTCAAAAGTCTGAACAGTTTCATATACCCGATAGAAGTCTAGAAAACAATTTGAATGAGGGAGATGATATAATTCTATATTCTTCATTCAACTTTGTTTTAAGAGGCTTCCCTCATGTTTCCTTTGTGAAATATGCAATGTGGAAACAACATTTTGGGCTATATCCCTACGCATGCATTTTTGTTATTTTTAACACTGGAATTGGTACTATAAACAAAAGAGCATATTTGGCAATTTTTTTACTAGTTATTGATTTTATAGATGAGAGAATTGTCTGTAAAATATCTGTCTTTTGGTATGTTGTCTTACCTATGGATCTTTCACAATAATTTTGTGTCATTTAAAAGCACGAAAATTGTAAAATGCTGTGTCTATCTCTGCATCCCTATTACTCCATCAGTAAAGGGGGTTATATGCTACCCTTGTCCTATTCCTATGCTCATTAAAGGGCACAAATGGTCTAAATAGTAATTGGAATATGGTTGCAGAATATGAGTGCACCAGTGGGGCTATTTTAGTTTTCTGCCTTTATTTGAAATTGCTTTTTCCTACAAACTGCTATATATTGATTTCATTGCATCTATTTTGTCTTTAATTACAAAATATACATCCCTTACATATTTTTTACAAAGTTTCTTTATAAGTAAGAAAATTTTCAGTTACATTCTTTAATTATTTATTAATTTTTAATTTATTTATTTACTTGCGCACACATACACATGTGTTCATGTGTGCGCATGCCAGGGTTTCTTGCCACTGCAGAAAATAAAATACCTGTCTATCTTTAAATGGGTAGCTGTGGAATTGAACCTGGACCAGTTAGGCTTTGCAAGCAAGTGGCTTTAACCACTGAGCAATTTTTTCCAGCCACACTTTAATTATTAAGAATAAGAATTAGGGGCTGGAGAGATGGCTTAGTGTTTAAGGCATTTGCCTGCAAAGCCAAAGGATCCCAGTTTGATTCTCCAGGACCCATGTAAGCCAGATGCACATGGGGGCACATGCATCTGGAATTTGTTTGCAGTGGCTGGAAGCCCTGGTGTGCCCATTCTCTCTCTCTCAAAGAAACAAATAAATAATATATACATAATATATTTTAAAATATTTTTTAAAAGAATAACAATTAAAACTCTCACTCCTTTACCATGGACACCACCAATCTGTCATTTGAGCTGGGACCTGAATGTGAGTTTGGGCTCTAGGGTTTTCTTTACCATCACCTCCATGCCCCACTGTGGGCACTGAAATTCAGCCATTCCTTCTGGGATCCACAGACATATGGATTCTTTCCAGTGTTCCCTTCTCCTTCTATCCCTAGAAGCCAACATTGGGCCATTAGAGCCAGGGATCCATGTGTAAGTTTGGGCACAGTTGCAACCAAACTAAGATCAATCACTTCAGCTACCCCATGGAAGAAACAGCACCAAGAGTCTCCAAGACTGAACTCCAAACCCTACAACACCGAGCAAAGACATGCAAGCACAAAGAAACACCAAGTACCGCTTCATATATTCAAATCAAACACATGTGCCAAAAAGACATGACCAACCCACTATCTCCAGATGGGTGAGATCTCTCATGCTCAAGGATGGGAAGAATTACTATTTTGAAAATTACTGTCCTATCAAAAGCTACATATATACATATATATATATCTCCAGTGCAATCCCCATCAAAATTCCATTGAAATTCTTCATAGAAATAGAGAAAATAATATTAAAATTCACATGGAAGCACAAAAGATCCCAGGTAGCCAAAACTAGCCTCAGCAAAAAAGAATACTACTGGAGTATTACCGTGCCTCATTTCAAGTTATACTAAAAGGCCAAGTGATTAAAAATAGCTTGGTATTGGCATAAAAACAGACCTCTAGGGCTGGAGAGATGGCTTAGTGGTTAAGGCGCCTGCCTGCTAAGCCTAAGAACCCAGCTCCAATCTCCAGGTCCCACGTTTAGCCAGATGCAAAGTGACACAAGGGAGCAATGCCACACTTGCCCACAAGGGGGCGCACACATCTGGATTTCGTTCACAGCAGCTGAGACACTGCTGGCACGCCCATTCTCTATCTGTCTCCCTCTCTCTCTCTGTCTGTCTCTCTCTGTGTCTCTCTCCAAAAATTAAAAAATAAATAAATAAAAATAAAAAATAAAAAACAGAACTGTAGATAAAAGATTATGTAAGTATAACCACTTGATTTTTTTACAAAGTTTCCAAAAACACAATTTAGAGAAAGATAGCATTTTCAATAAATGGTGATGGGAAAACAGTGTCTGTATGTAGAAGAATGAAACTAGACCTGTATCTATCACCCTGTATGAAAATGAATTCAATGTAAGACCAGAAAAGAGTAGAAGACAATAATAGGGAGACCACTTCAAGATGTAGACATAGGGCTGGACTTTCTAAATAGGACCTTGTTTGCCTAGGAAATAAAACAAATGATCAACAAATGAGACCTTATGAAACTAAAAAGCTTTTGTACAACCGAGTAAACTGTCAACTGAGTCAAGAGACAATCTATAGGATGGCTAAACAGTTTGATCAGTATTCACGTGACAGAGGATTAAAAAACTCAATCAAACAATGGGTTATGGGAGCTGGAGTGATTATTATTCAGTGGCTAAAGATGCTAGCTTGCAAAGCCTGATGGTCTGGGTTCAATTCCCCAGTATCCACGTAAAGCCAGATACACAAAGTTGTGCATGCATCTGGAATTTATTTGCAGTGGCAAGAGAGCCTAGAATTATTTCCAAAACAATATTTGCTATAAATATTTGAGTGTAACCATGGCGACACAAACAGACAGTGAGGTTTGAGCTAAGTCATTAAGTGCACAAACCAGGAAAAAAAAATCTTGATAACCCATGACAATATCCTGAGCAATCTGATGGGTGTGGTGGTTTGAATGAGATATCCCCATAAACTCATGTGTTTTGAATGTTTGGTCCCCAGTTGATGGCAATTTGGGATATGGAGCCTTGCTGAAGGAGGTGTGTTGGTGGGGGTGGGCTTAGGGGTATGTTGTTGGGGGTGGGCTTAGGGATGTTATAGCCAGCTTTCCTTGCCAGAACTCAGCTTACTCTCCTACTGCTGTTTTCCATCTGCTGTGACAGAAGTTATGTCAAGCTTCTCATGCCATTCTTTCTCCTGTTGTCACAGAGCTTCACCTTGAGTCTCAAGTAAGCCAAAATAAACAACTTTGCTCCAACTGCTCTTGGTGAGGTGTTTTCTGGCAGCAATGAGAAGGTGATGACAACCATGTATGTGAGGCAGAATGCAGTCTTACTCCGCCCTGACTTTGCCTTTCATCTGGAGTCACTTATATCAAGAGACTAGAAAAAGGAAAGGATTCTAACAATACCAGGTTAAGTAAAGGTATAACAAGAAAGTAAAAGTCTACATGCTGATAACTCTATACTAGCAAATTAATAAAGTGGTTTCTACTATCCTATATTCCTGGAGCTTTTATCATTGTGCTTTTCTGAATATAAAACAAACCAAACTTATAATTTGCATTAGAGAAAATATCCTGAATAATACCTCTAAATTACTGGATCTGATGTGAAAAGTGTTAGAGAATTCCATTATTGAAATATAATTCAGCTTTTGAAAGTAATGTGATTTAGATAAGTCTTTTGGCCAAATATTCACAATAGCATTAAGCTATCTCAGCTGCTCACATGTTAAAGGATATTTCTGCATATTATTCTGTAACATATAGGAGAAATGTCAGTAATACAAGTGAAACATACCAAATCAAAATGTACACTCTCGTATAAACTGGATATCTTGAAACATATCACTGCTGAGTTTTGTGTCTGTTAGAAACAAAAGTTTTTGAACATGTGTTTGTGTGTGTGTGTGTGTGTGTGTGTGTGTGTGTGTTTAGCAAAATATATCTAGTTCACAATTCTATTTCAGTGGGAAATTCTAATAAGAAGAATGAGCTGAGAGCCTATGATTCATGCTAGAGAGCCAATGATGATTATCTTCCAAAGAACAGATAGATGAAGACGTGATTAATTATTCATTATAGACACACTGGCTTTCTACCCTCACCCAGAATCCCTTGGTACTTCCAATGCAGCATTTACATACTAAATATTTCATGTCTATTTTATCTGTAGCATTATAGTGTAAATCCATTTGGAGAAAATATTTGTTTCACCAGTCATGCATACAGATAGGTGTGTTACTATTTTCAGGTTGCTATATTTGGTTACTGCTTCTCAGCAGCATCTTGATGCCTGCCCACACCAGCACTTGGTACCCTACATCTGACTCTTCCAGTTGATTTCTTAAGTCTTAGATTTGGAAGCTATCAAAGCCCCCACATTCTAGTCTTTCTGACAGCATTCTTCATTTGTTAACTATAGCACCTATACTTGTAGACAACAATTCACGTCCGTGGAAATCTTCCTTGCCTGTATAATTTGGCAGCTATAAAACACATCAGTGGTGGAAAGAATATAGAGCCAGGGAAGGGGTAGAGTGCTATGGAATGCCATCTCCCAGGTATGACACGGCCAGTGCACTCTTAAAACTGTTAAGAGTTGGGATTACCTGCACAAGAGTATATTCTGTCATGAAGGGAGGGGAGGCTTATGAGGCTCCACTCCTCCAAGAGTATACACACACACACACACACACACACACACACACACACACACACATATATGTAGTTGATGATGTCTGGAGGAGGAGAGATACTTTCTTCAGTAGTGTAGCCACTGGTAAGTTGCCTGTGCTCCTAAAGAGCTCCTTGCCCATGCTCCTGTCAGTAATACTAACAAACTTGATAGTATACACACACACTGTAAACACACAAACACATACACACACACATACTATAAACAACCTATGTTGCTAACATCCATTTCCCTGCTTAACATGAGTTAGAGAAGACAAAGTCTCATGATTGAATGAAGTGCCAAAATAGAGTTTGGAGGAACAACCTGTCCCTGTGGTACTGGAGAACACAAGGTCCCTATTGCAAGTCCTTATTCTCAGAGATAAAAACAGAGAGAAAGTACAGAACAATTTTATTGGAGTTTGAGATGGAAGAAAACACAGTAAGATAGGCAAGCTGCTAGTCTCGGCAGCTATAGGAAGAAGAGTGCTGGATAAAGGAAGCGAGAAAGTCTTGTTTTCTGAGTTATGTCAAGAAAGCAGGCAGGCTCGTGAATTGAAGCCTGTGAGCAGCTGAATGGAGGAGGGTTTTCTCAGAGAACATCTGGAGTGTAGGAGCAGGTAGATGTAAGATTTTGAACAGTCTTTGAGAGAGGGAGATAGAGGGTGAAGTTATCTCTTCTAGTTAAAACTCAGCAAAACAGGTAGACTTAGCAGGGAAGATTTGTAAACAGTTGCACTGAGGGAGGGGTTTCTGGGATGTATGAATACATCTCATTAAGGTGATAAGCATTCCACCCATCCCCTTAACATGTCTTCAAGTATATTCATAAAATATGGCTGGGAATATAGTGAAGTGGATAGAGTCCCTGTTTAGCATGCAGAAAGCCCTGAGTTGTATCACCAGCATTGCATAAACCAGGCGTGGTGGTGCAATCTTGTAATTCTAGTACCTTGCAGATAGACACAAGAGGCTCAGAAGTTGAAGGCCAACATCAGTTACCTAGCAAGTTCAAGTCCAGCCTTAGCTATAAGCTATACTGTCTCAAATATCAACAGCAACAACCACAATAATACATTTTAAAAAAATCTATGAAATCACTATGCTTTACCAGGAAGAAATAGCTTTCTGGTGGACCTCAACAAAACCCTCTTCCCTTTCATATATATTAAATCTGAAAGTGGAGCAATTGTTCAAGGCCACCCTGAGACTACAGAGTGAATTCCAGGTCAGCCTGGGCTACAGTGAAACCCTACCTCAACAAGACAAAACAAAACAAAACAAGAAAAAAGGAATGGAAGTGAGGGGTGGAGAGATGGCTTAGCTCTTAAGGCACTTGCCTGCAAAGCCTAGGGGCCCATATTCAACTCTCCAGATCCCATGTAAGCCAGACACACAAAGGTGAGGCAAGCGCAATGTTGCACATGCCCACTAGGTGAAACAAGCACTTGAAGTTCAATCACAGCTCTGAGGCCCTGGCACACCAATTCTCTCTCTGTGTCTAAAATAATTTTTTTAAGAAAAAGAGTGGAAGTGAGGGTCTTTAGAGAAGACCCCTGTACTTTTCTAGTGTGAGGGAGTGAAGGAGCATGGTAGACTAAAAGAAGTGAGTGAATAAATGTTGGGGGATGTTTTAGAATAGAATGTACATATTGCTAAGGTTGTCAGATCTCAAGAATTAGCATCCTAGGATCCCACCCACCTACTGTGAGCTACACAAACCCCTTGCCCAACAAAGCCTGGCCAGCTCTGCCTTTGTTATAGTTAGTTTACAATCAGACACATCCTGAAACACATCCTGGAGCCAGAGGAGGTGAGCTTTAGGAGCATGTACAGTTAGACAAATTCTGCCTTTAGAGTTATCCTTTATGGAAAAATACCTTTGTACCATGTTATTCCTAGGCATGATTTATTGCACATATGATTATAATTATGAGATGTATGACCCCTGCCTGCGCATAAATCCCCTTTCCATCTGGCAATCAAAATAGAAAATCACCTGTTACACCCTGCCCTTAAGGCCCAACGTCACCTCCTCCTGGACCCATAAGAAGAAGTCAGGAGAAGTAACACAGGACTCTGGAACAATCTGCCTTCACCCCGGGACTTCCAGCATATAAACTGAGTCACATAGTGTGGCTTGGCACTTAAGGAACTTGCCTATAAAACCTAAGGACCTGATTTCAATTCCATAGTACCCATATAAAGGCAGATGCTCAAGGTGGTGTATGCTTCTGGAGTTCATATGCAGTGCTGTAGGCCCTGGCATGCCCATTCCCATGCCCCGCCTCTCTTATTCTCTCTCTCTGTCTCTCTCTCTCTCTCTGCCATTCTCACTCTCTCTCAAATACATAAAATTTTATTTAAAAATAAATTAAAAGGGACACCTCCCTTTGTTTTGTGGAAACAAAGCTTTTCTTTGGCTTTGGAAGGAATTCTGCCATTCTCTCTCATTGCATACTGATAATATACCTAATAATAAATAATAAAGCTCTCTCCCAAAAGAAACCCATCTGACTGTCTCTCAACTGAACCTCAGCCAAAAATTTTTCTTTTAAAATCTTATACTGTGCATTTTCATTTTAAAATAAAATCCCTCGCTGTTTTGCTATTTGTATGAGCTTGTTCAGTTCTTTAAACAAGCTGCCAAGAAGCTGGGAAACAATCAGTCCAGATAATGACCACCAGTAGCATTTTGGTGATCACTGTCTTTGACAACAACTCTGCTTCTGCCTGATGAATCAGTGGGTTCAGTAGATTAAGCAGCCAGCACCGTGACTGGCACCTGTCCATAACTTTTACCTGCTACTTTTTCTTATTAGCGGTGCCAGTCATTTGCTTTTGTTTACTCTGAAACTTGACATCAGAGCAGTTGAATGGATTATCTCAGAACTGGGTTTGATATTCAATCAATAATTCATCACCCGCACAACTTTAACACTTCAAATAAGTAAAATGCCATTCTGGGACCAGTTGTGGTAAATGAAAAAAGATAAAACTGGTGACGAAATGAGATGTGAACCTACACTGGGTGGCTCTAAGTGTAGAACAAAGATGAGCGAATTGAAAATCTCAAGGAGAAACATTGATTCAGAATGACAAAGAGCCTTAAAATCTAGGCATGATGTCCACTGCCTATAATTCCTGTGCTAGGAAGGCTGAGGCAGGAGGATCAAAAGCTAGAGGCCAGCCTAAGATACATAACTTGGCCCTTTCTAAAAAAAATAATAATAATAATCAAAAACAAAAAGGAGGTTCTGAGGAAATATCTCAGTGTGTAAAGTGTATTCTGCATGTTTACCTTCATGTTGCTGGGAAAAACCACCCAACTAAAAGCAGGTATTAAGAGAAAAGGGTTAGCCGGGCGTGGTGGCGCACGCCTTTAATCCCAGCACTCGGGAGGCAGAGGTAGGAGGATCGCCGAGAGTTCGAGGCCACCCTGAGACTACATAGTTAATTCCAGGTCAGCCTGGACTAGAGTGAAACCCTACCTCGAGAAAAAAAAAAAAAAAAAAAAAAAAAAAAAGAGAAAAGGGTTTATTTTGGCTTACAGTCTCAAGGGCAGTTTCAGCATAGCAGAAAAGGATGGTAGAGCAGAGGCTGGACATCATATCTTGCCGTGGCAGCTGGCAGGGAACAGTAAAAGTTAGCTGAGCTCTGGCAAAGGGCAGCTGGCTATAACACCTCTACCCCTGCCCCCAGCAACACACTTTTGTTAGCAAGCCTCCACCTCTCAAATTGTCACCAGCTGTGGACCTAGCACTTAAAACACATGAATTTATGGAGAACATCTGATTCAAACCACCAGACTGTACAAGTGTCATGACTCAAGTTCAGATCACCGGAACCTAGATAAACATATGAACATTTGTAACCCCAATATCCCTGCAGAGAAAAATGGGGTGGAGACAGAATCCCAAAACTCTGACACTAGTTACTTATTAAATGCAGCTGCAAACAAGAAGAAATATTGCCTCAAAACAAGGTGGAAGGTGTATAAGACACTTGAGGTTGTCTTCTGACCTCCACAAATCATCTTAGCATGTGCATGCCTGCATTTACAGACACACACACACACACACACACACACACACACACACACACACTATTGAAGAGTTTCTAAGCATGCCGGACAACACTTTTTTTTTTCTGCCAGTTGACACTTATATTACACTGGGTTACCCCTTGGTCAAGATGTTAGAGTGGTAATTTAACAGAATAATTTGGCAATGCTTTGTTAAAAATGGATTTCTTTGCATTCCACTTGAAGTCACTTGGGGTAATGAAAACAAGTTTGTCAGTTAGATTAAATGGTTTCTAACTTCCAACAGTTGATAACAATTAGTACAGTACAGTCAAGTCCTCTTTTCTTCAGATGATTCATTGGAGCTTTGTGTCAGAGTACATATTTTGTACTTCATTTTTCTCACTGTTTCGGTCCTCCATTCACTGCCTTCTTACATGCATTTCCTTTGAAGCTTTTCACACTGAAATGTGAGTAGGACCCTGATTTAATTCATTTGCCATTCCCAAGGAATGTAGTACAATATCTTTCAAATACTAGTCATTCAATAAGCTGTTGTTAAATGCCAGCCCCAGGATGGTGCATTACCAGGCTGCAGTTATCTTTCCCCATCAATGCACTAAAAGGCTTCCTAGGAAACTAATTGAACCGATGGATCTTCTGTACTGTCTAAAGTCACATCCAGGGAATAATTTAGGAAACTGATTTCCTGGAAAATGTCTCTAAGATTTACATTACTATAGAAACGTCGAAATCCCTGATCTTTTATTATAACAGAAAAAAAAGTTTTATAGATTAGATAAACAAAGCTATCAAATTATTAACTCATGCTCAAGTAACCCACTCAGCTTAGACACATCGTTCACATCTCCACCTTCAAAGAACTTCAAGGTGTGGAGATAGCCATTGCCAAATTTTTAGAAGGTTGTGAAGTTTCCAGGGAGGTTGGGGGTGGGTGGAAAAAAGAATATTGTTTCTAAAATAATAAAAATAATTAAGAACAAAATGAAGCTCATAAAATTGTAAATGAAATATCTTCTATGTGGAAATATTGCAATAATATGTTTAAAGTAGAAATTTTGTAAGCCACTCATCAGTAGTGTCCTGAATTACATACTAAGTCATTAGTACTTAAAGAAAATGAAATCAGAACACTCGGGGGTGGTATATGGTGAGTTATTGCTCCCTACTACATGGCTCACACCATAGAGGTCACTGTAATGAAGACCATAATGCTCATCGTAATTAAAATATCTTTCATATATACACTTATAGTTTTAGCCATAAAAGTTTTTTTTTGGAGGGGGGGAGAGGCATAGAGAGAGATAGAAGAGGGGGAGAGGGGGAGGGACACTGATAGAGAATGGATGCACCAGCAGCCTCTCAACCACTGTGAATGAACTCCAGATGCATGAGCCCCCTTGTGGGCAAGTACAGCATTGCTCCCTTGCATCACTTTGCATCTGGCTAAAGGTGGGACCTGGAGATTGGAACCAGCATCACAAGCAAGTAGAAACACACAGCAAACAGCAGGGAACTTCAGCAAGCAACAGGAACACAGGCAGAACTCAGACCTTTCTGTATATGTTTGGGCTAGAAATCCAATCCACCCCTAGTGACACCTCTTCCAGGTGGGCAGCTGGAGGCAGGCTTTAATAAGATACCTACGTCTATTAAGTAACATACATTCAAACTACCACAGTGCCTATATTTTAATTTGCACACATGGATGTCTTGTTGTGCTATCCTTGTTGATTGAAGAGAGTGCCTTTGTCTTGCAAGACATTTGCTCTTTGCATGTTTAAATTATTATGATCTTGCTTATGTACTTAGTTCTCCATCCTCCAAATATACAGAGTATTTAGAAATTTGTAGTATAGAACCATAAGCCCATGGGCCCTGTTGTAGCCAGTTCCACATTGCTGGTATGAACATCCAAACCAGGCACAGTTTAGGGGAGGAATGGGATTTATTTCAAACTTACAGATCCAGGGATAAGTTCCTTCAGTGTTGAAAGAAGCCACTTCCATGGTATATCCAGGCAGAGAGAAACAACCAAAGAGCCCATGAAAACCAAAAGCAACAAGCTCAACTGGGTAGCAAACAGCAAGGACCCTGCCTCAGCTCACACTGCTCTGCATAAATTTTGATGGAATCAGATCCACCCTTGATCATACCCTAGAGCTGGAGCCCAGGATCCTCCTTCAGTGACACCTCTTCCAACCAGGTGGCTGAAGATACAACTTACAAGCTTTAAAAAAATATTATTTATTTGAGAGAGAGAATTAAGCATGCAGAGAGAGAGAGAGAGAGAGAGAGAGAGAGAGAGAGAGGGAGAATGATTGTCTCAGGGCATCTAGCCACGCAAACAAACTCCAGACACATACACCACTTTGTGCATCTGGATTATGTGGGTCCAGGGGAATTGAACCTGGGTCCTTGGCTTTGCACACAAGCACCTTAACCACTAAGCCATCTCTCCAGCCTTCAAGTTACAAGCTTTAATAAAACACCTGAGACTATGTGGGACACACGTTCAAACGTTTTGCAAAAAAACAACTCTAATAATTTGTATATAATAAATGTAAAACTGAACAAACTTCATGGAAAAGTTTATGTCAGGATTACATTTATCCACATCATGGCATCTCTATTTTTAAGTGAGAGTTGCAAAGCACATCTACTAGAAATGTTCTTGTCAGTGGTAATCCATACAGCTACTTTTTGCGGTTGATCAATCTTTCATTAAGCTCTGATTCCCTCATGGGTACTATGGCATCTGGAGCCAGAGCACAGCAGTGTCAAGGTGAGCAGAGCAAACCAGAAGCACTTAGCTTTCCAGGTAGAATGTTGTAGATGGACTTGTATTCAATGCTCATCGATTTCTGCTGGGGAAGATGACTGTGGGCTGGTAGAGCTCTTGACCTGAAACCATCTTAGGATCACTGTGCCTAGAATTCTATTCTGGAAACAGGCTGGGCTGGCATGGTAATGAGAAATGATGGTGTGTCACATTCCACCAATGGGGTGATTCCACTGGTGGCCAGCAAGATCATCTGTAGGCTGGTGAGTGCTCACTTCTGACCAGGCAGTCTGGGAAGGCACACACTTCAGTATTCCAGGCTTTCCTTCTTTCTTTTTTTTTTTTTTATGTGTTGTCATTGGCTTTATGGAGTAGCATTTTATTCCAGAGAAAAACACATTGCAAAGGAGTTGTTTACATAAATATCGGGAAAAAACATCATGCATTTCCAAATCCCAAGGAATTCAAATGTTGAGGAGATACAAGGGTTTGAGAGAAAAGGATATAGTGCCACAGATGCAAACCAGAACATCCTGGGGTTCGAGGAGTAGAGATGGAGGAGGAGGACTTGTATTTTGGAGAGTGAACTGTTATTCATGTGAAATACCCTGTTCATGGTTGTTCTAAATGATGCTCACATATTGCTCATTGTAGAGGTGCCAGCTCACAGGATCTAACATGTGACATTAAGTGAACTAATGAGGCTTTATAAAAAATTTCCCAAAGGTCAGTATGCTCTGGACACGAACTCACGAGTGCATTCAAGACCTCACAGTGGATATCAAGACCTGACCTGCACAATATTAAACCCAGAAAAAATTTGTCATAGTTGACAGAGAAGGCAAAAAGAATGAGACATCAAGACAAAAGAAGAAACACTTGGGGGCTGGAGAGATGGCTTAGTGATTAAGGCATTTGTCTGCCAAGTCTAAGGACCAAGGTTTGATTCCCTAGTACTCATGTAAGGATGCACAAGGTGGCATATGTGCCTATAGTTTGTTTGCAGTGGCTAGAGGCCCTGGTACACCCATTCTCTCTATCTGCTCTCCCTCTCTCTCTCTCTCTCTCACAAATAAATAAATTAAAATATATGTATAAATTATATTACAAATATGCTACCATAAAGTTTATTTATTTTTCTCCAAATAACATGTATTTTCTAATGTGTTGTATACTCATCAATAACAATATGGATTTAGAATATGTTACATTGGCATTTGGGGAAAGAGGATTCCCATGTGATATATGCTGTGGTAGTTTGAATGTGTGTGTGTGTGTGTGTGTGTGTGTGTGTGTGTGTGTGTGTGTTCCCCCAATAGACTCAGGTATATTTTATTAAAACTGAGTTTGTAGCTTCTTTCCCTAGCAGGCAGACTCCTGCTGCAGGGTGGGTGGGGTGTCACTGGAGGTGGATCTGATCCCAACCTGAAGGTGTCAAGAGCAGACTGAGTTTTGCCTGCTGTTTTGCCACCCATGTTTGTGTTGGCTGGTTGTGGTGGCTGGTGGTGGGTTCTCTCTCTGCATGGATCTGTGAAAGGGGTCCAACTTCTTCCACCATTATAGAACTTCCCCTGAGTCTGTAAGCCTGAAATAAATCCTGTTCCTTCCATAAACTGGGTCTTGTTTAGAAGTGCATCCCAGCAACATGGAGCTGATTACAACATATGCTATGGTAGAAGGAAATTGATACTAAATTTCCAAGTACTGCATTTTTGTGATTTGATGGTCTCAAGAATTTTTGTTGGATTTGGAATTAATGTAATCAATTATTTTCATGTCCTGCTGCTTTTCTGGAACTTCAGTAAAAACTGGAAAATAGAAAAGAACATTAATATTGAGAGAAATTTTCTTCCTCATGAAACTGCTTAAAGAAACAAGTTCCAGGCATACACCAGAGGAAGAAAGCAATGGTTTTAAAAGGATGTAAAAATGAGTATAAAATTGTTTATGCATATTTGGGGATTTTTAATTGCAGTTTGTTTATCAGGATTCTCAGAAAAACAGACCAATAGGCTATATACACACATACATATATATATATTCCTTTAAGGAATTCTCACCCTCAATTGTATAACTTGCCATGTCCAAAATATATAGAGTTCTATGATCTGAATGTGTGTTGTGGTTGTTTAAATGTGAAATGTTCCCCATAAGGCCATGTGTATGTGATTAAGCTTCATATTTAATCCACAGATTCTTGCAGTTTGTTGAAGGATGTGTGTCACTTGAGACAGGTCTTGGGGTTTTATAGCCAAACCTCCCTTGCCAGGGGAGCTTACTCGTGCTGCTACTTCCCAGTTGTCATGTCAAGATGTGATGCCCAGCCTCTGCCCTGTCATGCTATGATGACACTTCCCCTTGAGACAGTAAGCCCAAATAAACTCTTTTCTTCCATATGCTTTTTTTGGTCAGGTGTTCCAGCAATGAAAAGATAACTGCAACATTTGTGTACTTCTAAAATTCCTGCGTTGAACCTCAGTGATACTATTGAAAGATATTGCCTTTGGGAAGTCATTTGGTTATGAATATTCCACCCTCATAAATTAGATTTATAATAGAAAACCCAAAGAGTTAACGAGTCCCTTCCATTATGTAAGGACACAGAGATAACTCACTTTCTATGAATTTTTACCAGGTAGTTAATCTACAGATCTTGAATTTCCTAGCTTCCAAAAAGAATGACTTCAGGATAGTTCAAATGACTAAGGCAATGAGGGAAGCCAGCAGGCTAGAGACTCTGAAAGGCATGTAGTTCAAACCCTCCTTGCTTGGAGGAAGAAAGCCTCTTGTTCTCTTCAGTTACAGTTACCTTCTTGTTGCCAGGATAAAATGCCAACCAGGAGCAGCTTATAGAAGGAAAGAGTTTATTTCAGGTTTATGGTGTTGGGGGAAAGTCTCATCATGGCACAGCAGGCAACTAGCTCACATCTTCATATATCAGCAGGAGGGTAGAACCAGCAACAATGAGCTGACTCTGAACACCCAGTGCAATGAATGAACAAACCTCAAGGTCCGCCCCCAGTGACGTAACTCCTCTAGCAAGGCTCCACCTCCCAAAGGCTCCACCAGCTAGGGACTGAGCATAAGGCTTAATCACAATCACACGAGGCTATGGGAGACATTTCATATTCAAACCAGCATAGCTTTTATAATAAGCATAAATAAATTTTCATGAAATACCAAAAAAGATTCATGTACAGATATCAAACTTACATGATATGTAGATATGTAACTGATATGTCCTTTGGAGATAACATGGAAAGCAGCGTCACATTAAGATGTTTTGCACATAAAGAGAGCATAGGACCAGAGCTGGAGAGAAGGCTTAGAGGTTAAAGTGATTGCCTGTGAAGCCTAAAGACCCATGTTCAACTCTCCAGATCCCATGTAATCCAGACACACAAAGATGAGGCAAGTGCAGGGTTGCACATGACCACTAGGTGGCGCAAGCATGTAGAGTTCAAATACAGTGGCTGTGGCCTTGGCACAACAATTCTGTCTCTCTCTCTCTCAAAAATAATAAATAAATAAATAAATAAATAAATAAATAAATAAATAAGATTATAGGGCTGGAAAGATGGCTCAGCAGTTAAAGGCACTTGCTGGCAAAGCCTAATGGCCTGGATTTGATTCCTGAGTATCCGTGTAAAGCCATATACACAAAGTGGTACATGCATCTGGAGTTCATTTGCAGTGGCAGGAGGCCCTGGCATACCTATACTCTTTCTCTGTCTGTCTACCTATTTGTATCTCTCTCAAATAAATGAATTAAACTATTTTAAAAGGTAAAACTTAACATTTCTGTTATTATCGCTAGACAATTCTACCCTGCCTTTTTTTTTTTTTTTTTTTTTTTTTTTTTTTTTTTTTTTTTTTCGTGGTAGGGTCTCACTCTGGCCCAGGCTGACCTGGAATTAACTATGTAGTCTCAGGGTGGCCTCAAACTCTTGGTGATCCTCCTACCTCTGCCTCCCGAGCGTACCCCACCATTTTACCTACAAGTTCTATTACATTGGGGAAGATTTTTAGGCCTTTTTGACCACAATTTCCTTAATAAAATAGAGATAGTGACTACGCCAAAACAGCAAAATTTTAATAAACTTAAAGTCCTTAATTAGTTCTTATTCACAATTCTAGAACATGATGGGATTTTACAAAACCAGAATGAGTGGTCCCAGGGGACTGACCAAAAGGGCTTGGCGCTCCCAAGACTCCCCCTCCTGAAGGGGCCACAAACTTCCCAAACAGCACCACCAACTAGGGATTAAGTGTTCAAACCTTCACACTCATTTAAAAAGTAATCATTATCACAATGACAACTGTATTCACAAATGTAGGCTTGCATGCTTTTCCTGGGAAAAATCCAAAATTCTGAAATGACTCCCCAGGTTTTATGTTGCTGAGTGTTTTCTGTGTTAGGAAACTTAATGTATGTAGATGAAATTCAGCTTTTATGAGTAATTACTATACACAGGGAAAAATACCTAGTAGCTTTTTCCCACCTCTTACAAAATTCAAGACCAGCATCCCTGTAACCTATAACAATAAAAAAGCAGAACAAATTTATTTAACCAAAGCATCCTATGACAGATGAACCTTCAGAAACAAAGACCCATGCAGGAGTATAGCTCAGTAGAGCATTTGACTGCACAAGCAAAGACCAAAAGATCCAGGAAAATTGTGCTGGAGGAACAGGGCACTCATGTAAAATAAGACGTACGGAAGTGGGTGTGATTTAATGATAATCAACTCTGGGGACTTAGCAAGGTCTGTTTGTTCAGATTCGACTCTGACCCTTTGTCAGTATTTCTTTCATCCAGATATAGCACAGTATACCTGTGGCACGAGAGTCTTCCAACAGGAGGGGAAGAATTCTTTTCATCAACTTTGGAAGATAAATGTGAGAAAAAAGTAGGGAATGGGTGCATGTTCTTTTTGTACCAAGGTGACATATTTTGAGTATCCCATTCTGAGGCCTGACTTGCTCCCATGCCACCCCCCCCCCAATCACACAGGGCAGAATGAGGCTCAGACAGGCTATCCTCGGAGTCACGTAACTCTTCATGCACAGAACTAGATTTCTGGACATGTGTTTCCTAATCAAAGTATTTCTGTACCCCTTACAGCCCCACCTAGAGATGCTCTCGAGAGTGGTCAGGCAGAAACCCTTACAAGGCAAACCTGGAAGCACTAGGGTTTGTGCACTGTCAGCTGAGGGGACATAGCCCTCTGAGTCTTGTGAGGAGCAGCCCAGGCCCTTCATTTGCCATGTTTTATTTGCTCCACTATAGGATGCCTTCTCATCACAGGTGCCAACAGGCTGCTAGGAAGTGGAACTGGGCTAAGACGTCTCTTCAAGATCAACACGAAGAATGTCTGTGATCTCTTCCATACGCCCAACTTCAGCACCATGTCCACGGTTGTGAGCTCTTTCCTGAAGGAAGGCCACATTGTTTTTGTCACTCTGTAAACAGAGATTCTATAATAATAAAACTTCACAATCTCCCAAGAATATACACGGGAACTGGCATGGCTCCACAACATCTGGTGTGCACATCTGTCTCCAATCTATCTTTTAGAAATTAGAGCACAATGCAGCTCTCTCTTGCCTTCTGACTTAACAACAAACATGCAAATTATTAAGGAAACAAGTTATATAACACGTCAAGCGGCCAGTGAGATGGAGTCTGAAACATTCCTGGCTTGTATGTCTCTGTTTATTTCATTTCCCTTCTGCAGTAACTTTTTAAAGTTTTATTTGATGTGTTTGTGTGTGTGTGTGTGTGTGTGTGTGTGTGTGTGCATGTGTGCGTGCGTGTATGTTTTAACATGGCTTCTTACAATTGCATGGGTGGCTTGGGAATTGAACCCAGGCTGGCAGGCTTTGCAAGAAAGTGTCTTTAACCACTGAGCAATCGTCCCAGCCCTGTTTTAAAAAAACTTTTTATTGACAATTTTTATACATATTCATAATGAATTTTGATCATAATCCCCTCCCATTACTTTCCTCTCTCCTTCCCAACCCTTCCACTAAACCCATTCCTTTTCCAACTAGTCCCTTTTTTATTTTATTTTTTTAATTGACAACTTCCTTAATTGTAGACAATATCCCATGCTACTTCCCTCCCTCCCTCACTTTCCTTTTCAAAACTCCACTCTTCAGCATATCCCCTCCCCCACTGATGTTATTTTCCCCCTCTATATTATCCATGACAACATATCAATGGGCCCAATATTGTGCAAGTAATGAATGACTGTCGCTGTGAAGTCATGAACACATAGCCACTTCATGTCCAGAAGATAAGCATTCCAAGCTTTCCTCCCCATCCTTTGGATCTTACATTATTTCTATCACCCTCCTCATTGTTCCCTGGCTCTTGTTGGAGGTGATAGAAATGTCTCATTTAGTGCTGAGCTATTTTAACTGATTTAGGATTTTGACAATTATCTTGGAAACTAGTTTTCTGGAGTACTCCTCAATGATGTTTAAACTGTGTTTCTGGAAAAGGAATATCATGTCTCCTCTAGAGAAAATGATATATGTTTGCCTTGCTCTTGGTCACAGTCAGTTGCCTACACTTTGAGCCAGAGAACTTCACCCCTTCAACTGTCTGCGTGGCTACAGCATTTGAAGAAAGGCAAAGCTCTCATTTCCCCATTCTTGAACAATATGTGCCAGCTAACAGGAAGCCCTGCTGAAACTCTAGAGAGAGCTCTCTGATGATCAAAATTATCCTGCCACCTAAAATAACACCCTCCCTGCTACACATGCTATAATGTAGCAATGTTTAGGGAAGGTTAAAAAGAGACAGAGTGGGAGGGGGCAGGAGTTAGGACAGCTGTAATGAAAGTGGTAATGCCTTTGGATCTGCTTAGTTGGTGTTAACCTTACCTGTCAATAGCTTTGGAATGGACATGCCATTTGGGTGACATAATGACTGGTTACCATCCCACTCCAAACATTGAATCTTGAGAAGGCATGATTTTTATTTCTGGTGTTTTTTTTTTTTTTTTTTTTTTTTTTTTTAATTCTCTCTGCCCTTCAGTATGTGTGTAAGCTTTCTCCATAAAATTTCCAGCTTTGTGCCACACTAGTAAACATCACATGTCAATCATCCTCTCTGGTTCTTACCAAAGCCCCTGAAATACATCCTTGCCCACTACCTGACAGATTGAGGACACACGGCTGTGACAATTAAGAGGCTAATTAGCACACGAGAACAGTGGCAACCTGGCTTTTCCTGTGCAGTCTTTGTGCAGAGTTTGCTCCAGAAATTTTCTCCACAGCAATGTTACAGGCTGTTCTTTTTTACCCTGTGAGGTGAAAACAAAACAGACTAAAATTGGAGTGTGCAGAGCCATCTGGATGGGATGTGGCATTGACAAGACAGCCTGGCAACTGTTCTAATCCTTGTCATGAAAAGAGAGCTACCAAGGGCTCAGAAAGAAAATGCTCCCCACGTGCATAGAGGGGACAAAGGGGGAGGTTACACTATAATCTTTTCTGTCAAAAGCCTTCACCTTAAAAACACTTAAAAGCACTCAGCTCTTCCCTGTTCCTGACTCAGTGTCATTTGGTGGGAAAATTCACAGTAAATCTTTATATTCTTTTCTAATAGGATCTCTAAAACAATCCCCTACAAGAGTTTCTGTGTGGATGTTTCCGCTTTGAAAATTAAACACTAGAGCATTCAGTATTGGCACATAATTTCACTTCTAAGCTACTGAAGCCCCATTAGTATTATAGGGAAAACAGACTTTGAAAGGATTTGATTTAGATCAAATTCCCAGATGGGCTACATCTGGCTGTGGGCCTTTGAATGAGTCCTTGGCTCCACCTGAACCTCTATTCCCTCATCTGCAAAATGGGCACAACACTAAAAATGCTTTCCTTACTTTACCCACAAAAATCAATAAAATAAAGTGCAAAAATACTCAGTCAGCTACCCCATATGTATATTGGTCCCTATTATTTTAAATAGAAATAGCCTATTCGTCTAATCATAAAATTATTTCACTTTTGCAGAAAGTATAAAATGGTAGAATTGTTTCTGTTGTTAAAGTTACATTTTTAAAACTTTCATTAATAACCTCCATACGTATATACAATGTACCCTGAACACAATCCCATTCCACAACCTCCCCTGCACTCTCTCCCTTATCTCCCCTCCACTGAGTCTCTTTCCAACTAGTCTCTCTTCTATTTTCATGTCATATTAGGTTTTTTTTTTTTTGTTCTCATATTATGTAGGACTTGTGTAAGTAGTGTCAGCTACTATGAGGTCATGAATGAAACAGCTGCTTTGAGTTTAGAAGACAGCATTCCAAAGCACTCCTCTCCCTCCTTTGGCCCTTATATTCTTTCCACTTCCTCTTCCACAATGGTTCCTGAGCCTTGGAGGGTGTGATAGAGATGTCCCATTTAGTTCTGAACACTCCACTGTCACTTCTTCTCAGAACTATGATGTTTTGAGTCACCCCATTGTTCACCACCATCTGAAAGGAGAGACTTCTCTGAACAACAGTGAGAGGTCCATTAATAAATAGATATAAATGTGAATATTCAGTGGGGAATTTGATGGGCATGCTATGTCCATTGAGCCAAAAACAGTAGTAGTTCTCCCCCCAACCGCCCAGCCCTTGTTTCATTTTGATATTTTTTTTCTATCTGTCTTTGTGTACACTTCAGAAAAATGGCATTGAGGATGGGGAGACCACTCAGTGGTTAAAAGAACCTGTTTGAAAAACCTGCTTGTCTGGGTTTGATTCCCCAGAGCACACATAAATCCAGATCCACAAAGTTGAACATGTAACATGTATCTAGAATTCATTTGTAGTGTGGCAAGAAGCTTGGGTGTGCTAATTTCTCTGTCTCTCTGTCTCTTTTCTCCCTCTCTCTCCTGGCAAAAAATAAAATAAAATAAATCTCAAAAACAAGAAAAGAAAAATGGCATTGCACTATATACAAACTGTTTATGAAACTAAATTCTTGAATAATGGAAGGTAAAAAAAGCAAGTTATTATTATTTTTACTATGAAAAGGGAAGCCACCACAAATTGAAGATTGCATACACACGAGAACCATATGGCATTTCTTCACTGTGTCAAAGTGAATTAGTCATAAGCATTTGTCAGAAATATCCAAGGTTATAGATCTACTCTGGAACAAAGGGTACAAATTCCGAGGCCAAGATTGCCAATGTTCAATACAACTTGTTTCATTTTCTTCCTGGGAACATGGCCGAGCTCTGTTGGCTATAGCTCCTTCACTTACATGTTCAGGTAGTTGATAAGAGGTTGTGCCTTCACTGTGGAATCTGCTGGATGGAAAGAGCCTATGACCTCAGGTCCAGGAATGATTATGAGGCAGACCAGTTGCCAAATATACATGGGTCTCAACATGAATGGGACATATATTCCTATTCACCTACTGAATTTCAGAAGTTTATGTTACAATACCAGCTTGGCTTACTTAGCTAATGAAACTTTTTTTTTTTTTTTTTGGTTTTTGTGAGGTAGGGTCTCACTCTGGTCCAGGCTGACCTGGAATTAACTATGTAGGCTCAGGGTGGCCTCGATCTCTTGGCGATCCTCCTACCTCTGCCTCCCGAGTGCTGGGATTAAAGGCGTGCGCCACCATGCCTGGCTAATGAAATTTTAGCATATTTCCAAGTAACAAACACAGTCATTATTAAGAATCCATGGTTCTAGGACCCTCACAGATACTGAAATCTGCAGATGTTTATATCCCTTACATGAAATGGCTTAATATTTGAATGCAATATACTCCTTCTATACTTCACATCATCTCTGGATGGCTTCTGATACCCAGTACAGTGTGGATGCTGTACTCACAGTTCCTATATGCCACTGCTTAAAGAATAATGACAAAGAGGAAAATCTGTTTGTACTTACTATAAGCCCAATTTATTACCAAATATTCTTCATGTGCAGTTGGTTGAACTCTTGTATTTAGAACCCATGGGTATGGAAGGCTGATTGTATAAACTTAAACTTGGAATAGATCTAGAAGTTTCCTGGCAGATCTAAAAACCACTGAGTCTTTCAATTTCAGAACTAAAATAAAGGACTCTAACTTCCCTAAAACACGTTCTTCCCATCCCCTTGTTTTAAAAAACCATAAATAGGTATTCCTAGAGACAAAACCTTCTTCCTACCTATAAAATTAAGACTGAACATACAAATTTTATGTCTAAGAGAAGCATCACATTTATTTTACCTTTAGGTGTGAACAATGCATATAATTTTTACAGTTAAAATGCAGGGAGAGATGAAAGAAACCCAAGAAACAAAAAGACTCTCTAAGGAAAAGGAGAGAATAATACAAAAAAAAAGGTACTGAAATGGATCCAAGTTCAAATATATCATAATATGCCTGAGAGCAATGAGATGAAACATGTCCATTGAAGACATAGTTCCAAGTTTAATAAGGATTATGAGCAAAGGAAAGAGTTAGTATTAGAAACATGAAGAGTCTAAGGCCTTAGCTCACTTACAAAGTAGTAAGTTAATTTTCCATGGTATTTTCCAGGAGCTGGTAGAAGGCATGAGACTCCTTAGTCAAAGCAAAGGGCTATTCTCAAGAAAAAATATCAAGGGCCTCATTTTCCTCATTTCACTCTTGCATCCCAATACCAATGAGGAGGACTTAGAGAAAAGACAGGTGAATATTATAAACACAGAGAACTTGAATGGCATCTGTTTTAAATATTCCATTTATGTATTTGTAAGGAGAAGGAGAGAGAGAGAGAATGGGTATGCCAGAGCCTCTAGCCACTGCAAACAAACTCCAGATGTACATGCACCACTTTGTGTGTATGGCTGTACATGGGCACTGGGAAATGGAACCTGGTCATTAGACATTGAAGACGTCTTAACTGCTGAGCCATCTCTCCAGCCCTTGTGTGGTATTTTCAATGTGAAAAGTACCCCATAGCCTTATTTGAGTCTCATACCCAATACCCAGCTGGTGGCAATATGGGAGGTGGAGCCTTGCTGGAGGATGTGTGTCACTGAAGATGGGCCTGGAGATGTTATAGCAAAAGCCTCCCTTGCCAGAGCCAGCTCACTCTTGCTGCTACCTCCAAGCTGTTGTGGCAAGATATGATGCCCCGGCCCTGCTTTCCCCACCACAATGAAACTTCTCCTCTAAATTATAAACCAAAATAAATCCTTTCTTCCCATGTGCTGCTTCTGGTTGTGTGTTTTGTTCTAGCAATGAGAAGGTAAGCGCAACAACTTGATATGTCAGCTGAAGAAACTTTTAATTTTTTAATTTATTTTAGAAAGAGAGAGAGAGAGAGGCAGAGACCGAGAAGGGGCTTTCCAGGGCCTCCAGCCACTGCAAACAAACTCCACAAGCATGCACCACCTTGTGCATCTGGCTTAAGTGGGTCCTGGGGAATTGAGCCTGAATCATTAGGTTTCACATGCAAGCATCTTAACAATTAAGCCACCTCTCCAGTCCTCAGCTGAGGAACTTTAAACTTAGGAAATTCTAGTGCTTTGTACTAAGCTATGGACAGACCTGATAGACATCTGTCCTGTAGAAAAAAAAAAAATGTTATCTGTATAACAAATCTGCCAGGTGCTCAAGAAAGGGACCACTTCTCCATTTTATATAGCTGCTTGTTACACACTAATCCTTGGAATCTAGCTGAGGGGCCAGTTGTCAAAAGAAACACAGACATAAGAGAGGTCCCCAGAGCACTGAGTTTTTTTCAACATTTAAATGCTTACTATTTCAAACAGCAAACATAGTAGAGTATTTTGATGGCTCTAAATGAAGATGTCTATATAACTTCTAAGAGATAAATAGAAACGTGCTGTGGGGAGAGCATATGGTCGGGAACAAAGTTTTGCAATTAGCCAGTTCTGAAGTTGGATCTTGCTTCCACCGATTACTCCCTCCATGTTCTGTAAGTAAGCTCTCACCACCAGTCTGAAGGAGGAGCATCTGCAGGGGTTAACACCCAATATAGTGAGCCCCACTGAAGTGCTACTCTGGGGTTTTTCTAGAGCCAGTCAGACCCAGGGGGGTGGGACAGCGCCAAGAAGCTTCTAGAAGTAGCTGTGGGGAAGTCATCATTGGGGTGGAATGAGACTTCTCCATGGTGTGGCTGCTCGGGGGTCCCGAGGCTCTGTATGTAAGCCCCCATTCTGAGGCTGAGGGAGGAACATCCAAGGTGCCTCAGTGCACACTGAACCCAGTAAGAGTGGCTACCCCCATCACCACTTTGCTTGCAAGATACCCTCTGTAGGGATGAAGATGCATCATTTCCTCTCTCATGAAAATTTCTGGGATCATGCCTAGGGTCGTTTGAATGAAATATCCCGATAGGTTCATGTGTCTCAAATACTTGGTCCCCAGCTGGTCAAGGCTGCCTGGGCTGCAGCTCTTGGTGAGGAAGACCAGATGTCATAGTGCGAGACCAGCTCTGCTAGGTGATGAGTGTGGATAGGTGCAAGGAAATGTGATTTTGGAGAACTTTTTGACAACTTTTTGTCATAATTTGCATTGCACACTGAAATGATCCATTTGGGGTGCAAAGTTTATCAGTTTTAGAAAATGTACGAATGAGTTTTGTATCATGTTTACCTACCCCAAATTGTTCTTTCATGACTGATCCCTACCCTCAGGCAAATAGAGAATCTCTGTCTGCTTCTGTTTTGTCTTTTCTGCATATTTCATATACACAGGCCCATATAATGACTGTTTTTAAGTGACTTTCATTTAATATATTTTCTTTTATTTTCTTTTCCATGTCATATTATCCATAGTTCATTCCCTAATATTATCATCTATAGTACTACATATTATGTATCTTCCACATTGTGTATCACTTTCACAGCTGGCAATTGTATGATTTCTCACTTATGTAAAAGGCTGACCGTTTTACTCTGCAAACCCACCAATTTTGGCCTCTTACCCATTGCACTTCTCTCCTCCTGACAGCAAATCTTTTGCTGATCTTTACTTTATTGCCAGAATCATTTTGTAAAGCCTCCTCCCCATTGCTTTTCTATCTGAAGATCAATAGGATTCCATTATCCTGAGCTGTGGAGGGTCACAGCTGTGTGAAGCTTTGGATGTGTGAGCATGCAGGATCATATGTGGGGCAGTTAAATGGGGAAAGGAAATTCTTACACTAATCAAATAATCAAATAGAAAGGGTTGAAAGATTTTAATCCAATGAAATGGGACACAAATTCTGTGGGGGTTTTGTTTAAATATCCATTTTCTTCCATTGGCTACTTTGAGGCTGTTTCATATACCCTTTGTGAGGTTACTGGATATTTTGTCTACTCCCTGCTTTGTGCCTCTCCATGGTCAGTATAAAATTTGTAATCACAAAGAGCTTTCCCCACATGCTATGATGCCCATTATCAGTGAACATCATGAAGTTGCTATATTTTCAATGGCTTCTGCATGGGGCGTTTCCTCTACTAGAAACTCTCTTTGCTCACAATTTATCAGCTGAAAAACTGCTAGCCATACCATGGCCATAGTTTAAGTATCACATTTCCCAGTAGGCTTTGTACGGTATCTTTTTAAAGATGTTTTATTATTATTATGTTTCAAATGGATACATCATGTAACAGCGCCCTCTTTTTCCTCACTCCTGCCCCATTCTGTTGGGGATGCTTCTCAGCGGGGTGGCAGGTATTCCCCATGGGGTTGTGGTCTATGGGTTGTGAGAACAGTAGTCAGTTATTTTGTGGGGGAGGGAATGCCTCTGGGCATGATGTTGCAACTTGTGGCTCTTACAATCTTTCTACCCATTCTTCCACAAAATTCCCTGAGCTGTGGTGGGTGAGTTTTAAGTCTACTTCAATGATGAGCTCTTAGGAGCCTCTGGATCTCTACGTTGGCAGGTGTTGAATATCATCAGGGTCTGTCTCCTTCACCCTGGGGCTGATTATCAGGAACAACATGGAAGCAGCATTCTTGCTTGTCTCCCCTTCTTCTGTGAAATCAGCTGTGGCTTGGCTGGAGTGCAAGGGGTAGTTTATCTCCTCCTGTCTTGTTACCTTCTGCAAAAGAATGGATTCTCCAACAGAAAGTGAAGTCGGCATAGTTTAAAAGGGATAAGCATTATTAATTTAGGGAGAATTTGATGTATGTAACCTCTCTTTTAGCCAAAGACTAGTGAGATCTTGACACTGAAGAACATAATCTTTGTCTCCACAGGATTCTGATCTGGTTCCCAATTCCAGATATGGGTTCCTTTCCACTGAATGGATCTCTTAGACAATCAGAAAGCTATTGGTTACCCACTGAGGCTGTGTGCCACTCTTATACTGGTGTTCGCATCATGTTAGGGTGTTTGTGTCTGAGTAGCTTAGACCTCTGGTTGCTCAGACCATTGTTGGTGACTTTCCCCCAGTAGCTTATGTAGCACTTTCCAGCACTAGACAGGCTAACTGTCTGGGGCCTGGCTTTCTTCTGAATTCCTTCCAGCCAGGTCTCTTTGTTCCCTTTGTTAGAAGAATATGGTGTCTTCAGCAATAGGGCCTTAGCTTTTGCCTCAAGCAGGTAATCAAGTGCTTTAAACAGAATGCTGACTTGATTTGGGGACCTCATAGGTCTCTCTGATCAACAGCTCAATGTGGGTAGCCACCTATCTCTGGTACTGGGAGTTACAGGTCAGAGACAGAAAAAAAAATTCTTTTAAGCCTAGGCTTTATCCCACCCTCACCAGAACCCTACTTTTCAGGTGCTCCCCTCTTACTCTTTTTTTTAAAAATGTTTTATTTTTATTTATTTAATTGACAGAGAGAAAGAGGGGGGGAGAGAGAGAATGGACACACTAGGGCCTCCAGCCACTGGAAAAGAACTCCAGACACATATGCCACCTTGTGCATCTGGCTTAAGTGGGCCCTGGATAATTGAACCTGGGTCCTTTGGCTTTGCAGGCAAATGACTTAACCACTAAGCCATTCCTCCAGCCCCCTCCCCACTCCTTTTGACAGTTACATCTTTAAGGCTATCTCCAAGGATAAAGGTTTCTATAGTATCAGTTCAATTTGGATTTAAGTTTGTGTTTCCCCCCTCCATTTTTCATCCCCTACCCCTGAAACCTTTCACCCCTATTATCTGGGCCATGAGTTGCCTATCAGGTATGAGAGCAATTTGAGCAGGTCCAGGTTAGGAACCACAAATAAGTGACACCATGTGGCGTTCGTCTTTCTGTGATTGTGTGAGTTCCCTAAGTATTATCTGTTCCAAGTCTGTCTATTTTTCTATAAATTTAATAGCATTGGTTTTTTCTTACTGATGAGAATTCCACTGTTTAAATTTTCCACATCTTTGTTAACCATTTATCCAATGATAGGTGTATGGCACAATGCAGGTTGGGCCCTAGCCAGACTGCCTGCCAGAAGAAACCAGGAAGTGGCTTTTGTGGAGGTGGCATCCTGCACAGGCCTGGTGTGACAGCAGCTACAGTCCCAGGCCTGCAAGAAACCTGCTGCGAGATGATCTGCCTAGAGACAGGCTGTCATTGGTCACAAGAAGGGACCCACCCCATACAACGATTGGCCAGCCAAACCCTTAAAACCCCTACACTTCCTTGAATAAACAAGTTTGCAGCAGCTGGCCCTCTGCCTGCTTCCACCCAACTCCTGGAATCTGTGTAGTGACTCCACCCCTTTCACCCCCTACCTGGCGGAGACCCTGTGGTCCCTCCTGGGCTGGCCCTAGGAGGGACCCCAACAGATAGGCATCTGGGTTGATTCCAGATCTTAGCTGTAATAAATTGAGCAGCTATAAACACGGTTGAGGAAATGTCTCTGTATTGATGCATGGAGCATTTAGAATAAATTCCTAGTAAGGGAATAACTGGGTCTGTTGGTAGCTCTATGTTCATCCCTTTCAGGAATCTCCAAATTGATTTCCATAATAATTGTCCAAGTTCGCATTCCCACCAAGAGTGGATGAACGTTCCTCTTTCCCCACATCCTCGCCAACATTTGTCATTGTTAGATTTTTTTAATGATATTATCATCCTTACTGGAGTAAGGGGAAATCTCATGGTTGTTTTAATTTGCATTTCCCTAATGGTTAGGGATGTTGAACATTTTCTTGAGTGTGTGTTAGCCATTGGTAATTCTTCCTCTGAGAACTCCCTATTCAGTTCTCTGCCCAACTTTGGGAGTGGGTTGTTGTTTTTTTTATTGCTTAGGTTTTTTTTTTTTTTTTGAGTTATTTGTAGATTCTAGATTTAAGCTTCTATCAGTGGTATAGCTGGTGAAGATTTTCTCCCATTCAGTGGGTAATTTATTGGCACTACTCATGGTATGCTTGTCTGTGCAAAAGCTTTTTAGCTTCATGAGATCCCATTGGTTGAGTGATTGTTATATTTCAGGGCTACTGGGGTTTTGTTCAGGAAGTCTTTCCCCATTCTATATCATGGAGAGTTCCTTCTATTTTTTCTTCCAGTAGGAGAAGGTTTCAGGACTTATATTGAGTTCTATAATCCATTTGGACTTGATTTTTGTGTATGGAGAGATGAGTGGGTCTAGTTTCATTTTTCTACATATGGTCAATTTGTCCAACACCATTTGTTGAAGATGCTGTCTTTTCGGCAGGCTACATTATTGGCACCTTTGTTAAAAATCAAGTAGCTATTGTTACTTGCTCTAAGGTCTTCCATTGGTCTATGTTTCTGTTCTTATGCCAGTACCATTCTGTTTTTGTTACTATGACTTTGTAATATAGCTTTAGATCTGGTATGGTGATGACGCCAGAGGTTTGTTTTTTTTTTTCTTTCCCTGAGGATATGTTGGATATCTGAGACCTGCTGCCATTTTATATTAATTAAATCATTTTTTCAATCTCTGTGAAGAATGATGCTGGTATTTTTATTGGTATTACATTAAATCTGTGTAATGCTTTTGGTAAAATGGCCTTTTATAGAGAGAGACAAAGAGAGAGGGGAGAGGAAGACAGATAGAGATGGGTGTGCCAGCAGCCTCTCAACTGCTGTGAATGAAATCCAGATGCATGCACCCCTTTGTGGTTAAGTGCGGCATTGTGCCCTTGCATCACTTTGCATCTGGCTAAACATGGGACCTGGAGATTGGAACTGCTGGAGATTGGAACCAGCATTCTTAGGCTTAGGAGGCAGGTGCCTTAACCACTAAGCCATCTCTCCAGCCCTAGAATTGCCATTTTCACAGTGTTGTATGGTATCTTTAAGGGCCTTCTATGTAGTACACAAGCTGTCTTAGGATCTGACTCTGTATATCTATTTCTTCATTCAATTTGAACTCAGAGGATAGATTCAATACCACACAGATCATTCTGAAATCCAAGGCTACAGTGAGTCTTCAGAAATGGCATGTATTTGGGTGATGTATTAGCTTTCTGTTACTGTAACCTCTACCATAGAAAATTCAACTTTTAAAAAAGAAGGGTTTGCTTGCCAGGCATGGTGGCGCACGCCTTTAATCCCAGCACTCAGGAGGCAGAGGTAAGAGGATTGCCATGAGTTCAAGGCCAACCTGAGACTACATAGTTAATTCCAGGTCAGCCTGGGCCAGGGTGAGACCCTGCCCTCAAAAAAAAAAAAAAAAAAAAAAAAAAAAAAAAAAAAGGGTTTATTTTGGTTCATGGTTTGGGAAATTAAGTTGATTCTCAATTGACCTTGTTACTTTGGAGTCTGTGGTGAGGCAGCAGATCATGGCAAGGTATAGCAAAACCATTCAACTCATAGTTGAAAAGCAAAAGAGTAAGGGGCTGGCCTCCCACAATCCTCTTTGACGGTAAGCCTCAGTGACTTAAATCCTTCTTGCAGGACACTTGCACCAATTTTGTATCCAACTTACATGGGTGGCTTGAGAATTGAATCTGGGCTAGTAAGTTTTATAAGTAATCCCTTTAATTACAAAGCCTCCCCAGATAGATTTTCTTAAATGGGAAGTTGAATAGAATGCATGTTAAGAGAACCAATTCAGTTTGAATTGAATTACACTCTCTAAGCCTAAGTTCTGTTTTTGTTTTATTTTGTTTTGATCTTTGTGATACAGGGTCTCACATTTTAGCTCAGGTTGGCCTGGAATTCATTATGTATCCCAGCCTGGCCTTGAAGTCCCAGCAATCTTCCTGCCTAACTCAGTCTCCCAAGTGCTGAGATTGCAGGCGTGAGCCACCAGTTCAATTTTTAAAAATAGACATAGCCATTATATTTGTTATGAATATTCAATGGGAAAACACATTTTAAAAACTCTTAGCACAGAGAACCTGGCATATAACAAATGCTCACTAAAGCTATGTATTCATCAGAAACCAATTAAAGTCACTGCTGGTAGCAATGGAAAGTGCTACTCAGCTCCTTTGTAGGAACATTCAGCCATTGGTTCTCTGAGCTCCATGGTGTTAATGCCCAGGCTCTTGCCCCTCCCTATCCACCCACCCACAGCCTAGGGAAGGGCAGTGGGCATTGGTACAATGCCACTCTTGCATTAAAACTTGTCTTAAAGCCTGGGCTTCAGCCAAAAGGAATAAGACTAGGTATACACGGCCTGACTGAGGTATGGCACACAGATGCTGGTATGCTGGTACACAGTGGTCCAATTTAGGCAGAGTTCTTTGTTGGTAGCAGTGTGTTCTAGTTAAAGGGATACCTTTCAAGGAAAACAGTTCAGGTACTACAAGATATGGACAGTCATTGTTACAAGGATGGCAGAGTTGCCTGTATATTGCTAAGTTGTACTGAGACCCTGCAGAAGGATAATAAAAAATTGAAAATGATGAATAAATAATTAAAGGCATAAATGAAAACAAGAGGGTTTTCTGGTTATTTTCAATGAGGCTCTTATCTCCTGGACAATGAGAGATCTGATTCAACAGAGTACAGACCCACCTGAGATCTAGAGACACAGAGCTCAGAAAAGTTTCAATGTTCATGCAAGGAAGGCTGTTCAAGTTTGGAGTCCTGGATAAGAAAGTGTGGCACACTGAAACACAAGACATCTCTTCCTGTGGAGGTCAGTGGTGTGGATTTAAGCCCAGGAGCTTGCAGAAATAAGCCATCCATCCACATGAGGGGCTGTCATTCATGTAGAAAATTCTGTGGAGCCCCCACAAGGGCATGTAGCTTCTCTCAAGAGCTGATCTTTCCTGGATTCTACATTTCTAACTCAAATAAGAACTCAACATATCTCAGCTCAGAATTTCCTTTGGCTGATAATACAGGAAATCGATTCTATACTAAGGAATTGTGAAATTAACTTGCATATTACTGCAACGGCCAAAGCTGTGTCCCCAGGAGTGGACTTTGAGGATACATAATGAGGTAGGCTGGTAATAGGCCACCAGCATCATTAAGAAGGGCAAGGGCTGACAAGAGATGCTGGTTATAATGCTGGGTTCAGTTATACCCATGGGCTCACTGGCTTTGAGACACTGAAGACCATATAAGGGAACATAGCCATCAGAGGCATGGAGGCTATAAATCCAGTAATTGAACTGGAAAAGCCAGTGGGGTAGTCAAAACAGATCAATTCATAGAGGTGTAGAGGTTAACAGACCAAGTAATCCCTAGAGGGAAAACATACAGGCATGGAGCAAGGATGCAGCTGATACTCTGTCGGCATAAAAAGTAAGAATTGGGGGCTAGAGTGATGGTTCAGTTGCTTGCCTGCAAACCCTAATGACCCAAGTTCTACTCCTTAGTACCCATGTAAAGCCAGATGCACAAAATGGCATATGTGTCTGGCTAGATGCCCTCACACACCCATTCTCTCTCTCTGTCTTTCTTCTCTCTCTTATTGCAAATAAAATGAAGACGAGAAAAAAAAAAAACAGGTAAGAATCAAGGAACATGAGACTGACAGTATATCCAGTTACTTTTATCATTTCTACATCATAATAACTGGCCAAAAAACAACCTAAAGAATGAAGGATTTATTTTGGCTCACAGTTTTGGGAAGATATTAATCCATTGTGGAGGGAAGGCATGGAGGTTGGGGTGATTCTTGCAAAGTGGTGAGAGCATGTGACATGGATAAATCAGAAGAGAGAGGATGGAACCAAGAGTGGGGCTGGGCTATAACCCTCAAAAGCTCACCAATAATAGCTCACATCTGCCAGCGAGGCAGCATGTCTCACAGACTCCACAACCTCCCAAAGAGTGCCACCAGCTAAGGACAAAGTTTCAGGAATTTCCTGAGACTTGTGAAGTATTTACTTCCTGACCCTTAACACATCTGTGTTTCTACTGGGAATTCCCTAAGAACCTCCTTCCAGAATGATGTGTTTCCGTTTGGAGGAAATTGCCACAGAACTCCTCGGCATGGCTGTGATGGGCACATGAACAGCATCCACAGTGGCAGAGCTGGAGGCTACATATGGGGCCCAAAGCACAAGCTACTGCTTCTCTATGCTGATCTAAGAGCAACTGCCTATGAAGATCCAGTCTGTGTACAGCAGAAACCAATGTGCAGCCACGGGCCAGCTGTAAATCCGGATATCAAGATAGACGCCTGCTGGATTCAGATTTTCCCCTTCTAGTTGTAACACCTCTGGCCGTTCCCTTTTTGGGAATTATGGGATAGCATTAGCCTGAAATACTGTGCACAGAGCATCCAAGCAGGGGCCCTAATTTATAGTGAAGGAGGGGAAGTAGACCCACAATGATGGGTTCCACCACACACCTTATCACTCAAAAATGGCCAGCCTCATGGAGCCAAGTGATTCTTAATGAAGGAAACCCAGTGGATTGAGAGATCTGGCTACTGGCCCCCTGGACACAGCACCATATGGCTGCTAAGACAAGGCTGGCCTAGCTGTCTCAGCTGTGAGAGCACTCGCTGTGCATACTACTGCATGGCTATGTTCCTGGGATGTGGGGACCTTCTGGTACATGACTTTGGCCTGTCAGCTCTCCATCTGCATGATGGACACTTCTTTAGCTATTCACTGCCATCTGATTTCTCCTAGCCCAGTGCTCCTGGCTCCTCTCCTGCCTTACGAATGGGATGTGCGTCATTCTGAATCCTCTCCCCTACATGCCCCTGCTTTCTCACTTGTGCCCTTCACAGGCACTCTCACAATACCCTCCTGTACATTGCTCTACTGTTGGTATCAGAGTTCCAGTGGGCATCAAGTGTTTAGTCCTTAGTGCAAATCAACTTCTGGATTTCCTTCATGCTGGGTCACAAGTGGTTGAAAGACACAAAATGTAGGTTGAGGCGCCACAATTAAACTTGGAAAAGTTTGCAAACCTGTTTGAATTGGGCCTTGTGTTTTCTTACAAGCTGCAGGTGAACATTGTAAAAGAAAACAAGAAAAAAGAAAAACAAAACAAAACAAAACAAAAGTTTCTTGACAAGTCTATTTTTTGTTTCTTTTTCTTTTTCTTTTTTGCCTTTGATCACATGAAGGTAATGGGAAGCAGCCGCTCTATGGAGGTAGAACACTGAACACAACCCTTTGCTATGAAAAGAATGAGCTCTACCCACAACGGCATACTCACCTAGAGGCTTGTCATGGACATGAATTCCTGACCCCATTTCAAGACCCTTTAAGCAGAGTCTGCTTTTAACAAGACCCCCAGGAGTTGTGCTAGCACATTTCATGGTATAGCTCAGTGGACAGGGTAAGAGACTGGAAAATTGACTTAGATTTCTGTCTTTGGCACTTACCAGCTGACAAATTACTTCATATCCTTGCCCTCTAACCTCCACATCTGTTGCATGGAAACAATTTCTGCCCATTCTTTTATTCTCAGTCTTCATTTTGGCTTCTTGTCATGATGTATTGCACTCAGCTTCTCATTGCTGTGGCAAACACCTGACCAGAAGCAGCTGATGGGAGGAAAGGGTTTATTTCAGGTTTACAGAGTCCAGCGGACGATTCACCATGGTGGAAGAAGGTGGCTCACTTCATTATGCATCCACAGAAAGAACAGCCAGCACTAGCAAGCATGAGGTGACTGAACACTTACCTAAGGTTGGTGTTCTACCCCAAGGCACACACCTCTTCCAGCAGGGCTCTGTCTGCAGGAGACTAAGTAGGAAGTTTAATCAAAACTGCCTGAGGCAGGCTGGAGAGATGGTTCAGTGGTTAAAGGCACCAATTTTCTTTGAAGAGCCAGCATATGACATATACAAATCATTCCCCTTACTCATGTGTCATGACTCAGTTTCCTGTTAAATAAAGGGTCACTTTAAATGATCTGTATGGCCAGCCTCCTCTATCCCTAAAATGGTTATAATTGAAAGAATCACTTGACTAAACCTTTCTTGTTACATATTTAAAGGCAGACACACATCATTTAATGTGCCCTCCTCAGGGCCTGCTTTAGATCCAGACAACTAAACAGCAAACTTGACCTAAATGGTCTGCCAAGTTCTCATTTTATCCCAATGAAACCTAGCCTTTCAGAAATACAAGGATGTTCTTTAAAATTTTAACATCAAGATTCACTCCAAATCAATTATTAATCTCATTGCAAATGTCTAGCATCTCTATCAACTTGCTGAAAAAAATAAGTGTAGCTTGGACCCCAAAATTAAACTCAGGGATATTTGAGGTTAATTTTTAAATGAAGCCAAATGATAGCAAATTCAAATACTGACTATAAATGTATGGAGCTCTGTAATTGAATCATTCTGGAGAAAACATATTACTGCAAAAAGTCCTTTCTCTGTAAATGTACATTGAATTTTCTCACCATACATCTTGACAGAGCTGGTAATATACATTCTTATTCATGGTTTTATCTTGAATTAGTCACCCAGTATTACAAAGAATAACACTTTGGGAATTGCATCATAACAATGCATGTTGCTATCTATGGACTCAGAAAACGGACTTGCACCTCAGAGTGCTAGTCATTCTCAACAAAGATTTATGGTTGCAATAAAAAGAAAGCATATCTAACTATTAGCTACTAGATTGTAATTCCTTCTTTCCTGCTTATTTATAGATTTTGTAAAACCCAGTAGGTTTATCAGGTTTATGTATAATAATGGCTGAACCACTTAGGATAAAGCAACAGTTGTGATTGATCTTTAATGGTCATTTACTATGCATCTAAGGTGTCAATAATTGTCTTGCCTTATAATAATACATTTAAACTTTACAACTGTTTTTGCAGGAGAGGAAACCTAGGGGCAGCAAGACAGAGTATCTTGTACAAAGTCATACAGATGGTAAGTGAAAACGTGAAAATTTTCTGATGTCAGAGTCCACATCAACAAGAGTTTGGATAGAAAGGTCCCACAAAGTCCTATGCATCAGAGACTTGGTGCCTAGGGTGGCACACTTGGGAAATGTTGGAACCAATGGGAAGTAAGAATCAGAGGGAGGTCTTTAGGTCCCTAACCACATATCCTTGAAGAGGACAGTAGAACCCTGACCCTTTCACTTGTCATCCTTTCATTTACTGGCTATTATAATGAGTTGTTTTGCTCTACTTTGTCATGGGACAAAACAAATGTCTCTAAAACTGTAAACCAAAATAACCCTTTTTTTTTTAATTCATAAGTTCATTATCTCAGGTACTTCTTTACACTGACAAAAATCAAATTAACACAACGTGCTCAACCTTGACATTGTACTAACCAGCTCCAAATCTAATGTATATATTATTAGATTGAATTGGCTTACATCCTATTACATTGTCTCTATTCACTGCTCAATTCCATCCACACCATAGCCACACTGATCCTTTTGCTGTCAGTTATCAGGCTTCTTTGTGGGTATATTCCATGATTTCTGCCAGGCAAGATTTATTTATATGACTCTGGAATGGCATGAGAAGCGCAAGGCTCTGGAATACCACTTGGTTCCTATGGTTTGAATTAGATGCCACCCATAAACTCGTGTGTTCTGAATGCTAGATCTCCAGGTGATGGCAATTTGGGAGGTGGAACCCTGCTAGAGGAGGTGTGTCATTGGGGGAGGGGAGACTTAAGATTTATTAACCCCCAGTGTGCCGGGCTCTCTCTCATGCTGCAGTGTTCCTCCTGCTGTGGTAGAGGTGATGTCCAGCCATCATGAGGCATGTCCCTGAGACTGTAAGCCAAAATAAACAACTTTCCTCCCATCAGCTGTTTTAGGTTCAGTGCTTTGTGCTAGAAAAGAGAACGTAACTGCAACAATTCCCTAATTCCAGCAGTGGCTATCCAAATGCAACTGTTACCTGCCACAACAGAGTATCTGAGACAAAAGAAGAATGCACTGGGTCCTGAAATGGTTTGACACACATTTTCAGTCTTTAGTTATTGCATCACCTTCAGAGTAACATTCACAAGGATGTCTGGCAGACATTTAATGGTCACGGTTTTTATTTAAATTGAGTTTACTGATCATTATGCCAGAAATATTGTCTGTTCTTCACATGACTAGTTTACTTCAAGGTATAGAACGTGGACTATTCATTTTCAAGGTTGCAATCAATAAAGACATTTTGTGTATTTATTATATCCTTCCTATAGCTAGGATACATAAAAAGAATAGCAGTTTTTATACTCAAAAATATGAGCTCTAGATCACAGAAAATAATTATAATAGAATTTTATGAGCAGCAAAAATCAATATGTAATTAAACAACTGAACTTTGTAGGTAATTAATGTTAAAGTGTAGCAGTATGTTCTAGAATTCTTATGAACCTCTTGAAAGAGATGGTTTACAGTTGGAATTTGGGAGGTAGGAAATATTTATATAAGAGGAGGAAGGGATGCTTTGCATCAAAGAAATAACATAAACAAAAGTGCAGAGGTTAAAAACAACCTGGGCCTGGAGAGATAGCTTAGCAATTAAGGCACTTGCCTGTAAAGCCCAAGGACCTGGCTTTGATTCCCCAGTACCCATGTAAAGCCAGATGCACAAAGTGGCATGGCATCTGGAGTATATTTGGAGCAGCTCGAGTCCTTGGCATGCCCCTCTCTGTCTCTCTTCTTTCTCTATCTACTTGCAAATAAATAAAGATTAAAAAAAAAAAAAAAAGATTGTGACTGTACCAGAAAGGAATGGACTGAGATATTAGATTACTGAAAGTATGTCAAATCCAGAAAGTTTCAACTATTTTTAATATGTCATGAAGCATCAGTAAAGGTTGTATCATGATTGGTTATGTTAATATGTTTCTTGAGAAATAATATGAAAGTGATATTGAATGAATGTCAATCTTGGAGACCGGAAGAATGTACAAAATGGAAGGATATTGCAGACAGAGAATCTTGTTAGGAAAGCAAGCAGGAAGCCAGTGCCACACTGAGGCATAGCAGGTATCATCCTGGCCCAAGGCAGTAGTCATGGTATGCATTGGAGAGGGCCTTTGTGAAAAGGAAAAAGACACCATATGAATTTTCTCCACAGAAGAAAATATGAGAACACTCATTGACTGTAAGATTTTCATCCTGGACTGGAGAGATGGCTCAGCAGTTAAGGCACTTGCCTGCAAAGCCTAACAACCCAAGTTCAGTTCTTTAGTACCCATATAAAGCCAGATGCACAAAGTGGTACATATATCTGGAGTTTGTTTGCAGTCGCTAGAGGATCTTGCATGCCCATTCACTCCTCTCTCTCTCCCAGATGTGGTGGCACAGACCTTTAATCTCTGCACTCAGGAGGCTGAGGTAAGAGAATCATTACAAGTTTGAGACCAACCTGAGACTACATAGTGAATTCCAGGTCACCCTGGCTAAAGCAAAAATTGAAACTCCACCTCAAAAAACAAAACAACAACAATAAAAATAGATTTTCATCCTGAGTAACAGGATAACAGTATTGTTTTGACAGACATAAGATCTTGGAAAACAGTCTACTTCTTTTTTTCTAATGCTAAATTTAAAGAGTCTCCTTAACCTTTTTTTTTTCTTTTTTAAGAAAACAGAGCCTACCGCAGTGATTATCTGTGGGGGATGCCATGTGAAGGGAGACAGCAAGGAAGCTTAGAGAAGCAGAAATTCACTTAGGTCAGGTGGACTGGTGGGCCAGCTGCCAAATCCTAGGCTTGTCGTGAGCACTCTCTCAGCTCATCGGACTTTTCCACAGGTTTTGAGGGGAAACCAACTTCATTAGTCTGTGGAAGAGAAGAGGGAGGGAACTCAGTCTGCTGGGCTCTCCAAAGGGTACTAACTTTCCTTATCACCTGGATCTTACACAGGAACTTCCGTGCTAGAGCCATAACCTGCAGTGTGGCGTCTCATCCAGAAGAGATAGGGGAACCTGGAACTCCAGGTTACAGCTGGTCAAGCTGCCATGACAGGTAGCTGTGATGTTGTCCTCAAAGGGGTTGGTGTCTTTGCAAGGAAGGACACATCAGAAAGATCCTATTATAAGATGTTTTTTCTGTGCTATGAAAAATTATTCCTCCAAGTAGAAATGCAGAATGTTGTACACATAGGATAAAAGCCCAGAGGGAGGCTTGAAGTGAAAGGTGCAGCATCAGAGTTGATAATTTGGTTCCATCAAGTTACCATTAGAAGTTGGAAGAAGGGGTAGACCCCTGGAAGAATAGACATGTAGGAATAGAAAGGAAAAGGCAAGGACCTGACACTGGAAATGTGGAGAAAAGAGACAAAACAAGGAAAGAGAAATGAGCTGTGGTCACAAGCAAGAATTAAGGACAAAAACAAAAGATGAAGTCCAGTGTTATAGTATGCCCAGGCCGCTACCGCAAAATAACATTTAGAGTGCATAGTGTGAACAACAGAGCTTCATGCTCACTTTTCTGGAGGCTGTGGAATCCAACATCAAGGCTCCAGCAGATTTGGTGTCTGGTGAACCAGGACCCATTGTGTTGTCATGGGTAGATGGGTAAAGCAGAAATCTGGAGTTCCTTTAATGAGGACAGTAGCCCCATTTTGGAAGCTGTGCTCTCATGACCAAACCACCTCCCAATGGCCCTACCTTCTAATATATCACCTTGGGAGTTAGAATTTCCATAGATGAACTTGTTATGGCAGGGGGACACAAACATTCAGACCATACCATTCAAAAATGTTTTATGCCACGGAGCTGGGACAGAGGAAAGTTTTAATGGAATAACTGTGGGGACATATCTAACACAGCAGAGTGGTCCAAAGGAATGAGGAGGAAGGATAGGAAGTTAATTTGACATTGAGTTACTCACTGGGTGGTTTGAATGTGAAATGACTTCCCCATAGCCAAATGTGTTTATGATTAAGCCTCATACTCAATTACCAGCTGGTGGAGCCTTTGGGAGGTGGTGCCTTGCTGGAGGAGGTACGTCACTGGAGTGGCCCCTGGAGTTTATTATTCCAGCCCTATTGGGTGTTACCTAGCTAGCTCTCTCTTGCTTCTTCCTCCTAGCTGCTACAATAAGATATGAGCCAGTTTCCTGCTCTGTCATGCTTTCTCCCCAATGATGAAACTTCTCCCCAAAACTGCAAGTTGGGGGCTAGAGAGAGGACTTAGCAGTCAAGATGCTTGCTTTCCTGTAAAGCCTACAGACCCAGGTTAAATTCCCCAGGACCCATGTAAGCCAGGTGTACATGGTGGCACATGCATCTGGAGTTCGTGTGCATTGGCTAGAGGCCCTGGAATGCCCATTTTCTTTCTCTTTCTCTCTCCTCTCTCAAAGAAATAAATAATAATTAAAAATTTTAAAGAAATGTAAGTTGGAAATAAACCCTTTCCTTCCATAGGCTGTTTCTGGTCAGGTGTTTTGTCCTAGCAATAAAATGGTAACTGTTAACATTCATGCTGTTAAATGAAACAGAATATGTTTATAGTCAAAAACTAGACATGGAATCAAATGTTTCTTTGTGAGCCCAAAGTCCACAGGAGACATGCTACGATCTTATAAGCTCCTGATATATGGACTTTATATGCACAGATCTACAAGTGCTGGCAGAGGTGCCTGACCAGGTCACTGTGGCTCAACGACTTTATAGGTAGACAGTGATATTGAACCTCCATTCTCCAACCAGAAATGGTGTGCCATGAGCTGGAGGAGAGTTTGCCCTAATGATGTGAGTTCAGACAACACTGTTAGTTATGGTGAAGCACAAACACCCTGAGGGTATAGTTTGAACAGAAGATCATAAAGAGGGTAAACTTGGGAACTACATGGAACTCATAAGAAAGAACAAAGAAAAGGGAACACCCAGGAGAATTAGCCATGGAGAAACCTAGGAAATCAGCTCAAAGAAGTAAAATAAATAAATAAATAAAAACTATTTTAATATGTATATAGAAGTGGGGCTCAAGTTAAAGTGAAGACAGGGCTGGTGTTTGGTCTCTGAGAGATCAGCACCAAAGTGAACATTCAAATAAAACTGCCTGGGCTCTAAAGCAAGCTGTACACCACTGCCTGGCTGTGACCATGGCAGGACACATTTTACTCCCCTTCTCAAATTCCTCACTAAGAAAATAGGTTTACTGACAAAATCCATCAGTCATTAAAATGAGGATTAAATGATGTTATGTTTAGCACAGTGTCAAGTAAGAAACGAGAGCATTGCCCACATTCTTGTTCATACAATGTCTCCAGCAAAGCATGTTTAGGATTGATTTAATAATATTCCCCTCTTCCTGGTGCTTCCAGAAATTACTTCAGCATGAATACACGTACTGTGCCAATCTAGATTGCTTTCTGCCTTAGCTACAAATCTGTTCATCATTGCCCTACTCCATTCTTCAATTCAGAATTCCTTGGACAGGGCCAAGTATGGGTTGCATATACACACAGAAAAACACAGTGTACATCCAAAAATGTGGCCTGTGGAGCTTAGAAAACAAGAAGCGAATCAGGTTAGAGGATATGTGGGTAAGATGCAAGTCAGGCTCTAAGTCATGGCACTAAAGAGCATTTACTTCTGTCTGCCCAGTCATTTTATTGATATCCATGCAAGTGTAAAATGACCTTTCCAACAAATACGTTTATCCTTGTTCATTTCACAAATTAAAACTTTAGCATTATGTTGTGAACAGTTTACAAATTCAATTTTTCATATACGTCCCAGTGCTTTGTATTTCATTTTACTTACCTTAATTGTATTATGTGAGATGGCACACCATTTGTCTTTTCCATCAATAAATATTCCCAAGTTCCCTCTTGTTTTCAGCAGGGCTTGGAAGAAATATTATCATTCTGTACTGGTGCTGCGACATGGAAGATTGGAGGAAGCGATGTTCTTATTTCATCACACTAGCCTTACACAAAACAGATCTAAGCAGATATCTCCTCTGCAGGGCTCTTGGAACAGAAATCACAGTATCACAATAAGTTCTGTGGACTCCAGGCCTTGTATGTTTGTCTTTTTCTGTCTTCAGCACCTCTTGTATTTATTCTCTGCACTTTGATTACCTTGGCTTCTTTCACTGTCTTAAAAAGCATCTATATCAGTTACTTTTTTTTAATGCTCTTTTATTTTTTATTTATTTACTTATGTTTCAGGTTTTCTTTTTTTAAAATTATTTATTTATTTATTTGTAAGCAGAGAGAAAAGAGAGACAGAAAGAGAGAGAATGGGCATGCCATGGCCTCCAGCCACTGCAAATGAACTCCAGATACATGTGCCCCTTGTGCATCTGGCTTACATGGGTCCTGGAGAATTGAACCTGGGTCCTTTGGCTTCGCAGGCAAACGTCTTAACCACTAAGCCATCTCTCCAGCCCTATATCAGTGACTTTTGTGTTGCCAGGACAAAGTATCCAAGCAGAAGCAGCTTATGGAAGGAATAGGGTTATTTCTGGCTTATGGTTTCAAAGGGAAATCTATCATGGTGGAGAAGGCATAGCATCAAATGAGCAAGAAGCTGGCATCACATTTTCATATCAGCAGGGAAGACATAGATAAAGAACAAATGGGGCTAGGCTATAATGCCTCAAGGCCCACTCCAAGTGGCACACTTCCTGCAGCAAGACTCCACCTTCTAAAAGATCTTCCCAAATAGTGCCACTAACTGGGGATTCAGTATGTAAACACAAGATGTCATACGGGGCATTTTACATTCAGGCACCCCCATAAGCCAAAGAGACCTTGTATGTACAACTCTTTCTCCAAAATGAGAGTGCCTTACTCCCACCTTGCACCATCACCTGGTTCATTCCATCCATCCTTTAGCTTTCTGCTCAAAGATAACTTCCTCAAGGAGATCTGACCTACAGCTTCCCTTTCACAGGTGCAACTCTGCCCCCAATGCCATGCATACTCATGTTCCTCCATTGTTTTCCCAATGCCTAACATTGTACTTGGCATTCAACAGATCAATGATGAACTTTTGACAAACAGACTGAGGGCTAAGTTCTAGCAATCCTTGTGCCAGGCTGTGTTCCTCTGATTTAGGAGTGTTGGCAGATGACCATACCTCTTGGTGTTTTGCCAGATGGTTCATTCAGAAACACTTGTTCTGAATGAGGAATGGTTTTATTTTGCTCAACTTTGTAAATGTGAAAAACTTTAAAGAGCTTTTCATTGAATAGTAGTCAATCATAATTAATCCTTCTACTATGACAAAACCATTTTATTTCTGTGTAACCACCTCTGTTTATTTTATTTGGGGGGTGGCAGATAGAAAGATAATGGTCACACCAGGGCCTCTAGCCATTACAAACTAACTGCAGACACATGTGTCATCTTGTGCATGTAGCTTATATGGGTATCAAACTTGGGTCCTTAGGCTTTGCAGGTAAGCATCTTAACCATTAAGCCATCTCTCCAGCCCTGATGAAGTTTATTTAGTAAAGTGTCACATACATTTTAGCAAATTGTGAGATAATCTTTATGGCCTTCATGCAATATAATGGCACATTAGTTCTTCCAAAATGCTTACTGAGGAAATACAATGTGCTATGTAGCACTGAAGTACCAGAAAAACAATAATTCAGTTAATTTGTATGAGAAATAGTGAGCAAAGAATGAGGTAAAGATGATCAATAAAACAGGATCAAGATGAAGTTGTGAGGCTCACCAATGTGCTATATGAATTGTATTGTCATAGTTTATTATAAATGCCTACATAACTATACCATATAATGCTCTCTTGAAAGTATCAAATTCATAGAAGGCATAGAAGAGGAGGTTATGTCTATATTTTCCATATAATCATATGACCTCACTCATTTTAATATTTTACACATCTTAAATTGTTTTCTATAGTACATAATACTTATATGATGATAATATCTGCTCCTGCTTTATATGTTCATTATAGTATTCTTATTATTTTAGAGTATAGGCATACAAAAAAATAGTTGAGTGTGCTTGCTATGTTATGCTCACAGCATCCTCATCTGTCTCCTGTGTACCTCAGCCCTTAATTGCATCATTTTCTCTTGTGTTTGATTCAATTTTGCATTTGTATAAGTACATTCTGTGAGTTTCACATGACCATGAAATTATCTAACAATGCATTTCTCAAAATGCATCCCCTTCCTTAAATGGTATATTGACTACACTTGAATTACTAAATTTCAAGTACTTCTTAGCTGCTCCATCCTCTTAATTCCTCTTCCTGGTGCATCTTCTCCATAGGATTAAGAGGAAGCGGCATGGGCCTCCCTAGGGATCTCAAGATCCCAGAACCCACATACCCCAGGACAGTAGAGTTCTCCCTTCTACTAATGTTTCCTTATCTTTCTCTATATCACCCCAAACAGCAATCCACTTGTCTTATGGTGTTTTTCCTTCCTTTTCCCTTTTTCCCATACCCACAATAACTAAGATTAGTGCACGCAGTACCATTAACATCCTTCTACTCCCTGAAACAACTGACACTTAAGAAGCAGTTGTTTTACAGTAGTTTAGCACTCTATTTTTCACTGTGTGTCTACACCTAGATAGGGACTACTGACAGTATTGTACTCAAAGGAGAGGACTGGGGAGGCGGCCTGAACACATCAGCCCAACAGAAGAAAACAGCCCCTCAACCCTACTGTAACCCATCCTGGACACTGAATCAAAAAAAAAAAAAAATGTTTTTTTCAGACAATTCTCTAATCCCTGATGTGAAAATCCCAGGACAAAAACAAACAACAACAACAACAACAAAAAAAAAAAAAACCAGCATGTCTTTTCCCAACTATTACAATGGCCCTGGTTACAGAGACTTAATGAAGTTCCAAAGAATTCAAACGAGGAGGGGGTAGATAGACAGGAGAGAATGCCCAAAGAGGGAACACTACACTTGCCTGCCTCAGCCAACCAGAGTTCAGCATCTGATGCAGCCATCCAATCAGCTCCCTGGCCCCTTACTTCAGCGCCAGCCCTTGATCCCCGACCAGTCAGACCTCTCCCAGGCTCGCCTGAGTCTGAAGGCGAAGAAGCTCCCCACAGTAAGGTTATAGATGCTCACCAGGTGGGCAAGCTGTCTGGCTGGATGTTCGTCTCTCCTGAACTTCCAAGTTCCTGTTAGTTCAGCGGGAGAGGGCATTGAGAGCCAGATACCTACTCCACATGGGCTCTTAACCCCATTCCTGCCTTCCACATGGCAGGCGCTCTCTGCACTTTCTTCTCTTTCTTCTAAATGGCTTTTCATGATTGTTTGTTTTTCCAGACCCATGCTTACTTCCCACATGGGCTCTTAGACCACGTGGGTGCATCCATTTCCCTTCTCTTGGTTCCATACTTCACTGAATAAATCTATTTTTTTAAATAATTATCCTTCTCAGTCTTGTTTTATCTCAATTCTTTGGTAAAACAGGCATGAACTCAGAGTATGGAGCTTAAGAACCTTTCTTGTACCCCAAGACCCCTGTTTCAAAAAGAGTGATGATAAATATTTTCAATGTAATGATGAAAAAGTAGAAAGGACAAGATGATATCTTATATATCAAACTTTTTGCCAAGGAGTTATGATGACTAGAAAATAAGTGGCTGAGACACTAAGACGCAAATGAAGCTGGAATGCCATCTACAACACATCAGCCTGGACCTGGAACTTCTGTAACCTCAGTTGGAAAACATTGAAGAGAATGTTTCAACAAATGGATATTGAAATACTGGCCATATAAGGGGATTAGTCACAGAGAAAACTTTCTATTTTCAATTGTGTTCATTTTGAAATTTTAAAATTATTTAGAGACTTATTTATTTTCTATTGCTGTAACAGTAACAAGTCACTACAAACTCGGAAGATTATGCCAACACAATCTCGTGATACTATTCTATTGACCATCAGTCTAACATTGATCTTTCTGGACTAAATCTGAGTGTCACAGAGCTGTGCCCCTTTGTGGTAGCTCTAGGGAAAAATTGATCTTCCTGGTTTTTTGTTTTGTTTTGTTTTGCTTTTGCTTTTCTTGAGACTGCCTGAATTCTTTGACCTGTGGCCTCTTTCTTCCATCACCAAAATGGAAACAAAAGGCAACAGATTTGTTCTCATAATAATATCATCATTTTGCAGCCAGGAAAAGGCCTCTAGTTTGAAAGATGTGTGATCTCATGCTTGGGTTGCAAAGTCACTGAGAAATCCTTCTGGAGCTAAGCTGAAAACCTTGTCTGTGTAGACCAGCTGACAGAAAGCTGGAAAAAGCAATGCTGCATGCAGCTCCATGGGAGAGTGAAAAGTCACCATTGGAGATAAACAATAGTGGACCCTGCAAGCCTTAAGTTTGGCTAGCCAGGCCAAATGAGCCAACTGGTACAACAGTGGCATGTCTGTTACAGGAGAAGCCAACTGTTCACTAATTGGACTGGAGGCCTTCTACATGGGAGGGAATTCATGCCTACTACTGAAAACATATGATGGGGAGGCCATGAGCAGTAGGGGTGTAACACCTGCTGGTTTCTGGTTAAATGCATATATTGTGCTCACTAAGCTGCCCAGTAATTTTTTTTTCTCTTAATGTTCATACCCATATATTAATGCTACTCTCATTTTTGGTTAGAGAAGCTTCTCTTTTCAAATGGTGGTGACTTTGGGATGACTCAGAAGGCATCGTGGTGCTGAGAAGAAGTGACAGAGACGTGCTCAGCACTGAAACATCTCTATCACACCTTCCAAGGCTCAGGGTCCATTGTGGAAGAGGGGGCGGAAAGAATGTAAGAGCCAAAGAAAGGATAAGACTCCTTACAACGTGTTCCTCCAGAAACAAAATGGTCTGGATATCCATCACCTCATAGTGCTTGAACCTACCTACACAAGACCTTCATAATAGGAGGAAAAAATGATGACATCAAAATAAAAGAGAGACTGGCCAGGCGTGATGGCATATGCCTTTAATCCCAGCACTCAGGAGGCAGAGGTAGGAGGATCTCTGAGAGTTTGAGGCCACCCTGAGACTACATAGTTAATTCCAGGTCAGCCTGGACCAGAGTGAGACCCTACCTGGCAGAAACAAAAATTAAATAAATAAATAAATAAATAATAAATAAATAAATACATAAGTAAATAAATAAATGAGACACTGATTGGGAGGGGAAGGAGATAGGATGGAGAGTGGAGTTTCGAAGGAGAAAGCCTGGGGAGGGAATTAGCATGGTTTATTGTCTATAATTATGGAAGTTGTCAATAAAAATAAATAAACTTAAAAAATAAATAAATTTAAAAGTAAATAAATAAATAAATAAAAAGAGATATGTGATTTGATGAGTTCACCCAAATTATCCAGTAATATCTTCCCCTCTTGGGTTTCTCAGCCTTATGACATCTGCAAAAGCCCCTTGCCTATGTAAAGGTACACACTCACAGGCGCTGAGAACCAGCATGGGCACCACCGGTGGGGGTGGGGGTACACATGGCTATGCTTACCACAACATCTAGCAAGGCATTTTTCACAAGGGTGATGCTCATAGGGTTATCCACAAAAAATGAATGAACTGCTTTCAAATGAAACAAGAAAAAAAATTAAGAGTAACAGAATGATGACTTTCAGAAAGTAGGTTATCCGGCACTGTTGAGTAGTGATCCACAGAGTGAGGCAATAAATAAGGTGAGTGCTTTGACCTTCATAGGTGTGCCCCAGAGAGCAACATGTTAACGGCTTGGCTCCTTAGGGAGCCTCTGTTGAGAGGTGATAAACCTCTGGAGAAGAACGTAGTGGATGGCCCTGAAGTCACTGGACATGTGCTCCTAGGAGGGCTTGGGGGCTACAGCCTGGAGAAAGATTCCAAGTTGTTGACAAGGGAAGAAGATGCCAAGGAATCCCGAGGAAGCTTCTGCCCCTTGAGGAGAAGCAGTTGGGAGCAGAAAGGTCAGGGCCAGTATGCACCACAGTAGGATTCCTCAAGATACAGCTCTAGAGATGGGTGGAGCCCTTCCGGGTCATTGAAGTTGTATTTATGTATCCTGTCATTTTATTTACTTTCTCTGTCATTTGCAACAACATAAATGACCAAGGAGGACATTATTTGAAGTGATATAAATGAGGCTCAGGAAGAAACAGTGATCAACACATGTGTGGGGGGAAATGGCAGAAGATCAGAGAAAGAACCTTCCAGAATGAGCAGGGAGAACAATCTTCCCATCACAACTAGAGAGATGGGAGTATTTTTAAGCAATACCATTTACTATACCATCTGTCAATGCAAAAGACACAGCTCTCATCTCAAAGAGTATAACAGATAGTTTATTCTTTTTTTTTAATTTGAGAGACAGAGAAATACAGAGAGAGAGAGAGAGAGAGACAGAAAGAGAACAGACACGCCAGTGGCTTCTCAGCCACTGTGAATGAACTCCAGATGTGTGAGTCCCCTTGTTGGCAAGTGTGGCATTATGCCCTTGCATCACTTCTGCATCTGTCTAAACGTGGAACCTGGAATCCAAACAGGCATTCTTAGGCTTTGCAGGCAGGTGCCTTAACCACTAAGCCATCTCTCCAGCCTGCATCTGTAGTTTGTTTGCAGTGGCTTATAGACCCTGTTGTGCCCATTCTCCCTCCATCTCTCTCTCTCCCTAACACACAAATAAACATAAAAGCCTGAGAAAATTAAAAAGTAATACACAGATTGGGAGAAGATATTTCTGAGACATATCCTACAAATAACTGTATTCACAATACACAAAAATACTACTTATGGGCTGGAGAGATGGCTTAGCAGTTAAGGCGCCTGCCTCCTAAGCCTAAGAACCTGTTTCCAATCTCCAGGTCCCACGGTTAGCCAGATGCAAAGTGATGCAAGGGGGCAATGCCACACTTGACCACAAGGGGGTGCATGCATCTGGATTTCGTTTGCAGCTGGCATGCCCTTCTCTATCTGTCTCCCTCTCCCTCTCTGTCTCTCTCTGTGCTCTCCAAAAAAAAAAAAAAATACTACTTAGGGACTGGGGAGATGACTCAGTGGTTAAAGGTGTTTGCTTGCAATACCTCCTGGCTTCAGGTACCCATGTAAAGTCAGGGTGGGGGTTGCAGCAGTAGTAACAAGAGACCTGGGACACAATGCCCTCCTCCTCACCACACACATTAAAAAAAAAAAAAAAAAACACTACTTAGAAATAATGAGAGGAAAAGCATTTCAAAATGATCAAAAGTGTGCTGAGGAGATTACTCAGTGGTTAAAGGTGCTTGCTTGCAATGCCTAACGGCTCAGGTTCAATTTCCCAGGACCCACGTAAAGCCAGATGCACAAAGTGACACATGTATCTGGAGTTTGTTTGCAGTGGCAGGAGGCCCTGATGTACCCATTCTCTCTCTCTCTCTCTCTCTTAATAATTTTTTAAAATTTTTTTAAAATGGTCAAAAGATGTGAACAGACATTTCACAAACAAAGAGATCCAGAAGGTAAATAAATACATGACAAGATGTTAACATCAATAGTCATTAGGAAAAATGCAAATTAAAACCATAAGACACCATGAATCATCCACTACAATGAAGTTAAAAGGAAATAGCAAGTGTTGGTGAGAAGAGGGGGCAACAAGAACACTTGTACACAGACACCATCCATGTCTGCTTAGGAGACTGACGGGTGTATAATTAATAGACAATTAAACATACTCATACAGCATGCCATCATTCCACTCTTAGGTGTTTACTAGAGAAAACTAAAAAAACAAATTATCCACACAAATATTGGAATGCAATTATTCACAATGCCATCTATAGTATCCCTAAAGTAATAAAAACCAAATGTCCACTAGCAGATGAATAAACCGATTGTGTTACATCCATTCAGTTCAATACATCCAGCCATGTATTCCCTTTTGTGCTAGAATTTGTCCATTCCCTTCCCATCTGCTTTATTGTCTCCTATATTGCTTTTTTTACTGCCCAGTATAGGAGTATATAATTAGAAAGACAGAAACAACAAATAGATGTATAATTAATAACGTGCAAATAATTGAGAAATGACTTTACTGATTTTAAATGAAGGCATACTCAATTGTAGAAAAAAAAAATATGAGCCAGGAAAAGAATCATGCCTGCATCATTAGCACAATATCACATCCAAAATAAAATACTACCATTTTTATTTTATGTGGTTTATTCATGTCTGATATCTTTATTTTTAAATTTTCTTTATTATTTTATTTATTTTTGGAGAGAGACACAGAGACAGACAGACAGAGAGGGAGACAGAGATGGGCGAGACAGCGGTCTCTCAGCTGCTGTGAACGAAATCCAGATGTGTGAGCCCCCTTGTGGTCAAGTGTGGCATTGCGCCATTGCATCACTTTGCATCTGACTAAACGTGGGACCTGGAGATTGGAACCAGGTTCTAAGGCTTAGTAGGCAGGCGCCTTAACCACTAAGCCATCTCTCCAGGCCTCATGTCTGATATCTTATCTACAGCTATGATAATCATTAATATTATCGTTTAAGTATTTCTTTTTTCAATATCCACCTTTACATAATCTGGACACAAGTAAAAGTGTGGGCAAGAGGGTCTCAAAGTGCTCAACACACTTCCAATGAGATTACCATCTGATGCTCTGTACACATACCCAATTTACTAAAATCAACTGATAATCCACAATAAACCATTTCAGGTATACATGCAAAGGGATTGGAATTAGTATACCAAAGATACATATGCACTCCCATGTTCATTTTGTAATTTTATAGAAAATATTTAAAATGTAGAATCAGCCTAAGTTTCTATCAACAAATGAATCAATGAATTATCTATTAGCCTAAGTTTAATGTGTATATATATATATATATATATATATATATATATATATATATATATATAATTTATATACATATATAAATATATATTCTTATATACATATATAAATTATGTTGATAGACACTATATATACATATTATACATGTTATATTAGAATACTCAGCCTTATAAGGGAAAGAATTCCTGACATTTGCAACAACACGAATGACATGTGGACCACTTCTTTAAATGAAATGAGGCACAGGCAGAAAACCATGATGTGCTCTTACCTGTATGTGGACTCTAAAGACGTCAACTTCATAGAAGTAGAGAGTAGAATGATTAGTTATTAGATGATGGGGAGAAGACTGGATGAGGGAAAGGGACATGTCGATTAAAAGGTACAAAATAGGGCTGGAGATATGGCTCAGTGGTTAAGGCACTTGCCTGCAGAGCCTAAGGTCTGATTCCTGAGTACCCACGTAAAGCCAGATGCACAAAGTGATGCATGCATCTGGATTCTGTTTGCAGTTGCTAGAGGCCCTGAGTGCCCATTATCTCTGTCTATCTCTCTTCTATCTCCCCTTTGCTTGCAAATAAAGAAATAAAAATATTTTTTTAAAAATCAGAAAGTTTCTATTAAAGAGGAAGAAGCAGCACTGAACGAGGCTTATAAGTTGCTAGAGTAATAAAAATTGTTACAGTAAATTCTAAATATGTTCACCACAGAAATATGAGAAGTGATGGATTTGTTAGTCATACTTAATCATTTTGCATGGTAAACATGTCAAAACATCGCATAGTATTTCATAAATATATACAATCATATGTCAATTAAGAATACTTTTAAAAAATCAACTATGAGTTCAGCCACAGAAAATGAACTAAAAATTCTATGTTTGTTACCTTGGCATCTCAATGACCGCAATTTCTGACAAAAACAACTTAAGGGAAAAGAGACTTATTTTAGCTCACTGTTTCAGAGTGGTAGTCCATCAAGGCACAGAGGACATACTGGGGCGGGAAGGTCCTGGAGGTGGAAATGCATGCTTGAGCCTATTTGCATCATAGCAGGCATGAAGCAGAGAGCCCAATAGAGACAGGATACCGATATAGTTATCCAAGGTTTAAACCTAGCGAACAGCCAGACCCAACCTCCCAAAGTCCTACGGGCTCCTAGAGTAGTGCCACCAGCTGAGAATAAAACACTCAGAACATGAGCCTATGGGGAACATTCCAGATTCATGCCATCATAAATAGAATCCATATCTTTCTGTGAGAAACTAACAGCCATTTATAGGGGATTTAATATAAAAAAAAAGCTCACATGTTTTCTAGAGCCCTACTTAAGGCTGATAACCTTGTAACAAAAGGCAAGTTAACAAGAAAAGAGTATAACAAATTATGTGACACAGAAATCTTCAGAAATGAAGGCCAAAGACCCAAGGAAAACTTTACGTTGATGCTAAATCTGATGAAAAAAATTAATAACTGTGGACAGTAACATGACATATAGGAGGTATGAATGAATGAATAAGTGATGTGGAACGAATCGAATGAAGCAAGGCTGGCTTGCTAAGATGCTTGGTGACCACTCTGCATTTCAACAGTGTACCTGGAACATCAGGGTCTTAATCACCTGCTTGCATGGCAGGTAGGTCAGGAAGTAATTGCTCAAGGTATTGCACCTCACTTTAGGGAAAAGAAAGCATTCTCAGAAAGGATAATGGGAAGAGGCTAGAAAGATCTCTTATTTCTGAAGCCCTACTCTGTCCTTCTCGAAAATATGATATATGCAGTGCACTTTGGGGTATCACAATTGTGAGTCCCAAAACATATCAGAGTTCCCTATATTCCCACTAACTTTAGGCATCTCCAGAAACCCAAGGAGCCTACATGGACCTCTGTGCCAGTCTATTCCATATATTTTCCCATCGCTTGTGGAACTTGTCTGTTATAACCCAAATCTTCCATATCACCTTCTCCCCCTGATACTATCCTAAACTTCCTGATTTCATTTAACCTCTGCTCACCTATGAGGACTTTCCTGATATTAATTTCAAAATACTATTTTTAGAGGTAGGATGATTGCTATGATTTCTAGACCAGCCTGACACTAGTCCCAGATTAGCCTGGACTAGAGCAAGACCCCACCTCAAAAAAAAAAAAAAAACAGGAAAAAAATACTATTTTTATGTCCTATCCTATATGATGCTAGATGACTAGCATCTCCTAGTGACACCCAGTCTACTTTCCCTCTCCGTTCCCTTAAAAGAAAATGCTCAGCAGCACTAGAACTTTCTCTAAAGTAGATCATATAGTAGGACACAAATCAGATCTTAACAAGGACAGGAAAATTGAAATGATGCCTTGCGACTATAGAACACATACAAACTCAAGGAAATTAAGCAAAACACTATTGAATGATGAATGGGCCATTGAAGAAATCAAAAAGAAATTCAAGAAAATTCTACACTCAAATGATAATGCAAACACAGCATACCCAAACCTATGGGATGTTATGAAGGCAATTCTAAGAGGAAATTTTATAGCTTTAAGTGCGCATATTAAGAAATTAAAGAAGGGGCTGGAGGAATGGCTTAGCAGTTAACGCATTTGCCTGTGAAGCCAAAGAACCCAGGTTCGATTCCTCAGGACCCAAGTAAGCCTGATACACAAGGGGCACATGCTTCTGGAGTTCGTTTGCAGTAGCTGAAGGCCCTGGCATGCCCATTCTCTATCTGTCTGTCTCTCTTATATCTCTCTATCTTTCTCTGCTTGCAAATAAATAAATAAAATTTAAAAACTTAAAGAAGGGAGTAGAGAGATGGCTTAGTGTAAAAGGCATTTGCCTGCAAAGCCAAAGGGCCCAGGTTCAATTCCCCAGGACCCACGTATTCCAGATAGATCAGGTAGATGCACAAAGTAGTACATGAATCCAGAATTCATTTGCAGTTGCTGAATGCCTTGCACATCCATCTCTCTCTCTCTCTCTCTACCTCACCCTCACTTTGATTCTTTCTCTCTCAAATAAATAAATAAATAAAAATAAAACTATTTTTTAAAAAGATTTAAAAGGTCACAGATAATTTATTTATGTCTTAAGGCTTTGGAAAAAGAAGAACAAATCAAACCAAAAATTAGTAGACAGAAAAAGTGAAGCTCAGGGAAGAAATTAATAGGAAAAAAAAAGAAAATGGTATCTTGGAGGGCTTTGTCACTAAGTTCTACCATTCTACTCTTTATAGTTCTTTATTAACTAACTGGGCCCAAATAAAGCCTGACCTTCCTATCTGCCCTTTAATTGACAATCAATATTCTATTTGGAACACTATTTAGAATTTTATTCTCAATTCTCCAATATCCCATCCTTATGTATCTGTCAACCTTATTTACTATTTCATAAGAAAACCAAAACCATCAAAACCTTTTTCTTGATCCATTATACATTTTTACAACCATATGAATCTATGTGTTCTGTCTTTCTTTCTGTTATATGAGGTTAACCTTTTAGGATCCAATCTAGGGTTAACACACAGGCTACACCATCTCTTCCTCCATACTAAACCAGCATCATTTGGCCACTAACCTCTCTAACAATTAACTTTTTCTCTCCTTATCACAATCCTATCAACTAAAGTGCTACACCATCTTCTTTCTTGCCAATAAAAAGCAACCCACTTCTTCTATCTATCATTTTCAACCTACTGACACTACTTAAAACAAAACTCGTAGAAACATTTCAACCTTTTATTTTGTCATCACTCCTAGTAAAACAATAACAGTCAACAATGTCCTTTCTGCTATCACATTAGCATTCAATCAGTATTTCTTTCAATTTCTCAAAAGTGTTTGATGGTTAATCATGTCTAGCTTCTAATATTTTCTGTGCTTGATTACCTCAACAGCTTCTTTTCTCTTTGGTCATTTTCCTTCTAACTCCTTATTGCTGATGTTCTCGCAGATCAATGTCCAAGCACTTCTTTTATCTCACTCATCTGCTCACTCACTTCTTTCAATGCCTCAGGTCTTATATACCATATATATCACTCCCAAATATTTAACCTATAGCTCAGATCTATTCTTCAGTCTCCACATTCATGTGTGTGTAAACTCAGGTCATAGAAAATACCCATCCAATGATGAGACATCAAAAAATATTGCTTTAAGCATGAATCAAGATAGAGGTAGGTGGATCGCTGTGAGTTCAAGGCCAGTGTGGAACTACAGAGTGAGATACAGGTCATTGTTTTAGAGCAAGACCCAACCTTGAAAACACAACAACAAAAATAATAAGTCACTAAAATCATTTAAAGTTATCATTGTTAATTTTTTATCATGTATTCAGTTCTAAAATTTTCATGCCTAACCTCACTATTGAGAATTCAGACAGTTGCTAAATTTTGTTTAACAAATGATATTGGATTCTGGTTCTCTCCACTAGCCAGTGACTATGGAATATTGCTTCATCTCTTTTTGCTGTTGTTATTTCATTCCATTTTAAGCCTGTGTTGCTTGATCATGAAGGAGGAGAATAAGAGCTCTCCTCCGTGGTAGCGAGGCAAACTATATGAGATGACAGGAGGTATTATATGGCCAACATTATGCCATGTGCACGATATTGTCTCTGTGCATGAATTATGAATCTATCTCCAAATCTTTTTAAAGATATTTTTATTTATTTATGGGCAAAAAGAGATAAATAGAAAGAGAGGGAAGGAGGGAGAGAGAAAACAAGGGAAAATGAGAATAAATATGGGCACACCAGGGCCTGTAGCCACTGCAAATGAACTCCAGATACATGTACCACTTTGGGCATCTGACTTTATGTGGGTCCTGGGGAACTGAACTTGAGTTATTAGGCTTTGTAGCCAAGTGCCTTAACTGCTGAGCCATCTCTCCAGCCAGTCCAATTCTTATCTTAGTCCATTTTCCTAGGGCTTGCCACTCTCAGTGCACAGAAATAGTTTTAATGCTGCCAATACATGTTGCCAAATAACTTTCTAGAAAGATTTTACTATTCACTACTTGGTATGGCACTTTGTGAGAATTGTGAGACTTTCACAGGAATTATTATCAAGTATTACAATATCACCAATTTACTTACCAGTGTTAAACCAGAATATAACACACACAGACACACACACACACACACACACACACACACACACACACTTCTTTTATGAAATGTAATCACAGTTAAGATGCCAATGTGTCATATTATTTATACTTTGCCTTAGTTTCCCCATCTGTAAATTGGAGATAAATCTGTGGGTTGTAAATAAGGGTATATAATTGGACTTATTTGCAAGCACAGTGTTTTGTGGAAAAGACATAATGCTATAGGGGCCACGTGATTTTTCCACATGATATATTCAGAATATCCCAATCAAAATCAAGTATGCATTGAAAGAGAGTTGTGAACACAATTTAGCTGATAAAGGCTGTCAGGAAGGCATGCTCATGTCTCTTTGGAGCAGCTGGCTTGTCTGAATTGCTTAAACTGTACAGTAGCCTTGCAATTATGATGTGTGTGTCTGTGAGCTCTATTCTTACAGAATCATCTCCACGTTGATCTGCTTAGTCAGTTTTTTTATGCCAAAAGTTGAATGCCTAATGAAATTGCAGATTTCAACTGTTTTATGGGCTCTGAGAAAAATCTCATTTACCGCAGTGTAGCTATGAAAAGATGTGAGTGACAGACGCAAGTGTACAGCATTATAAATGGAAGTAGGAAATTGGTTCCAAGGATACACAGAAAAGCAAAGGTGATATCATTTTCCACAATTTCCTTCGTCACTTGTCCCTTGATCACTTCCTCCATTCTTCCATACGTTGCTTATTCACGCATGCATTGATTAGATACGAACCTGAAGTGACCAGAACACCGTCTCTTTTCCACAAAGGTTGCATAAGGTGAATAGGGAAGCTGCTGGGGCCAAGGCAACATTAACTACTTTTACCAGCATTGTTGTTGAGGGTTTAACAGGAAGTGGTTAAGGCCAAATGAAAACTCTCCAGTATGTGATTCAAAAGGAACATGAGTCAGTGGGCCATTCTCATGGGGTATAAAGCCCTACCCTGCTCTAGTTAAATTTAGTGGCTTCCAAACAGGCTGGGATGGTGACCGAATCAACAGCCTGAAGGACAGATGTCCTTGACCAAGTTATATCATTTGAACATGACTGCTTAGTCTCTCTGTTTCTCTCCAAGTATGGCTATGTTTTTGTTTCTTATAAATGAAAAGGCAAATAAAACTGTAAACTCACAGGTGGCTATTTATTCTTCAAAAAAATTTTTTTTAGAAACCTACAACTAAACTATAAAATTAAACAAGGTGCTTATGAGCGTATATTCAGGAATGAAATGTCAAAATGTAGCAGTATTCCTGAGGATTTCTTTGTTTTCACAAATTTTCTTGCTTTTAGAAATATTATAGCAATTGATTTCAACAAATCATGTGACAGAGTCATTTTGGAGAGAGGACAGAAGCAATTGGGAGAGCTCTCAGCTTGTGACACAACTACATATACAGTGTGGCAAACATACTGGCGACCCACGGTTAGTCAATAGTTTTTATAACCAGCAATTCTGGTCAAGTGAGTGATTACAGCATGATCATGCTGGAGGTTTGGTCCTTCCAAATAACCACCACTTTCCACCTTCAACTCGCCTTGAACCCTAGGACCTGCCTTGCGTTGGCCTAGTCAAGGGACCTCCTTGCGCTTTGGCCTCAGTGGTATCAGTTAGTGATTGGCAGCAGACAAAGGTGGGGGTGGGGTGTTCATTCCTGCCTTCCCTGCCTTCCTTCTCTGAGCCCAAGTTGAATGCATCTCTGTATTAAAGTGCACAGGCTTACTGGTGGGACTAGAGCTGGCACGGGCTCTGGAAACCATTCCTCTGCCATACTTCCTCAGGCCTAGGGATGGTAATGTCTCCAGCAAGTATACCGTCCTCTTAAAACCCAGAGGCATCAAGCGCTGTTCTCTGGAGCCCTACTCGCATGTTCATCCCCATCTTCTCTTCACATCTGTTAATGTGGCTAGTTGAAATGACCCTTGGTATTACATGATGGAGCACACAATCACTGTATAAATTACATATATATATATATATATATACATATATATATATATACATCTTTTCCTTTTCTACCTTGTCCAGTAGATGGCCTACAAAAACATTAGTTCTTTTAAAACCCAAATCTGGGACTGGGGGTATAGATAGCTCATTCAATACAGCACCTGTCTTGCAAGGCTGAGGACCTTTATTGAGCTTCAGAATTCATGTAAAAATTCTGGGCACAGTGGCACATTTTGCAATCCCAGTATAGGAGGGTGGAGGGTGGGTAAGTGGATCCCAGTAGCTTACTGACTAGTCAGTCTAACCTAATTAATTGGTGAGCTCCAGGTCAATGAGTGATCTTGTCTCTAAAAAATGGTGAAGAACATTCCTGAGAAACAACAAGTAAGGTTGTGTTCTGGTCCACGTGTATTCATTCCCCCACATGCAAGCACTCACATGTGCATAAAAATCCAATCCCATCATCTCACTGCTCTCTACTGTTCACTGGCTTCCCAGCCTTTTAAGAATAACCTTAAAGTCTTTGGTATGTATTCAAGACCTGTCAATTTGGCTCCAGCACATATCTATTTAGTATTTGTTTTATTCTGTCCACCGGACATAAGTTACCCTACATGTCTTTGTGCCCTCTATAGTGCCCTGAATCTACCCTACATGGTGTTCCTTCAGCCTGTAGTTTTATTTATATAGTGGCCTCATTGGGTGAACTTGTTTAGTCAGCATTCATGACTTTAATTTCACTGGAAACATTTTTTTTTTTTTGCTTGTTTTGTTTTTGTTTTTCAAGGCATGGTTTCACTCTGGCTCAGGCTGACCTGGGATTTACTCTGTAGTCTCAGGGTGGCCTTGAACTCACAGTGATCCTCCTACCTCTGCCTCCCAAGTACTGGGATTAAAGGTATGCACCACCATGCCGGGCTTCACTGGAAACTTTTTGGAGGCAGTTTTGGGCATCAAACTCAAGGACATGGGCATGGATAGGCAAGGGCTCTACTACTAACTTGCATCCCTATCCATGAACTTTAACTTTAAAGGCCACCTTCTCCAAAATACCTTCTCTTAACTTAAGAGTGTAAAAGTTCTCCCTTTTCTACATTCCCACATACCTTGTTTAGGCTCTGTTAAGGTATTCATGTAGTATATTGGGTTGTGATTATTTATGTAATTATTTCTCCTTGCAAGAAGAAATCATTTGGCCTCTCCACTTATTTAATATTCATCATCTCCGTGTTCAGCAAATATAAACTATTTGAAAATGCTCGGCTAATGGAATTGGAGGATATATAATTAGAAGATATTTTTTGTCAAATTCATGTACCAAACAAAGCTCTCATGTGCAGTTAATATAAGGTTGGTATACTAACTTATTCAAAATTATTTTTAATGTTTTATTTACACACAATAATGTGCTTCATTGTGACATTTGCATACATGTACCTGGTGTATTTCAATTATATTCACCCTAGTTTGGTAGGTAAGATAACAAGAGTAAAACCAAACAAATAGATAGTGTTACATTTTGTATGTACAAAGGCAAGTCTAATGAGTCCTAGTTGGGCACAAGTTCAAATTGTAATTCTGGATACGTTTTCTTCATGAACCAAAGAAACAACAAATGTGACCACAACATAATTATAAGTTTCATATCACTTTTGTCATGCTTTTTCCCACTTTGGTTTATTTTTATTTATTTGCATGTGTGTTGGGGGCACAGCAAGGTCTCTTGCCACTTCAAATGAATGCTCATCTGGCTTTACAAGGGTCTCTGGGAATTGAACCCACCCAGCAGGCTTTGCAAGCAAGTGCACTATAACCACTGAGCAATCTCCCAAGCCCCTCATATCAAGTTTTAACAAGTAATAGAAATTTAGAATAAAATTAATAGATATATTGTATTCTGTACAATTTTAAACATGCCTTGTGTAAGTTGCTTAGCGGTAGATGTACATTTCAAACAGCACTTTCACAAATTGGTGAATCTGTAGTGAAAACCCAACCAAGGGATACTTTTGCCAGGAAGGAGGACTGCTTGGAAAATAATGCAAATCACCCTCTAACATGTGAGGTGATCAGTTTCCATAGTTTCAGTAATTCAAAAACATAGCCAATGGATAGAAATTGTAAGCAGGTTAGCTGAATAGAAACCAGAGCATCTGGGCTGGAGAGATTGCTTAGTGGTTAAGGCACTTGCCTGCGAAGCCTAAGAACCCAGGTTTGATTCCTCAGTATGCACATAAGCCAGATGTACATGGTGGTGTATTCATCCGGAGTTTGTTTGCAGTGGCTAGAGACCCTGGTGTGCCCATTCTCTCTTTCTTTCTCCCTCTAATAAACAAATAAAAATAAAATATAAAAAAAGAAATCAGAGCATCTTTATAAGCAGAACTGTTATGATATCCTAAACTCATTATCACCAAGTCCCTGAAGTAGAGGTTGGAAAGTTCTTAAGTCAGTGAACCAAGAGAAACAAGAGATTGACCAGTTGCCAAGGTGTTGATGTGAATAATTTGCCACAATCAAAATATCTCTGTCCCTTTTTGTCAGATCTGACCTGGGTCTGTTTTTCTGTTTCTCAATTGTAAGTTGATCCCCAATGGTGCTCACGGTGCTATCTACCGAGTGACCCCTTCTTGGGAAGTCACAATGTGTACCTATCAAAATCGTAAGGTCCAAGGCTGGAGATGAGGCTCCGTAGTAAAAGAGGCTTACTTGCAAAGCCTGCTGGTCTGGATTCAATTAATTCCCCAATACCCATGTAAAGCCACATGCACAAAACGGCACAAACTTCTGAAGTTCATTTGCAGTGGCTAGAGGCCCTGGAGCACCCATTTCCTGAGTTCTGCTTGCAACAAAATAAATAAAAATATTTTAAAAATAAATATCATAAGGTCCATCTCATGTTGCACCAATATGCCAAGATCCTGGGATTAACACTGGTTGAAAAAAAACATTTTGAAATTTGATTTTCTAAGCATAACATTCATCAGCTTGCAGAATTCATCAATATATTATCACAGAGAAACCATACGATGTATACAGCTTGAAACACTATAAGGAGATATATTCTATGTAAAATCAGAGACTCTTTATTTCCTTGGCCATCGCCATCATCTCTTTTTGCATGAGTTCAACATTATTTATCACATATGAATGCAAGGTTTATTGCTATACAAAATCTCAGCATTAGGAGGGTCGGGTTATAAAAACAAAATATGGTTTCCATTTTCACTGTGCTTGAAGACAAATGAGAAAAGAGCTCACTATAATCCAACATGATAAGACTTGGAACTAGACCAGAGAAGATTAAGTCCCTGATGCTTAGGAAGTCTACACGAAGGTGGAAGAGGGTTTGAGGGCCCTGCAGTGGCAGGCAGGGATAGGCCATGTTTCTTGAAAACAAGGAACTTCTGCATAGACCTAACAAGAAGACCTAACAAGGGATGTATTTGTAGCCTGCAAGCGGTTCTGAACTGTCCATCTCTGAGAAAGCTCCTAAAAGATGAGATTGGGAAATGAGCAGGATTCAAATCATAGGACATTGTTCAGAATGCTAAGGAGAAGCAGTTTGACGTGGCAGTGGGGGGAGGGCAGGGAGGGGTCCAGATATTTTGAATCCTAAGAAGTCAGTGTCTGGCCTAACACAGCTCCCCTGTGGCTTCTGGTGACAACTACGAAATTCTCGGTGCCCCTGGTCACCATCACACCCCCTAATTGTGCACTACCATCCATTCCAAGTGTAAAAAGAGCTGACTCAGAGAGGACATAGGAAGAGAAAAATCATTTAAGACAAGGACACTCAAGGGACGCATTTCTGCAAATTCCACCAATTGAAACCAATTCTCTCCATGGTGGAGCACTGAGGCGCGGGAGCTCTCCGCCTGCAGGAAGTCAGGTGGATCCGCACAGAGGCCAAATGCGGGCACAGCTGTGCCACAGTTGTGTCGCCTGCAAAGCCCTGACGAAGAAAACACTCTTCACGCCTCGAGAGAATGCTCCCTGATTGCTCCGGGAGTAGAGATGGAAGAACACAAGAAGATATTTTAAGTGTTTAGCCTTTGAGGAATTATCTTGAGCGTTCTGGTAGGTTAATTTTTTTTTGGGGGTGTAGAATGCTAACCTTGCAATTCAGGGTCTGAAAATGCCTGTCGCTTAGGAAGACAGCCGAGCATGAGATCTGTTTCCAAAATTTAGTTATATAGACATCAACTCCTCAGTTTTAAACGTAGCTTTTTTTTGCCTGCGTTCCATCACCCTGAATTTCCTAGTATCAAAACTAAGAGGGATGAAAAGGACACATTAGTTTGTATTGTAAGTATTCAAGAAGAGATTTGCATTTTCTGGTGCCTCTTCTCATTTCTGATTGCTGCTTATGCTTTAACCAATAAAGAGAAGTGTAGTTGTTTTTCCAGAGTCTCTTTATGACTGTCTGTACCGTTGAGGGCAGGAGGCATGGTGAATCAACCTGTAAGCAGCACACCCAGGTCTGGGAAGCTGGCATAAGACGTAAATGAGTCCCCATAGATCTTGACCACAGTCGCATACAAGAATGTCCTATGTGCATGTAAGGTTCTTCCAAAATATTTTGTGCTTAAGTTTCACTAGAATATTTCCCTAGCTCAGTTTTCCAGTCCATCTCCTTTTCTTTTAAAACATATTTTTATGTTATTTTATTTTATTTATTTTATTTATTTATTTATTTTTGTTTTTCAAGATAGGGTCTCACTCGAGCTCAGGCTGACCTGGAATTCACTATGGAGACTCAGGGTGGCCTTGAACTCATGGGGATCCTCCTACCTCTGCCTCCTGAGTGCTGGGATTAAAGGCATGCACCACCATGCCCAGCTTAAAACATTTTTATATTCATTTATGAGAAAGAGAGATGGAAAGAATGAAGCAGACAGAGAGAGAATGGTGCACCAGGGTCTCTAGCCACTGCAGACAAACTCCAAATGCATGTGCCACCTTGTATATCTGGCTCATGTGGGTACTGGGAAATTGAACCTGGGTCCTTGGGCTTTGCAGGCAAGCACATTAACTGCAAAGCCATCTCCCCAGCCCATACCTCCTTCTCTTGGTTACTCATATACCACTGACAGCCTTTCTACAGCCTTATACCATCAATGGAATTTATTAGGTGAATAGTTTTAACGGTTCTAGAATATTCCTTTATCCATTGAATGCTTCAGCCACCCCCCTTTTGTTCCACTTGAAGATCATTCTTCACAGAGTTTTCATGAGAAAGGAAAAAATAATATATAGTGGTTTTTGTTTTCTCTTCATTAGCCCCAATCTCTAGCCTGTGTCTTGCAACTGTAAGCCATGTAAAGGAAAAGATGTAAAGTGACCTGCTTATTTCAGGATCCCTGTGCCTGAGGCTCTATCACTGTTTTGCTGAGTGGAACCAGGTCTGTTTCCACATGCAGTGGACCCAATGTCCCCCATAGCCTCAAATATTTGTGATTAAACCTCCTACTTGATCCTTTGGGAAGTGGAGTCTTGCTAGAGGAGATGTGTCACCAGGGGTGAACTTTGCAGTTTATCAGGCCCACAATTAGTGTGTTTAGAGCAAGCTTACTCAGACTACTTCTTGCTGCTCAGTGACACCTCAGTTGCCTGCTTTGCTCACACTTTCTTGTCATGGTGAAACTTCCCATAAGCTGCTTTTCTGGTCAGATGTTTTGTCCCAGCAATGAGAAAGTCACTGTATCATGTGCCAAACACAAACTCGGGGATCCCCAGTAGGCCACCCATCTGCAGTGAGGAGGAGTGAAACTATGACCTTGCATTTAAGCGAAGGTAACAAAGGAACCAGGCTATCACAGCTGAGATCGTTTCATTATACGGTCCTGAATCACGGACTGTGACATGGACAGCAGAAGGTAATACCGCCCTGAGTATACCTCGTCTAGCTCACTGAGTCCTGCAATGGGGCTTTGGGCCTTTTCTGAGTTCAGACTCTAGGCAGCAGAGGTGCTCGTTTCTGGCCCTGAAAAAAAAAAAAAAAAAAAAAACCTGATAACCATGTGCTCTGTAGCTACAGGAAAGGAACTCTCTCCTTCAAACCATATTAGCTCAGGGAGGACCCCAGCCTTGGAGAAGAACATAGCACCATTGGAAACCACAGTTAGCCCCTTGGTGAAACTCCATGACGTAAACCCAGATAAGTTGTGGACACTGTAGGATAATAAATGAGTGTCTGAGGCTGGAGAGTTGGCTCAGCGGTTAAGACGCTTGCATGCAAAGCTTAACAACCCTGGTTTGATTCCCCAGTGCCCATGTACAGCCAGATGCACAAAGTGGAGAATGCATGTGGAGTTAGTTTGCAGCAACTGGAAGCCCTGGCGTGCCCATTCTTTCTGTCTTTCTCTCTTCACTCTATCACTCTGTCTGCAAGTAAATAGAAATATTAAAAAATAATAAGTGGGTGTTTGAAGTGTGTTTTCATGTCGCCATAGAAAACGAATACACCAATCACATAAGTAAAAGCACCTTGTGCAATTCCTCTTTTAACTCCTTGCAAAGCTCAGTTATTTGTGCTGCGACTTCTTCCTTTTTTTCTATTTGTTTCTATTTATTTTTATTTCTATTTCTATTTCTATTTTATTCTATTTGTCTGCAGTTATTTTACTCCCTCCTCTCAAATGAGCAATATGATTCAGAGAGTTTTGCACACAGAGGAACTGAATTACCACTTTGTATGCTGAGGGTTGGGGCTGGGTTCCTTGGTCCCCATATCCATTTCTTCCTGCCTGAAGAACAAAGGCAGTATCTTGGGCAGGGTTCATCTTCAAAAACACTAACCCTCTCCAGCCTCTCCTCCCTCTATTCCAGAATAAGGGAGTCTTCTGGGAAACTTCAGAAAGCCTGCACCCTGGAGTTGTGATATGAACAGTCATAATACAGAGCAATACAATGCCCACTATCTCTTTAAAGCATCCATTTTATAACATCCCCTGGCAACTGTTAATAAGATCCCCTCAATTGAATCATGAGAAGGGAAATAAAACATGCTGGTCTTGCTTTGGGAAAAGTCCTCAATTTACTAATAGGAAACAAAAGTCCACAGGGGTCAGGGGTGCATCTTCAAGTGGCACTCCTAGTAAATACGGCAAGGAACAGCCAACCTCAAATTCCTATTTTTACATCTCTCATGCACTCTAGCAAGTGCCCATGGTTCAGCCTTGGAAATAAGGGATGTTTTCTCTGAGGAAGTGATACTTTGGAGAAATCTTACAAGATAAAAAGGGGAAAGAACAAGCCGGGCGTGGTGGCACACGCCTTTAATCCCAGCATTTGGGAGGCAGAGGTAGGAGGATCACCAAGAGTTCGAGGCCACCCTGAGACTACATAGTTAATTCCAGGTCAGCCTGGACCAGAGTGAGACCCTACCTGAAAAAAAAAAGGGGGGGAGGGAGAACAATCCAGAAAGCAGAAATACACATAGCCCAGGAGAAGAGATAAAAGAGACCACTGCGGATAAGTACGAAGGTCCGTGTGAATGGACAAAAAGATGTCTGAGAGAAGATACAGGTGAAAGAAGTTAGAGAAACACACCCCGGATGTATCAGGATTGACTTTATCAAACATGCCAGTCAGTTTGGATGTTATCACAGGGAGACTAGGTGCCATTTGAAAAGGCTAAATTAAGAGTGATATGATCAGACTTGAAACAGTATCCTGCTTAAAAATTTGGTTTATGAAGAATGGATTCCTCCAACTTGAGAAAGCTATGGTGCAAGAAATAGTAGAAAAATGAGCTTACAACAAGGTGAGAGATGGCAATTTACCACACAGGACATTGTTACACTTACTCATGGCCATATTAGTTTTAGCACACTTATGTATTGTATCTCTGCCTCCCCCACCCACATACTTTATAGCACTGAGAACATAGAAGGGTCTTAATAAATGCTTAGGTAGTAAATGAATTACTGTCTGCATGTTTGAACTTATGAAAGTCACCTAGTTAAATTATTTCACCATAATATTCCTAAGGGTGGCTTGGTGGCAAGAGATGAAACAAGGAATATGAGATGTGGGATATACCCTTCAGTATTAACATCTCTCAGTGGAATGCCACAACCCTACAAGTGATATATGTGATTACTGAAAACAACTTATATATAATGTGTTGAAATGGAGCTCAGAAGACAGAGATTCTCCAACTCAATAGCTAGAAAAAGCACTTACTCTTTAAAAGAATACAATTGAAAGTATTGCTAGAGTTTTAATTCTAGTAGACACATCAGTACTGAAATAATTAATTCTGGGATGCCAAGAAGGTTGTTCCAGGAATTCAAACAAGAATGACCACAAGAGAGCTAGAGAGATGGCTGAGCAGTTAAGGCGCCTGCCTGCTAAGCCTAAGAACGCCAGTTCTAATTCTCCAGGTCCCACGTTTAGCCACATACAACGTGACACAAGGGCACAATGCTGCACTTGACCACAAGGGGGCGTACACATCTGGAGTTCATTCGCAGTGGCTGAGAGGTCACTGGTGCGCCCACTCTCTATCTGTCTCCCTCTCTCAAAAAAAAAAAAAAAAAAAAAAAAAAAGAATGACCACAAGAACATTCTTCTGAAGCCAGGAGGTTTTGTTATCACAATAGTGTCATGTGCTCATAGTGGCTTTGACTTCTCTTCTGAACACCTGTAAATGTCTCTCCAATAAGCTACTAGATATTTCTAGATACAGGGTATCTTGTGTCCCCAGAATATCAAGCTTAGTCTTCTAAAACTGATCTTATGTTCTCTCTCTACCAACACCTACTGATTTATCTTCTTATGGTCTTGGCTAACACTGATTGTATCACCATTGCTGTTCACTCAGCCCAGAAACTGTTATTATCCTTCCTCAAACTGTTCCTCCTCCTCCTCTCCTCCTCCTCCCATTATTCCAAATATGGCCACCAATCTGACTAACTCTGACTTCTAAATATTTTACAGTCCCATTTCTCCTTTTGTTTTCTCATGCCTCCTGCCACAGAGGAGGCTCTTGGCACTCTCCTGTAGAGAATGGTTCTACTTAGTCAGCTGAGTGATCTTCATGTACACACTTGTCCCCTTTCTTGACACCTACCCCTCCAACAACTGTACCACCACCAACAGAAATGACCTTTAAGAATACAAATTTGGGGCTTGAAGGAATTCTCAGTGGTTAAAGGTACTTGCTTGCAAATCCTAATGGCCTGGGTTTGATTCACCAGTACCCACATAACGCCAGATAAACAAAGTGGCACATGTGTCTGGGCTTTGTTTAAAGTGTCAGGAAGCCCTGGTGTACCTATATTCCCCTATCCTTCTCTCTCTCTCTCTCTCTCTCTCTCTCTGTCTCTCTCCTCTCTCTTTGCTCTCTGTGTTTGCCTGCCTCTTTCTCTCTCTATAGTAAGTATAGAAATATTTTTTATATTTTATTTATTTATTTGGGAGAGAGAAAGAGGCAAAGAGAGATAGAAAACGGGCATACCAGGGCCTCCAGCCACTGAAAAAAAAACTCCAGATGCATGTGCCCCCTTATGCATCTGGCTTATGTGGGTCCTGGAGAGTCGAACCAGGATCCTTTGGCTTTGCAGGAATATGCTTTAAACACTAAGCATTCTCTCCAGTCCATAATTTTTTTTGTAAAACTACAAATTTGGGGCTGGAGAGATGGCTTAGTGGTTAACACACTTGTCTCAGAACCCTAAGGACCCATGTTCTACTGTACAGATCCCACATTAGCCAGTCACACAAAGGTGATACAAGTGCAAGGTCGCACATGCCCAGTAGGTAACTCAAATGCAGGAATAAGAGGGTTATTGGATTTGCAATGTAATTCTGTTCTTGGAAATGACCACGGAAAATGTGAAGCAGGATTCTTGGAAGTCCCTGGGTGGAAGCCCAATGGAGCCATGAGGATGAACCATAGGTTGCAATGGAGACGCCCACAGGACTTTTCGAAATGCCAGGACTGTGAGACATCCACCAAGGAGAGCTGCCAGTTTGGGATAATTGTTCCCCTGGCTGTGAGCAGCCTAGCTGGAGGGGTGGAATTGGAACTTCAGACTTTATTATGCCAAATGATAATGATGCTGCACTTGGAGCCATGAAACTTGATTGTTTGACTTTTTTTCCTTTTATTTTTGAACGTGCATAGGTTCAGTCTTTCCCTGCTATGCTTAGTGCCATCTTTAGCAGTATCAATGGTTTATTCTGCACCATTATGCTTTTATTTTTTCATTTTACAGGTAACAGTTAAGGGACCTTAAACTATGGGGATGTTTGCATAATGTTGGTGTTAATAGAAACTATGGAGACTTTTAATGTTGGACTAAATGCATTGCATTTTATATCATGGATGGCCCTGAGTTTAAGGGGCTAGGGTCAGAATGTGGTGGTTTGATTAAGTTTCCTCCATAAACTCACATGTTTTGCATGCTCGGTCCCCAGCTGATGGCAATTTGGGAATCGGAGCCTTGCTGGAGGAGTGGGTGGCGGGAGCCGGCTTATGCATGTTACAGCCAGTTTTCCCTTGCTGGGGTTTGGCATACTGTCCTGCTGCTGCTGTCCACCTGATGTTGGTGAGGAGATGATGTCCAGCCTCTGCTCGTGCCATACTTTCCTTGAGTCTGTAAAGCCAAAGCAAACTTCCCACAAGCTGCTTTTGGTTGGGTGCTTTGTACCGGTGATGAGAAGGTGACTACAACACTGTCATTAACTGTCTCTCGTCTTGTCTGTGGTGAGAGAAACATATATGGGTAACTTGTAGCTTCATGATAGGGATGGTAAGGCAGAGACCTAGCCACAGATGGCTATAACCCTAGGACTTAATAGAAGACCAGACCTGACTATATATTTTATTTTAGTTATTTACATTTATTATATTTGAGCAAACATAATGACAACAAACATATCATCTGTTGTAAGAACTGTCTGTCTGTCATCCAGGTCAAACATTGTGTTTACTTACTCTCCATAAGGTAGCATGTGTTCTGTCAACATTCTACACAGTTCCAAAACAGTAGAGATAATTAAGTTTATCACATTGTGCTCATTAGAACTAGGGGTGTACATGTCATTAAAGTACAATAGCTTCTCTCATTTGTATATTGACAGCTGTAATCATTTTTAAAAATATGTTATATAATATTGGTGGAACAGTGTCACATTCATCTCACAAGGAAAAAATACAAATTTTAGATAAAATGTAGAACCTACAAGCATGTGTCCTCAAAAATGGTGAAAACATTATGAATTAATCAAAGTGATCTGAATATATGAACCAAACAACATTATGTGCTTTCAATAATTCCTTAGCTTATAATCATTGCATAGATAATATTTATATTGTATCAAGTATAATAGATCATACAGATTTAAAGCATGTAGAAGGATGTATGTAGATGATATGCAAACATATGTATGGAATTTGAACATTGGAAGGTTTTGACATCTGTACAAGTCCTGAAACCAAGCTCTATGGTTAACTATAATTATCATATATAATTTAAATCAAGATTTTTATGAGATTTGGATATGCAAGTGTAGCTACAATATAGTCCATTATGAAAATGATATTTGTCTTGGAATTCCAGAACTTTTGTATTTTTATCTTGGTATAGCAATAATAATAATTGTTACCAATTCCTTCTGGACATAGTGGCTCACACCTTTAGTCTCAGCACTCAGGAGAAGAGAAGAGATAGGAGGATTACCATGAGTTCAAGGCCATGCTGAGACTACATACTGAATTTCAAGTCTGCCTGAGCTAGAGTGAGACTCTCCCTCAAAAAAAAAAAAAAAAAAATGGTACCAATTATTTAGCAGTAAAATTAATAATAATAATGATGATGGTGAGAAATTATTAAACAATCTGTAGTAGATAATAGACAGAGAACACACAGAGGGCTTAGTTTTTATAAGGAGGAAGAGAAAAACGGTCACCAAAGGCTTCCTATAGGAGGCTTGGTGGAAGCTGACATATGATGGGTAGATAGGAATCAAAATGATTATGAAGATAATTTGGGGTGACAGAAGAGAAAGGTGGTCCTGAAAGAAGGAAATACTGTGTGCAAGCTTGTACCAGGAAACAGGATGCATTTATAGGACATCCCACTATTCAATTTGGCCAAATCCAAAAACTCAGGATTCTCTTAATAATACAATTTTTTTAATCAACAAAATAAGGCAGAACTAGATTATAACATCCCTTGAATAGATCAAGAAAGCAATATGGAATAATGGAATTTTGATCATGGACTGAAATGCTCACTCTGGCATTTGAGTTGTAGAATGGTTCCTGTGAGTGCTAAAAAGGGAATATAGGTTGAAAGATTTGCCAAGCCCAAGACAGGAAAATCTGGTCCAAAACCAGCCAGCAGCAGCTTCTGTGACCGATAATGAACAGACGTGAAGAGAGGTATGAGGAAGTGAAAGGTCTGGGCCAAAAGCTTAATGTTGTCTCAGTGTATTGGAGGTGCATATTCTACGGAAAAAGAACATCCAAAGGCAGGCCCATGACAATGCCTAATTTTATGGTTTTGCAACTGAATAAGAGTAAGAGTGCAGCACAAATGGGCAGAAAATAGCTTTTGGAAAAAGAGCTTTATAAATACACACAACGAGCACAAAGGGCAAAGGAGACATGGAAGTGATCTCATGGACAAATGTCTGCAGTGGTTGAGAATATGACATGAAAGCTGGGCCAGATTCATCGCTCAGGGCTTGAATAGTCCCAGATGAGAGTGTAGACATGGGTGTGTTCACCTTGAGAAATCAGGTAGAGTTTATAAGGGACAAAAATCCCAATATAGAAGTATGTGAAGTACCACATTATAGGAAAGTAACTTGGAAAAGATACTGGAAAGGATGCGAAGCATGCATATGTAGAGACAGAGGAGGGAATCAAAGACAAGGTGAAATCTCACAAAAAATAAACAAGGGGAAGGCTTCTTTAAATACATGGAAATAGCCACGGGCACAGAAAAGTTAACCAAGGTGAAAACCTGGAAGTGACCACTGGCTTTTAAACTAAGACCATGGATGATTTTGAGGGGTGGGGGAAAGGTGCTTTTCAAGAATATGTAGAACAGAAGCCCAATTCCAGCTGAGGAGTGAATAAACATAAGTCAAGAGGGCTGGAGACATGGCACAGTGGTTCCTTCACAAGCGTGAGGGCCCAAGGGTGCCCGAGACTGCTTGAGTTTAAACTTCCAAAAACCATATACACAGCTGGTCATGACCAAACCTAAGTATAACCTTAGTCGTGCGAATAGTAGAGACTGGAAAATTGTTGGGGCTCACAAATAGAAAGCTCCAGAATCAGTAAGAGACAGCATCACAAGGAGCAAAAACATAGTTCTATCCTCCTGCCACCACTAGGTGCTGCGGGTGGGCGTACAGGGTGCTGCACCAGTACATTCACATGTATACACCACATACAACACCACGCAGCCTATGCACATGCAAAAATGTATAAAGCAAGAAAAGGGGTCTTCTGAAACACTTGTGGGAAAGGGATGGGAAGACCATAGGCTGGGGAGCAACTCAGTCCTAGAGAGGGTGGTTTTCATTGAGATGGAGACACTGCACATAATTCCATGGCACCATTGAAGAGAGGAACAGTGTCCACAGGAAGAAGGCTCAACCAGCTGGAAATTATGTAGGAGGCTTAATCACAAACACTGGAGACTGTGGGAGACATTTTACATTCAAGCCACCACACAGACTATTGGACTGATGGAAGCAGACACTGCTGAACAGGTGCCATGGGGCGATACTGAGTTCAGGCAGGTAAAATGACACATCATTTCAACTGTTTTATTGAATGTCCCTCATATCACTGTAAGAAAGACATCCTTCCCTCCATTCTATAAGAGATAAAACTATCACTCATGGGGGTTTGTTTGCTCAGTTTTCTCCAGCTTCTAACATAGGCTGAGTTAGGAACACGGTCTGGGCCATTTTAAAAATTATTTATTTAATTTATTTGAGAGAATGAGAGAGGAAAAGAGACAGAGAGAGAGGGGGGGTGTAGCAGACAGCTTCAGGTTCGCTGAGATGAACTTACAGACCAGGCACAGTTATGGAGGAAGGGATATTTATTGAAGCTTACAGATCCAGGGGAAGTTCCATAATGGCAGAAGAAGCTGGCCTACCTTCACAGGGCCAGGCAAGAGACCAAAGCCCCCAGCCACACAGCACACAGAGCAAAACTACAGCCAAAAGCCAGAGCACACTTCAGGAACTCCCACTAGGCACATTTGCATATCTTTACAATGGAATCTCAAACCCACCATCACACCTTAATGCCCAGTGACATTGCCTCTAGCAAGGTGGCTGAGGATGCAAACTATAAACTAATAAAACAGTGAATATATTGGGGACCATATATTCAAACTACCACAGAGGAAGAGGGAGAATGGGTGTACTAGGGTCTCCAGCCACTACAAACAAACTCCAGACACATGTGCCACCTTGTGTGTCTGGCTTACATGGGTCCTGGGGGATCGAACCAAGGTCCTTTGGCTTTTCAGGCAAAAGTCTCAACCGCTTAGCCATCTCTCCAGCCCAGTCTAGGCCTTTTGAATCATAGCTTGATCTCTCCACAGTACTCCCTTTGCCTATGAGCCACTGCTACTGGGATAAACATAAGGAAGGGTTAAATGTTTTTTCTCATTCTCCAACTCTATCTCTGTTCTTTGACAGAAATATGTACAAGCTAACTCAGTGTGTGTGTGGATGTGTCTAAGTTCCACCCCCAATGACAGACCTCCTCCACAAAGGCTCCACTTCCCCAAAGCTCTACAATTTTCTCAAACTGTTACCAGTACCGAGTACTCAGAACACATGACTCTGTGGGGTACATTTATTCAAGCCACCACACTTTGCAGCCAATTAAAATGCTTCCATCACCACGTATTTCTAATTGACACAGACGATTCTATTTTACTTTAAAGGGTGGCTAAATGCAAGTTATTCCTTGATAAGAAAATGATATCTCCACTAATGTTAATGGACAGGTAAGCTACTATAGTGCACCATTTAATACAGTGTGATGAGAGGAGTCGCAGCAGCTCTAAACTATTATGTCTGAAAAAATGTTCATTCTGAGTGGAATCAAGGTCTTAGGTCCCTGCTATTCAATATTACAGCTGCTAGATAGGTGAGCATAGTGAGCAGTTAGAATGTGACTTGGCAAAATTGAGATGTGGTATAAGAATGAAATATGGAATGGAAAAATAAGAAAGTAATATTGCTTATTAAAAATAACAACTGGGGACTGGGAAGATGGCTCAGAGGTTAAAGGTGCTTGCTTGCAAAACCTGATGACCTGAATTCAATTGCCCAGCCAACCTCATAAAGCCAAAAGATCATTCTTTGCAGCAGCCAGAGAACCTGATGCACACACACACACACGCACACACAAACACATACACACACATTAATTTTAAAAATAAGTATAGATTCTATGTCAAATTATTATATTTTGACAATTGAGCTTAATCAAATTCATTATCAAAGCCTATTTCATGTGAGGCTGGGAAGAGGGAACTTCTTTTTTGCCTAGGCCATTTCCTGCGTTGTTTTCCCTGAGTTTCCTCAGACACTTCTTTCCTAGAGAAAGACTTTTCTCTGTATGAGGGAAAAGGGAAGGATTTGGGGGGGGAAGGGGCTTGGGCTTCCTGCTTTGCTTTACCCTCCCTAAAATAAACCTCATAATTCATAATTTACCCTTCTCTGAGTCCACATTTTCAACTCTGATAACTTTGACAAGGACCTGAAGATAGAGCTCACTGGCCTGGGGATCTCCTGCATCTTTATGGACATCTTATCCCTCCCACATCAGCGACCATGCATCATCATGCACAATGTAAGCATGAATTTTGGGGGCTGGAGGGATGGCTTAGCAGTTAAGACATTTGCCTGAAAAGCCAAAGGACCCAGGTTTGATTCCCCAGGACCCATGTTAGCCAGATGCACAAGGGGGCACACGCATCTGGAGCTCATTTGCAGAGGCTGAAGGCCCTGGCACGCCCATTCTCTCTCTCTCTTTCTCTCTTTCTTTCTCTCCCTCTTTCTCTGTCAAATAAATAAATAAAAATAAAAATAAAAATATTTAAGTATGAATTATTGAAGTTTTTCTTGTACTGTTCTTCACTTGTTGACTGTTGTATATTGAATTACTTGCAGTGGTGGAACTTCTCATTCAACGTATACAACTGAACCATACAAAGATTGTTCCCATTTGTAAAAGATAAGTTCTGAAGCTTGTAGAAGTGACCTTGTAAAACTGACTCAGATTAGGTGTAGTTCAGTATTTTTGGAGGTGTAAACTATGAAAATGATAAAACAGTGCACTGGTGTCCTTGGATTTCATTCTTTTATTAAGAAATACATTTCCAAGTCAAATGTAAGACTTAACGGATTCAAAAAGTAATATGTCCTTCTGTTTGTTGAGTGCTTAAAATGCACTTTCATTAGAGATAATTCGTGCTTTTTAAGATGAACTGGATTCTGATAGAGCCAAAGGCATGAGCTGTAAAACTATTCAGTCATGGTACATTGGGAGCCAGATAAGGTGAACTATCTTTTTCTATGTCAAGCTCAGGGGAGGAAAAAAAAAATATCTTGATTTGCATTGCCCTGGAGAAATTTAAATGAAAATGGGGGTGTTAAAGGAGGTGTGTATGAGAGACTGGCAAGGGTGGAGGAAACAGGGCAGAGACTGTTGAAAGCAATGTGTTCCTGGTGCATAGTTATCTGATAGTCAAGCTTCACTTGGCACTGAGCTCAGAGGCCACATGTTGTCAGCCATAATACTGAGGGTGTTAAGATTTCCAACAGCTTAAAAAGTCAGCTTAGTGGCCACCAGGAAGAAATAAATATTCCAAAGCATTTTTTTTTCTACTTTTAGCTTTCTAGATTTCCTGGCTACTGATTCACACTTATCAGGTGTGCAAAGTCTAAAATAGGTCACCCTCCTCAACTGCAAAATTCAGCTCACATCTGATAAGGTCGTTTATTAACATTAAAATAGCCACAAGGAGAAATGACAGGGGCATTAAAAAATGCTGTCCTGGTATATTCTAGATTGATGAAGACGGATTTTTTCTTTACAAAGAGTCTTGAGCTATTTTCAGAATAAATATTTATTTGCACTTCTCTCATTGTATTAATGTGACAGTGTCAGCAAATATTACTGGAGTTTTGATGAGGATACATTGAATCTGTAGATTGCTTTGATACTATGGCCCTTTTTATTGTATTAATTCTGCCAGTCCTTGAGCATGGGAGGTCTTTCCATCTTCTACTACCTTCATCAATTTTTCAGTGCTTTAAAATTTTCATTGCATAGTCTTGTGCTTCCTTAGGTTGATTCCTACATGTTTTCATTTTTTGTTTTATTTTATTTTATTTTATTAGAGAAAGAGAGAGAGAGAGAGAGAGAGAGAATGGGTGCCACAGGGTCTCTAGCCACTGAAAACAAACTCCAGATGCATTCACCACCATGTGCATCTGGCTTACATGGGATCTGGGGAATTAAACCTGGGTCCTTAGACTTTGTAGGCAAGTACCTTAACTGCTAACCCATCTCTACAGCCTGATTTCTGTATGTTTTATTGTTTTTTAAAGCTATTTTGAATGGGATTGTTTTCCTGATTTCTTTCCCAACATGTTCATTATTGGTATGAAAGCTACTTAATTTTGTATGCTATTTTGATAAAGTATTTATCACTTTGAAGAGTTTTCAGACAGAGTTTTTAGGGTGTCATGTACAGGATCATATAATCTACAAATAGGAATAAGCTCATTTCTTCCTTCCTATTGGTATACCTCTTATTTCATTCTCTTGTCTTACATAATCACCAGAGTGAAGAAGCAGCATACATAATGGGAGAAAGTCTTTTCCAATTATACATCTGACAGAGGATTAACATCTGAAATAGATATAGGACTCAAAAGTACAAATATCAAAACAACAACAAACTACCCAATCAATAAATGGGTTAATTAAATGAGCAAACAGTTCTCAAAAGATTAAGACCATTGTGATTATCAGTGAACAAAACAAAAAACAAAACAAAAAAAATACAGATTATTGGGCTAGAGAGATGGCTTAGCAGTTAAGGCATTTGCCTGCAAAGCCTAAGACCCAGGTTCAATTCTCCAGGTCTCAGTTAAGCCAGATGAGCAAGGTGGCATATGTGTCTGGAGTTTGCTTGCAGTGGCTGGAGTCCCTGGTGCTGGTGCACCCATTTTCTCTCTGTATCTCTTTCTCTCTTTCTCTCTCTCTCAAATAAAATAAAAATTTTTAAAAATACAGATTACCAATCAACATAGGAAGAAATGGTCAACATCTTTAGCCAGGTGGGAAATGCAAATTAAAACTACAGTAAGATCCAATCAAATCCCAATCAGAGTGGCTATCACAAGGACATACATAAATGACAACAGATGCTAGTGAGGATGTGGGGGAAAGGGTACCCTTATATACTGTTGATGAAAGTGTAAATTAGTCTAGCAAGTATAGATATCAACATACCTAAAAACATAGTTGTCATAGGACCCAGTATATACCCAAGGAGATGCTTGCACTTTCATATTTGCTGCAGCAGTATTCACAATACTTAAGTTAGGGAATCGGGCTAGGTGTCCATCCACAGATGGAGAGAGATAGAGATGAAGAAAATGTGGAACATATATATATATGTATATATGGCTTTACGTGCCCATAAAGAAGAATGAAATTATGTTGTTTACTGAAAAATGGATGCAACTTGAGACCATGGTAATGAGTGAGATAAGCTGCACATGGGCTTTGGGTAATATAGGCCAGCTCCAAGCTCAGTAATTAGACTACTTCCTTCTGGCTGATATGTGATGACGTTAACCAGTTCCCCATTCATGCCATGCTTTCCTCACCAGGATGAAACTCCCCTCCAAAACTGTAAGAACAAGTCAGCTCTTAAGCTGTTTCTGGTCAGGTGTTTTGTCCAGCAACAAGAAGGTAACTGCAACAGGTGCTGTGACAAAGCAATAAGCACCCCCAAACCCTGAACACTCAAAATGAATTAACTGGAAACGTATTTCCTTTCATCAATTCCTAGCAGGAAAAAAGAGCGCCACACTGTTCTGTCTGCATTGAACCTTGCCACCTTCCCGTCAATCACTTTACTTTTCTGTAGACTAAACATGCAGTGTGGGTGGTAGACATTTCAAATAGCCCATATAGTTTTCCTTATCTCCTAGCCCCTACCTGCAGCCCCTGGAGTGTTGGAATGAAAATCTTTCTTCCTAGTCCATGATGTCATCCCTGCGAATGCAATAGGTACCGTGCAAATGGAGTTACAGTGATAAATGGACCACAGAGACTGTGAGAGATCTCCTGCAGTCATAATCACACTGTGTGTTCTCTGCTTAGTGTTCCTTCCCTGTTACACCGGATGCACATTTTCAATCCAGATTTTGGGTACTATGCTTGCAATTCTGTAGGCTGAAATTTCCACTGGCATAGAAAAAGTAATTTGAGCAGAACATATTAAAGTTCAGCTAGATTCCCAAATATCCTTTATGTTCTTTGAAGACAGAAGCAAAGGAAAAGCTCCAACCTTCCAAAGTAAAATCTTTGTTGAGTGTGGTGGCATGTTTCTGTAATCATGGCACTGGACACATGGACGTCATCCTCTGTGCTACGTAGTGAATTTGAGGCCAGTCTGGGCTGCATAAAAGCCAGTCTCAGAAAACATAACATGTATGGGGAGATGGCTCAGTGAATAAAGGGTCTGTTCCCCAACACTCATGTACATCCTGAGTGGACACAGCAGTCTGCCTAAATTCCCACAGCTCAAGACAGCAGATCTCCAGGTCAAGCTAGTCAGCTAGATGAGACAAATCTTTCAGCCCTGGTTTTAAGTGAGAGACCCTGCCCCAGTAAATAAGGTAGAAAGCAGTAAATAAGAAAGATATCCAACAACAAACGTCTGGCTTCACACACATGTGCACGCATGCATTTCATTGCACAGTCTTGTACTTCCTAAGAATGATTCCTATATATTTTATTCTTTTTTAAAAGTATTTTATTTTTATAAAGTTATTATTTATTAGTTATGCTCATAATGTGAATACATCCATGTTGGTGCCTTAAATAGCTTCCTCCCTGTCATCCCCCCCTCCGAAGGGACCCTTTTCATGGGGGAATGTGGGTCATGCATTGTGGGAGTAGCCATCAGTTATGTGGAAGAGGCAATGTCTCTGTGTATAATGACCCAACTTGTGGCTCTAATACTCCTTCCACCCCCTCTTTCGTGAATTTCCTTGAGCTATGTTGGGTTCATTTTAGGTCTACTTCAGTGATCAGGTTTTGGGAGCCTCTGTGTCTCTGGATATCTGGCTTAGTAGGAGCTGAGTGTTCTCTGTGTCTATCTCCTTTACCCTTGTGCTGGTGTCAGGTTCAGGTTCACCGAGAAAGCTGCACTCTTGCCCATTTCCCCCGTTACTCTATGGTTTCAGCTGGGACCCTGGTGAGGTGCAATAGGCTGATCCTCCCCTCAGGTTCAGTGTCCATCTGAAAAAGAGAAGCAAATTCTCCAATGGAGAGAGAAGTCAGCACCAGATAGATGGGATGGCCATTGGAGCTTGATATTGGAGAACGGGCTCATATTTTGGACATGGATTTGACTTGTTTCCCAGTTCCAGCTATGAATTCCATTCCACTGAGTGGATCTGTTAGCCAAATTAAAAGCAGTTGGTTACCCACCATGGCTGTGTGTCACTATTGCACTTGTTTGAGCATCACGTCAGGTTGTTTATTGCTGAGTAGCTTAGACTGCAAGTTGTTTGGACAGATGTCGGTCATATTCCCCCAGTTGCTCTTGTAGCATCCTCTGGCACTAGACAAGCTAACTGTCTGGGCCTGACCCTCTTCCAGATTCCAGCCAGCATATGGTGTCTTTAGCAGTAGGGTCTTACCATTAATCTGTGGTGGGTCTTCAAGAACTCGGACAGAAATCTGTCTTCTTTTGGGAAACCTTGTAGGTCTCTCTAATCAACAGATCATTATGGAAGTTAACCACGTGCTGTGCTGGGAGTTACAGGTCAGTGCCAAGGGAAAAGAAGGAAGAAAAGATAGGTAATATAAAAGAGAAAGAGAGAAGAGGGAGAGAGATAGAGAAAGAAACAGGAAAATATTAAGGTTAGTCTTCATGATGTCCTCTACAGGGCCCTGGGGTTCAGGTGTTCCCTCTAAAGGCCTGCTAAAGGTTCAATATTTTAGCCTGTCTTTCAGGATATAGGATTTTATGGTACCATTTCCATTTGGGTCCTGATTTGTTCCCCCCCCCATCCTTACCCTCCCCTCCCCTCCTACCCTACCTATTGTCTGGTCCTCAAAATGCATATTAGGTATGACAGCATCTCAGGCAGTTTCAGGTTAGGAGTCACAGATGAGTGAGACCATGCAACGATTATTTTTCTGTGACTGGGTGAGCTCACTGAGAATGATCTAAAGATATTTTAAATGAGATTGTTCTCTTGATTTCTTTCTCAACACACATGTACAGAACACACATGAATAAAACAACAAAAGTCTAGTAAAAGCCTTATTGTAAAGGCTTCACATTTCCAGTGGTATGCTGCAATACTGCTAATTTCTTGTTTTAAAGGCAAGTGAGAATGGCTAACCTCTTTAGCATAGCAAGCTCTAAAATAAATTTCATCACTTTTCATTGGAATTCTTTTTTGTATTTCACTTGTTCTTGTTTACACAACAGAAAACACATATATAGTAAGCTTTGAGAATTTTACAACAGAACAATGGAAAAATATTCCCTTCGTAATACTTCATTACATAATTTCTTCTTCTATCTTCCTTGGCAAAGATGGTGGTTTGAATGGAAAATGTTTCCCAAAGCCGGCTATTTTGAATACTTGGACCCCAGCTGGTGGCAATTTGGGAGAGCTGTGGAGCCTTTGGGAAGTGGATCTTGCTGGAGAAGATGTGTCACAGGGAGTGAGATTTGGGATTTTGTAATCTAGCCTCCCTTGCTAGTGTAAGGAGCTCACTCTTGTTGCTTCAGCTGATGTGACAAAATGTGATGACCAGCCTCTGCTCTGCCATGCTTTTCCTGCCATAATGCAGGCTGATTTATATTAAAAAAAAAAAAAAAAACTTTCCTTCCATATATACTACCTTTGATTTTGCCACAGCAATAGAAGTAACTGTTCAGGTCTGGAATAGAGGTTCTAAGACCTAGTATCCTTGGGATAGGGAAGTTTATTTTGTATCTGCAGAAGAGTCCAGGAATTGGGGAAAAGAGAGGAGAGGGTATTATTAGGAGAATAGCATGGTTTTTTGGTAGGGGAATGAGACGGGGCCAGGAGAAAGAATTGGTGGCAGCCAGAGAAATGGCCAAGGGGTGGGGACAGTAGTGGCTGTGGGTACAACTGCGACTGTGGGAGAGAGAACAGAAAATACCAGATTGAGCTAGAAGAAGAGGAGAGTTGGTGGGAGAGCTCCTGGTTTGGGACAAAGGAGCTGAAGGTAGGGCAGAGGATGATGGGCAGGGGTAGTTTGGGGGAGGGGAAAAGAACAGGGGGGGGTACAAGTAGAGACTAGAGGGATACCTTTCCAGTTCAGAGTGTTTTCTTACAATGCCTGACTTGTTAGAGTTTGATTCCCCACTACCCACATAAAGCCAGATGCACAAAGATGCACATGATTCTGGAGTTTGTTCATTTGCAGTGGCTGGAGACCCTGGCATACCCATACTCACTCTCATTCTCTCTCAAACAAATAAATAAATATTTTTTCTTGAATGAAATAGAAGGAAGCAGATAAAAGAAGAAAAGGTGTGTCCACAGAGAGAGAAACAGAGACAGTGACAGACGGAGATGGACAGAAGGAGATGGAACAGACAGAGATACAGAACACAAACCTTAGCTCAAGGAGCAGAGGGAAAAAGAGACCGGAGCCTGTTAGGGAGCTTTGTATAAGCCCCTGTGGGGGAGGGGGAACTATGCTGTGAGGGCAGGGCCTAGGAGGTGCAGAGGTGTGGGCTGGTGGCTGGGGAAGGAGCCAGGGAGACTAGATGCGCCCCTTAGCACTCTGTTGAACCCTTTTAGGGAAGCGAGACCTTTGAGGCATCAGTTATGGCAATTGGGAGTGTGGAGGGTGATAGGTATAGGGCTCTTTGACTCTAACAATAATTGCTACAAAAAAAAAAAAAAAAAACTGTTCAGAGTAATCTACGAAGCGGTTGTAGTTCTGATCATGACAAGGTAGGTTGTATTTTACTGACACATCCAAGTTTTATAAAGTCTAAGGAAGGTATAAACACAACAACACTCAAAGGAACTCAAGAAGAAGCTTACTGAAATTCTTTTTTTTTTTTTTTGGTTTGGTTTTGGTCTTTGTGGTGGTTTAATTCAGGTGCCCCCCATACACCATACACATAGGTGTTCTGGGTGTTAGGTTCCCAGGTGATGGAGATTTGGGAATTAACACCTCCTGGAGGCAGTGTATTAATGGGGGTGGGCTTATGAGTGTTATAGCCAGTTTCCCCTTGCCAGTGTTGGGCACACTCTCCTGTTTCTGTTGTCCATCCTTTGCTCATGCTATCGTTTTCCCTGCCATCATGGAGCATACCCTCACATCTGTAAGCAAAAATAAACCTTTTTTTTTTTTTTCCCCCAAAAGCTGCTCTTGGTCAGATGATTTCTGCCAGCAATGCGAACCTGACTACAACAATCTTGCTGTAGCCCGGGCTTTCCTGGAATTCTCTATATAGTCTATGGAATCTCAGGCTGGCCTCAAACTCACAGAGCTCTGCCTTCCTCTACCTTTGGAGTGCTGGGTTTAAGGCCTTCACCACCACACCCAGCCTGAAATTTATTTAATATTCTTCTCTTCATAACTGATGGACCTATATTCTTGAACATTCTTCTCTTATCACGTGGATTTCAACATGCTTGTCTTGGCAATTGATAGAAGTAGTCAGAGCATCAGCAAAGATTTAGAAAACATGGATTGCACAATCAAGTAACTTCACTGAAATTAACGAGCATGATATACGATGGTGGAATATATCTTCTTTCAAAATTGTCTTGGAACATGTACAACATTGCACTATCCTACAGGCATTAGTCAAGTCAGGAAGAGTATAAAAAGAAGTCATTCAAACATGTTTTATGACTAAATGAAATTCAATTAGATAAATAACAAGCATAGTGAAACTCTCCAAATGGTTGTAGATTAATATACTTCTAAATAGCCTGTGACTTAGAAAAACAATCTAAAGTAAATTGGGAACATATTTTAAGAAGAATGGAATGGGAAAAAATGAAAATATAAGCCAGGAGAGGTGGTACATGCCTTAAATCCCAGTACTTGGGAGGCAGAAGAAGGATTGCCATGAGTTTGAGGCCAGCTTAAAGATTAGATAGTGAATTCCAGGTCAACTTGAGCTAGACTGAAACCCTACCTCAAAAAGAAAGAAAGAGAGAAAGAAAGAAAGAAAGAAAGAAAGAAAGAAAGAAAAAAGAAAGAAAGAAAGAAAAGAAAAGAAAAGAAAAGAAAAGAAAGAAAGAAAGAAAGAAAGAAAGAAAGAAAGAAAGAAAGAAAGAAAAAAAAGAAAGAATATATATATAAATGTGCTACAACTAAAGGAAAGCTTGGCTGGAAATTTATAGACTTAATTGTCTGTATTAGAAAAGATTAGATCAGTAGATTGATCTAAGGAAGGAAAACCTATCAATGTAATTGTCTAAATTAGCAGAGTCAAATGAAGAAACAATGTGAGAATATCAATAAATATAGGAAAACAATTTGAAAAATTCGGCACCTATGCACAGTTCATGCAAGCAAGCTATTGAAGGAACTATCCTAGCCTATCAGGTCCTCTCTCTGCCTGAAGCAGTGGATTCTGTAGAGTTTTATCTTCAGAGGTCCCTTGTGATGGGCTGATGAAGCAGTAGCAAGATTCAACGGGTCGATTTTCTCTCCAAGTTTTGACCCCACTTAGCTGTACTGATTTGCCAGTAGCTACATCCTTCTAGCTCCCACACGTCCTCAACCTGAGATAGGTGTTAGGTCTGCACAGGAAGCAAGGACTAGAGCCTGTGGTGAATTACAAACATTCTAAGCTGCAGTCACATAGTCCAAGGACCAGCAAGGAAGGTGAGTCAGTACCTTCAAAAGGAACACAACCTGGTTTGGGAGAGGGAATGGACAAGGTGATCATGAGGCATGACCTCTCCCCTGCGTGTGTACATCATGCGGACTGGGGAGGTGTTCACAGGGCATGTGAGCCCTTCATTGCTTTGGCTGCAATGTCAGTGAAGAATAAATAATCTCAAAAAAGTTACCCAAGTCTCTATCCCATTCCCTCTGTAACTCCCTTTCTCTCTCTCTCTCTCTCTCTCTCTCTCTCTCTCTGTCTGTCTTTCTCTCTGAATCTAAAGATCCTATAGTACAAGAACCAAAAATAATTCACTTAAATAAGTATTCAGTATTTCTTGCTGCTTTTATGACCGAATCCTAGCAATCCATCTCCCAGATGCATGCAAAACACCAACAGAGACATAACTGTGAGGCTGATAGACTCCTTGGTTGGTAATAATTAAATGCTTTGATTTAACAGGCTTCTCTCTAGAAAATGGACTGTTTTGTGGTGTGATCATAGATATAAAACATCACATTTTGGCTGCTTTAGGTATTATGCTCTGATGAACTGTATGAATAGCAACTAGAAAGCAATATTAGCTTAGTGTTACTCACAGTGGTCTGTGAATTGCTTTGAAAAATAGAAAGCCTGAAATCGATTATTTTTTCTGTATTTGAAAATAACTGCATTATTGGAACTGAAAATTTTCATGTCTGGGTAGTTTACCTTCCTAATCAATGCAAAGTTATTTATTTATTCACATACAGTGTTTTCAAAATAGCTAAGAATCGGAGTGGTTGGGGGAAAGTGAGTCTGGCTCTCCAATTCAAGTTGAAAATGGTAGAAAGTACACTTTCTAGGTGAAACTCACTCTTCAGACTTACAAACAACTGAAAGCACCTTAAAAACACTCTCACCAAACTGCCCAGTAAGCACTTCTCTTAATGTCCACACCCATATATTAATGCTACTCTCACTTTTGGTTAGAGAAGCTTCTCTTTTCAGATGGTGGTGACCTTGGGATGACTCAGAAGACACCATGGTGCTGAGAAGAAGTGACAGAGGAGTGGTCAGCACTGAAACATCTCTAACACACCTTCCAAGGCTCAGGGCCCATTGCAGAAGAGGTGGCAGAAAGAATGTAAGAGCCAAAGGAAGGGTAGGACTCTTTACAACATGCTCCTCCAGACAAAAAATTACCTCGATATCCATGACCTCTCAGTGCCTGAAACTACCAACATAAGATCATCACAATAGGAGGAAAAGATGATGACATCAAAATAAAAGAGAGACTGAGAGGGGGAGGGAATATGATGGAGAATGGAGTTTCAAAAGGGAAAGTGGGGGAAAGGAGGAGGGAAGTACCATGGGATATTGTCTACAATTAAGGAAGTTGTCAATAAAATAAATAAAAAATAACCCCCCAAAAAAAAACACTCTTGGTAGTGTTGTGGATTTAGAAATATAAACCTACAAGTTTGTTTACACCAAAATAACAATATTTCTAGAGTTTATATCATCTTCTGTTACTTCTCCAAAGAGGCTTCAAACAATCTTAAGAACATGATATAAATTTAATGGCATTAAAACAATTTTTCATTTCAGCCCATATTAGTGTAAATATCCTTTTGGCGAAAGGCACAGAGGAATTCAGCCATTCAGCTCTGATTCACTTACTTAACAATAGTTTCTGTGAGTTAATGATGTTGTTAATCAAGGTGCTTAGAGGAAATTAAAAAGAATTAGACATTATGTGTGTGATAACAAAATTGTGTTTCTAACTCAAGATGTGTTATCACAAAAGTAACAGCATATAGAAAATTTCCCAGGGAGAAATTAGAAGCAAACAGCTGTGGATGCTTAAGGAAGAGAGACAGAGCAACCACATGTGTATCATGAAAAGCTGAAGCAGTGGCTGATGTAGGCTTGAATGGATGGGTAGGATTGCAAGAGACTCAAAGGAGGCTAGCAGATCTCTCTGGGATTGTAACATGTCAAAATACATACAGGTCCTGACTTTCAGATAAGTCAATTTATAATCTCTCAATTTTAAAATGGTAAGAAAGTGATGAACATTCAGTAAAAACTATACTTTAATTTTTTGTCTTTTCCTAGAGTAGGTAAATGGTATAATCCTCTCTTGAAATGTTGGGCAGCGACATTGAGTCCCCTCTTCAGCCATCACCACCAGAAGAGGAAAAGCCAATGTGGCAGTGTGCTGAGCTAAGTTGTGAGGATCCATACATTAAGTGCTTTCAATGCACTTCTTTCCTGATGATATAGTCAATGTATGGTACAGCTCAATGAACATATAGACAGCAAAAGACTTTGTAAATAAAAATTCCAAGTAGTATAAAAGTGCTAGGCTGTCATTATTATCATATATATTTTTAAATTTTTCCATTATTTAATTAATTATTTTTAAATGACTTCATGAAATACCCTAATTTAAAACAGTCATAAGATCTGGATGTGGTGGTACACACCTATGATCCTAGCACTCAGAAGATGGAGGCAGGAAGATCAGCAGTTCAAGGCCAGACTCAACTATACAATGTGTACCTCAGCTACATGAGTTTGAGATCAACCTGATCTACATAAGACTGTGTCTCAGAAAACACACAAAACAACTACAACAACAACAAAAAAAACAATAATAAAGTATTTTGTCATAGCTTGCTGTGCTGCACAGGAAAATGATCACTCATTAGTCTCAATCTGCTCTCTCGAGTCTGAAATAATGGTAATATTTGTGGTTTCCAAAATGCATGGCAAAGGCACCAGGGCCCTGTAGTGGCCTCTCAAGGGTGCTGTGAGACATAATGCTTTATTTTTTTATTTATCACAACACTGAGATCAGTATAGGCAGATGACCTATCTTTATACTTTCAAGAACTCCTAAGTCGTTTCTCTGCTGGAAGGATGAGCTGTGAGTGTTAAGCAGGCCATCACTGGAGCCTCCAAGTGTTTGAATGCTACAGCAGTGGCCTGCAGATATCTGACTCCAGAATGGGTCTACCTACTGATGTGAAGCCCAAGGCTCTTAAACTCCAGGGTTATTCTCAGTCGATAATGAGGCAGTTTAGGGTGACTGGGCACAAATGTCCTTTGGCTTCCCCTTGCAGTCTCCACTTTGCCAGAGATCAGAAAAGGATCTGATTTCTCCTTATCTCTTGCCTAAAGGAGTGACCTAGAACTATTTTTCCAGAAACAACATGAGTCCCTCCCTGGGAAGGAGTTCATCTTCTAGAATTATGGTTTAAATATAATCCTGGAATTGTGGTTGGTTAAGCTCAAGCCCTCAACTTGGTGTCATGGCTGGCCTCTTCCTGAGCCAGCCCCTGGGTACACCAGTTATCTCTCTCTTAGACTCACCTGAGCCTGAAGGTAGAGCCCACCACAATAAGATTATAAATAGATCCTTACCAGGTGAGCATGGCCTATTTTTAGATGTTCATCTTTCCTGCACCTCCAGGAACCTGCTCTAGTATGCCCCATCTTCCCAGCCCAATGGCAGTTGGGAATGGGGGAGGGACTCCCTACTCCCACATGGGCTTTACCCCCTCTCACCTCCCTCATTGGGGGAGCTCTCTGTACTTCCTTCTCTTAATCTAATAAAGTTTCTCTAAACCTAACTCTTTGGTCTGTGGGTTTTAACTCTTTAAGTTATTAAGGCAAGAATCCAGGGCACCTTAAATTTATTGGGGTGTATTGGTATTAATATACCAATGAGAAACCCCAAAACTCCCCTTTTAATGAGATCTGCCCTCAGCCACCAAGGGCATGATTACCTTTTCTTATGCATTTTTACTTTGGGAGTTAAACCTCTTGTTTGCACTTCCTGGCTTGTCAGCATCTAACCCTCCAGCTGCTCTCCACAACTGCCTCTTGGGGATGTCACCCCTTCTGGGGGTGCAGCAGATTAAATTCAGTCTCACTGACTTGTCATTCCCTGTTTTTAGGTCCTCAGGGTGACTCAATTTCAGAAAATAGGTCCTGTCTTAAGATGGTGCTCAACCCCTGTGCTCTTAAGTTATACAGAGGGACAATATGGGATATCTCTGCACCATTAACCCATGCAATGGAGGACTCATTGTCTCAACAAAACCCACAACTCCTACTTTGTTTTGAGGCTTGTAAGGACTGTGATCTTGTCCTGAGTGTAATACTTCCCAGTCTCTTTTTATTAAGGTCAACACTCCTACCTTTTGGAGTTTTCTGCTTCCCCTAACCCTGCAACTAGAACTATGCTCAGCTTGATTTCTTTCTTGTGTATTGCATTTTTGCTCTGTACCTTTGAGGTATCTTTATGAATTTCTGAAGCTCTCCTTCACTTTGTCTTTGAAGCAGTCTTTTCTTCTTATTCTCCTTCAGTAGCTAAATGGAAGGAGGTTCTAGATTGTTGTCTTTATTAGCCATGTCGTTTCTTCTCCTTAAAGGAGACAAAGAGATACGTACTCAAAATCACCTTTCCTACAACAAACATAAAAAGTACAAATTTATTCAAGTTTATAAAATATAATGAGCCTATGGCACTAATATTTTTAAGGCCTGGAAAAAGAATACATGGGTAGCCCATATACCTAAATATTTAAGTTGTGGTTCATACTAACAAATTATTTATATTTTAATTTTATTTATTTATTTATTTGTTTATTTATTTATTTATTTATGACAGAAAGTAGCATAGAGAGAGAGAGAGAATGACTGTTCTAGGGCCTCCAGCCACTGCAGACAAACTCCAGATTCATGTGCCATCTTAGGCATCTGGCTTATGTGGGTACTGGGGAATTGAACTTGGGTCCCTTGGCCTTGCAGTCAAGTGCCTTAACTGGTAAGTCATCTCTCTATCACCTATGTTCAAATTTTTATCTTGAAAAATAATAAATTCTTAATGATTTGGAAGGTCATGTCATAAATTCCTTTTGCAAGGTTTTTTTTTTTTGTTATTGTTTTTTGAGACAAGCCCAACAGGCTGGCCTATTTTATGTAAGAGAGGGAGAGAGAGATGGGGGAAAGAAAGAAAGAGAATTGGCACATCAGGGCCTCTAGCCACTATAATCAAACTCCAGATGCATGTGCCTCCTGGTGCATATGTGCGAACTTGTGCATGCATCACCTTGTGCATCTGACTTATATGGGATCTGGGAAGTAGAACATGGGTCCTTAGGCTTCACAGGCAAGTGCTTTAACCACTAAACCATCCCTCCTGCCCTTATAAAATTTTTATTGAAAACTTTACTACATGAACATATTGCAAATTGGTCATATTCCCATGGGGTTGACCTCCTATGTCCCTTCTTGCCTGCCCCATTCCACTGAGGGCCTTCCTTAGTGGGATGGTATAAGTTGTCACTGTTGGGTCATGAATGTACCAGTTAGTTCCCACCCTTTGTCTCTTACATTCTTTCACTCCCTCTTCCACAATATTCCCTGAGCCCTAGAGGCCATATTGTACATTCCAAGAGATCTTGAAGTCCCACTAAGGATGATGGAAGCATAAGGAGAATCAGGCAGCCATCACATAGCCAAGAATGTCTTCCCACCTTGGCAGTATCCTCACCTTTTCGAGTATGTAGGCAGCTGTGTATTCCCTAGCTGGCATCCACAGTCTCATTACCCCTTCAAGAATGGCTTGTTCTCTGTAACTAAAAGACTCCAGGACTCATTTGTTATGTCCCAATAGAGCCACCCTGAGGAACACTCATGTCAGCACATGGGGAATATTCCAGATCTGAACTATAACAGTCTACAAGATATTTTTTTTAAGTTTCTTTCTACAACTGAGGTCACATCATTTATTATTATTCTGGCAAATGCTCTATTATAAAAACATAGTCTAGGGCTGGAGAGATGGCTTAGCAGTTAAGCAGCCTGCCTGCTAAGCTAAGCCTAAGAATGCCCATTTGATTCTCCAGGTCCCACATTTAGCCAGATGCAAAGTGACACTAAGATGCAATGTTGCACTTGCCCACAAGGGGGCACATGCATCTGGAGTTCATTCACAGCAGCTGAGAGGCCACTGGCGCGCCCATTCTCTATCTGTGTCTCTCTCTCTCTCTCTCTCTCTCTCAAAAAAAAAAAAAAACATAATCTACTATTATGAGTTGTATATCATTACTGATGGTTTGTTGTTTGTTTTTATTATTTATGATAGCTTTAGAAACACACTTTTTAAATGTGAAAAGAGATACTGTGCAGTCAGCTCCACCATGCTGACAAAAAACACTCAACCAAGAGCAGCTTATGGGAGGAAAGAGTTTAGTTTGGTTTACAGACTTGAGGGGAAGCTCCATGATGGCAGGTGGAAACTGTGGAATGACCAGAGGATGGACATCTCCACCTACCCCATTTCAGATAGACAGCAGCAACATGAGAGTATGCCAACACTGCCAAGAGGAAGCTGGCTATAACACCCATAAGCCTGCCCCCAAGAAGACATCACCTCCAGGAGGATCCAATTCTTAAGTCGTTACCAGCTGGTAGACCTAGCATTCCAAACACGTACATTTATAGGAGACACCTGAATCAAACAGATACCAACCATAGAAACTGTCTTAATTACCTTCTGATCTGTTTTGTTTTCAAGTTGAATGTAAAAATGGATATTTCAAATGGAGACTAAACAAGATGTGTCAAACAGCAAAAAAAAAAAAAAAAAACTTGGAGGTCACCCACAGCACCCAACGTAAGTTAGCTGACTTTAATTCTTAGTCTATTTGTTATATATAAACTTGAGATGGTCAAAGGTACCTGGCTAGGTATTAGTGTGAAATCACCATTCAAAGGTTATAATGGTATCTTCTCCCTTAATGAAAATGTGCAGGAATAAGACAGCTTTGAATCCACTGGCTGCTATGTTTCTCATTGCAAATTAATAAATGAGGATACTTACTTCTAGTGTGGACTTTCCACACTTTAATATGGCTAACACATAAAGACAAGCCAGGATGTCTGTATCTTCATGTTCCGAGCCAAGACACCTAGACTGGCAAATGTCAAAGGCAAGCTTGAAACTGGGTGAAAACATTTTCTACCCCAACTTTCCCTCTGTCCTTAGCACAAGAAGTACTGCACCAACAGACAGTGAAAGTGAGGTTCAGGTCATCCTCCCCTATGGACTGGCCATCTTCTAGTCAGCCTCTACCTCACCCACGTGGTCACTCTGGAGGGACATCCTTCAACACTCTTGCAAGCCTTCCTCTGTGAGGTCTCGAGTGTGAAATTTGACATTATTATGCAGTTATCAAAAGTCTTCTGTAATCCACATGCTGCTGACACAGAACATTGAGCGATCCAGCTGGAATCTGGAAGGAAGCCCCTATAAGGCTGGAAAGTGCTACATGAGCTGCTAAGGGAAAATGTCTAACAGCATTATGAGCAAGCAGGGGACACTGCTTTATGAAAGCAAACAACGTGACAAGATGTACACATCTGTGCAATGATGGCACCCAACCTAGATGGGTAACCAATGGCTTTCTGATCGGCTAAGAGATCCACTCAGTGGAAAGGAACCCATAGCTGGTACTGGGAACCGAGTCAGAATCCTATGGAGACCAAGATTATGGTCTCCAACGAGAAGCTCCCACTAGTTTGTGGCCAAAAAAGAGGCTACACCCATCAAAATCTCTCTAAATTAACAGTGCGTATCCCCTTAAGTCCATGCTAATCTCACTCTGTTGAAGAATCGGTTTTTCTTTTTCAGAAGTCAGTGAGAATTGAGGACAACCAAAGTCTATCAACAGGACAAGAAAAAATAGCTGTCTCCCTGGCAGGAGATGAACTACCCCTCACATATCAGCCAGGGCCCAGGAAAAACTACAGAGGAATTGGCGAGATGAGAAAGAGTGCTGCTTCCGTGGTGAGCCCGACAACCTGTGCCAGGGTGATGGAGACAGACACTGAGGATGCTCAAAACATACCAAAGCAGAAATCTATAAGCTGCTGAGAGCACAAAACTAAAATGGACTTAAAACACACCCACCATGACTCAAGGAATTTGCCCAAGATGGAGAAGAAAGATTATAAGAGTGACAGGGTAGGAGAGAATATCCAGAGGCAGTGTCCCCCCTCCCCCCCACACACAATGACTTCTGCACTCACAACTCCTAGCCCACAAACCCACAGTGAGTACTAACAACCCCACAGAGTAGGGCCTGCAGTGCAATGGCAGCAGGGAGGAGGGAAATGATGGTACCAACAAATGAAGGGTCCATACAAACTTCCTACGTAAAAAAAAAATTCTCTATTATTTTTACATTATCATTCATTCAGTGTTTTCTTAAATATATTTATCTTAAGTAGGATCTGAACTTAATTTGTTTGTTTGTTTGTTTGAGGTAGGGTCTCACTCTAGCCCAGGCTGACCTGGAAGTCATTCTGTATTCTCAGGGTGGCCTCAAACTCATGGCGATCCTCCTATCTCTGCCTCCCGAGTGCTGGAATTAAAAGCACACACCACCATGCCCAGCTAGAACGTAAATTTTGATGCAGCATTTAAAATAAGGATTTTTTTTAATCAATCTGATCCAAAATAAAAAGAGGAGCAGGTAGGAAAAACAATTCCTCTTCATATCATCAATATGAATTTGAATGGTGTCAGGAAAATTGGCAGGAGAATACTTCTCTAATGTCAAGGAGCTACATACATCACGGTGTTAAAGGACAGAAAGGAACAGTCCTAATTTGTGAACACTGGGCTCCACTCATTCACCACTGATAAGGTTAAATCATGCAAATCTTGCCTTGAGTTTAAAAGCACCAGCCTCAGCAGAATTGTGGAAAGTTCTAGATTATTTTTTTTTTTACTCAAAGTGGCTGTCTACTGATGCAAAACTCTGCAGAGAAACCAGCTCTATTTTCCCCCAGAAAGTTGAGCTTCAGAGAGCAGTGCACAGAAGAAGGTGAGACTTCAAGTAGCATACGTTCCTGTGAGTCTCTACACACAGGTTATTTTAAACTTTAAAAGCTGAGTGTTTCTATCACTCATGAAAGTGTACAAGGATGGTGCCTGAGGTTGCATTTGGATCTTTTTTTCTGTGACTCACTTTTGTTTTTCTGTTATACAGACAATGAAATTTGCTATGTAGGCCAGACTAGCCTTGAACCTGTGATCTTCATCTCTCAAGTGCTAGGTTACAAACCTGCATAATCATACGTAGCTGGATTTGGATCTTAAAACCTAGAAACCTTGGGGTTTGGAAAGCAGATGACAGAGGATTAAGACATTCAGGATTATGCTGCCAAAATCCTTCAAGAATAGGCAATCTTGGGCTGGAGATATAGCTTAGCTGTTAAGGCACTTGCCTGCAAAGCCAAAGGACCCAGGTTCAATTTCCCAGGACCCACATAAGCCAGATGCACAAGGTGGTGCGTGCATATAGAATTTATTTATAGTAGCTGGAGACCCTGGTGTGCCCATTCTCAATCTTACTATCTGCCTCTTTCTCTCTCAAATAAATAAAATTTTTAGCCGGGCATGGTGGCACATGCCTTTAATTCCAGTACTGGGGATGCAGAGGTAGGAGGATTGCCTTGAGTTTAAGGCCACCCTGAGATTACATAGTGAATCCAGGTCAGCCTGGGCTAGTGCAAGACCCTGCCTTGGAAAACCAAAGAAAAATAAATAAATAAATAAATAAAAATTTTAAAAAAGAATAGGCAATCTCATTCCTCAGTCATTGACAGTGTGGATAGATACAGACCTCATTGGTGGTGACCTCTCCAGAACGGGCCCTATGTGAAAGTTGCTTCCCCATCAAGAGACTATTTCAGGGGCCTCAGTGACCACAGTGGATAAATTGCTCAGTGATTGAAGTTTCTTGCTTGCAAAGTTTGATGGGCCGGGTTTGATTCCCCTATATCCATGTAAGGCCAGATGCACAAAGAGGCACATGCATCTGGAGTTTGTTTACAGCAGAAGAGTCTCTGAACTCAATTTCTTGGAAAAATGAGAATGATCATAACAGCACATGTTACCAAAGATTTCTGGAAAAAAAAAATGAAGCAATAGTGTTGCAGCCAGGTTCACATTGCTGGCAGAAATCACCTGACCAAGAGCAGCTTTTGGGAAAAAAGGATTTATTTTGGCTTACAGACTCTAGGGGAAGCAAAATGATGGCATGAACAGAGCGTGGACATCACCTCCTGGCCAACATCAGGTGGACAATAGCAATAGGAGAATGTGCCAAACACTGGCAAGAGGAAACTGGCTATAACATCCATAAGCCTTCCCCCAACAATACACGGCCTCCAGGAGATGCCAATTCCCAAATCTCCATCAGCTGGTAACCTAGCACCCCGAATACCTAAGTTTATGGGGGACACCTGAATCAAACCACAACAAATAGTCATAAAGACCTGAGCATATTTTTAAAAAATAATGCAGGTAACTGTGCTGTCACACAGTTCTGGGTTGGGGCATGTGGTAGTTTGATTCAGGTGTCCCTCAAAAACTTAGGTATTCTGAACTCTAGGACCCCAACTGATGGCAGTTTGGGAAATGGCATCTCCTGGAGGCAGTGTATTGTTGGGGGTGGGCTTATGGATGTTATAGCCAGCTTCCCCATGCCAGTATTTGGCACACTCTCCTGTTGCTGTTGGCTACCTAATGTTGGCCAGGAGGTGATGCCCACTCTCTGCTCATGCCATTGTTTTCCCTGCCATCATAGAGCTTCCTTTAGAGCCTGTAAGCCAAAATAAACCCTTTTGTTCCCTCACAATCTGCTTTTGGTCAGGTGTTTTCTGCCAGCAATGTGAACCTGACTGCAACAGGTAATTAAAATTTTGAATGTGTGTTGAAATGATCTCTCGCACCCCAGTGTGGGTGTTCTAAGCACAGGGAGTGGGAACTGAGTCTTACGTGATTCTGCAGCCCCACTGCCAAGTTTTAGGCCAAGACAGAGTAAGCACCCTGTACCTCCTCAGGGAACTAACTCCAGAGGGGAAACGGAGGAAACACAGCATGACTGCAATCTATGACTGGATCTGAAGAGTTTGCTAAATGCCTGCCTAACTAGGCGATCATAATCAGTCATTGGTTAGAAATAAATGAAATACGAATTTGTATTCATTAATTTCCATAAGCACTTCTTTTATTCCTAACTCATTCACATCAGGGGTCCGGCTATTCTGTTGGTGTGTGTTACAGCCAGGTTCACATTGCTGGCACAAAGAACCCAACCAAGATCAGCTTGTGGGAGGAAAGGGTTTATTTTGGCTTACAGACTTAAGTGGAAAACTGATGGCATGAGCAGAGGGTGGCCAACATCCAGTGGACAACAGCAGCAGGAGAGTGTGCCAAACACTGGCAAGGGGAAGATGGCTATAACACCCATAAACCTGCCTCCAACAATACATTGCCTCCAGGAGGTTTTAATTCCCAAATTGCCACCAGCTGGGGTCCTAAGTGTTAAAAAGACCTAAGTTTATGGGGGGCACCTGAATCAAACCACCACAGTAAGCTATTTAATATCTAGACAGCCTAGCAAACTATATTGTTCGGCAACAAGCAAGATATAGCAAACTCTATGTGTCTCTAGCAGCACAGACTGTGGAAACTAAGTAGTGTTGACATTGTGCTGTCAATAAGTGAATCTCAAGATTCTATGAGAGCTTATTACAGTAGTCATAGCTTAAACGGTGACAACAGGATTCTGAAATGTGATTTGTCATGAGTCCCCTTCCTATTTCCACCTCCACTTGCCACTATCTTCTACCTCTGCCCCAAATGTTCCAAGTCATTTCCATGACTCATATTTTATCACCATCCAACCTCACTTTATTGCTGCTTATTACATTTACCATGGCCTCTTAACTCAAGCCTGGCCCCACAGAGCTTTGGGCTCTGCTACCCATGGTTTGACCCCCGACAGTTTTATGCCACACTTGGAATGAAGAGACAACAAACACAACTTGGACATTTTGACCTCACATTTGGGCATTTGTTATGAGAGCCAAGGACAGAAAGCATCCAGGAGCCCTTTATTTACCATTGACCTGTGGTTGTGTATCCCTCAGAAGAAGGTCTCTGCTTTACAAAAGCAACAGTGATCTCTGCTTATGTAAACAAAGCCCTGGATTTCACAGGCAGATGCTGGAATCACTTGGAGAAAGGAAATGCAGAGCATCAGGCATCAGGGACATAGACACCAACATGGCTAGAATCCTAGCAGCCAGAGCCTGAGATTCTTCAGGGTCCAGTGGCTCATTCCCAACTACCTCCAGGCGTAAGCTTGGCATTCAGATTCAGGTTCTGGAATAGTCTGACCAGGCATCATGAGCCAGATGTTGTTCTTTTGATGAATCGGCCTCAGCCAGAAGTATAAAGGGGTCCTGGAGAGAAGTATATGTAACATTGTGTATCAAACCAATCCCTTGGCCCAATAGACTCATGAGCTACAGCCAGGTGTTCTGATTGGAACCCTCCCTCATAGATATGAGGCAAAGTTCACTCAAAATGGCCTATGTACTACCCCAAACATAGGAGAAAATGCTGGGGATACAGAGCAATATTTCATATACTTTACCATGTGCACAGGCAAACCGAATGATGCATTTATATCTTTATAATGAAAGCATCTATGCACAACTATATAGTTTCCCTTTTATTATGGGATATTATTATTGTGGGTATTATAATTCTGGAGCCAGACTTCCTGGATCAAATTCTGGGCTCGACTATTTAATAGCTTGGGCAAGAGGCTTAAACTCTCTATATCTTTGTTTCCTCATTTGCAAAATAAGGAGCATAGCTCTCTATGGAAATCTGATAAAAAAAAATCAAGTGAATTAGTATGCATAAAATATGTGAAGTAATAGAAATAGAAGTAAAGAAATAGCATATGGTAATGGCTTGAAAAAACATTACTGCTATTAGGGAACATCCTTGTCCACACATATGCCCTTGGAGATTTTTTTTTCTTGCAATTTTTAAGCAAATACTTAACAGTAGAGTTGCTAGGTCAAAGCAGAATGTATTTTTATGACTTTGATGAGCACATATGTCAGATCATTTCTCCTGTGCTAGAAAATGGTCTAATAGCTTTGGATGTCACTCAAAAGCTATGGAATGTTCTCACTCTCCTGCATGACATACTCACCAGCATCTGTGAGACATTTCTCTCTTCCCTCTCTTCCTTCCTGATATTCCTTGATCCGTAGGCCTTCCTCTTCCTGGAATATTCTTCCCTGACTACTGCCCACCTATATTGCTCTTCATGTCTTGGCTCAGCTTCCTCTTCTCCAGAAGGACCTTCCTCACTCACCTCTCCTAAAAGGCCGTCTCTAGGCTTTGTGCCTTTCTGGGTCCATTTTGCTTAGTGCTTGTCACTCCTTGCATGTGATATGTTCAGATCACATTTATTTCTCGTACTGTTTTTAGAATGATGTAGTCACTGAAGATATTGTTGTCCATTTCCTTTTAGGAAACCCTTGCCTATTCATATTCCAGACCTGTGGTATATGTATGTGAGTCTCTGGGCCATATCTACCACCAGTAGTATCTTAAGTACTTGCCAGTTAAATGTATGTAATTGTTTTAGCGACAGCATTGCTGACAGCACTCAAGTCAGCGTTGCTGACTACTTCCAACCACAAGAAACTCTTTCCACCCATAAAGCGACAAGCCACACAGTGAGAAAGTCGTTCCTCCCTGAAGATGAGTCAAACCCTGCTTGTTAAACATCCCTGTGAATTTCTAGTCCAAGTTTGTCTCTTTATGCTTCAGTCTGCATTCCTCCAGGCAGGGGACTACTTACTACAGCAATCTACAATCGATTGACAGTGCTATTAGAGAGCTAGAGGAACAAGTAAGAGATGGGGTGACATCTCAGGGACGTCAGAGTCTAAAGGAGGAACTTCCACATTGCTGATATTTGGGGCATAAAAGGGGGGACACTGACAGGACTTCTGAAGGAGTAGAATGGAGTTGGTCTCAGAGTGCTGGAACTAAATGACTACAACTGCCACTTCACAGAGGCAGCTACCCCTGCTGGAGCCATGCTGTCAGGAACAGGGAAAACAGGATGAACAGCTGTCCACTTCTTCCCCTCCAAATCCCTTCTAAGAGAGTTGTTTTTTTGTTTTGTTTTTTGTTTTTTTTTTTTGTTAAGCAGAGCTTAATGCAAAAGTCAGCTGCCAAAGGTTTCCAGGAAATACTTGGCAAAGGCTGCATCTCCGTGTCACTGGTCATGGCAATGACAGGCTGGGAACTGAGAGGTAACAAAAAAAGCTAGCTAACCATTACTCCCTCCCTCCTTTCGTCAAGGTGTTCCAGAATTAACAATAATAAATTAGCCCTAGCATTTCAATTTTGGTATAGAATCATGGCAGAAAAGAAAATGAACATGAGGGGATGGAGAGGTTGCTCAATGGTTCAAGAAGCCTGTTTGCAAAGCCTGCCAGCCCAGGTTCAATTCCAGGACCCAGTAAATCCAGACACACAAACATCGGAAGTTTGTTTGTAGCAGCAAGAGGTGCTGGCCTGCCCATTCTCATTCTCTGTGTCTCTCTCTAATAAATAAAAACAAAAAGATTTTTAAATGAATGTTAGGATACAAAAAAAAAAAAACCCACAAATAAATTGGAAATGAATACCACCCTCATCAATTATCAACACATAATTTATGCCACATAGGCGGCATTAAGGTTCAGAAAATTCTGGTGCTGCAAGCAACATGCTATGGTTTGTCCAATAAAAGTAAATGTGTTGGAATCTTGGTTCTCAGTGTGGCCACAGTGGAAGTTGCTGGGCCTTTAGGAGCGGGAGCCTAACCAGCTACTCTCTGGATTTGTGGCTGGCTCCATGGGAGAGAATTCAGGCCCGATACTGAAAACCTAGTCAAAAGCCTATGACTGGGAATGTCATAAGCCTTAGTTAGAGGTGGGGGGAGGGAGCTACTACTATTGTTTGGCTAAATGAATATATTATGCCCACCAAATTATTACTCTCTAAATATTTATATTTATACCCATGTATTAGTGCTGCTCTCACTTTTGGCTAGAGAAGGTTCTCTTTTCTGATGACAGTGACCACTAAGGAGACTCAAAACTCATCAAAGTGCTGAGAAGAAGTGACAGTGGAGTGTTTAACAATAAATGAGACATCTGCATCACACCCTCCAATGGCTCAGGAACTAGAGTGGTGACCAAAAGAATATAAGAGTCAAGGGGTGGGGAGGAGTGCCAAAAGACAAAAGGCATTGCTACAATAAGAGCAGCGGGCAACCTGTGATGTCATCATGTCTGCCTGTTGGTGGGGCTGTTTTATCAATGAATTAGAATGGAAGGACAGAAAAAGTTCAGCTTATAATGGCTGCTTTAGAAATAACTTAGCGCCTTGCCTGCAGCACCTTAGTGTTCCTCTTTCTCACTTGAATAGATTTTTTTTTTTCCTAGAAAACTCCTCATTGGGACTGGAGGGATGACTTAGTGGTTAAGGCGTTTGCCTGGAAACCCAAAAGACCCAGGTTCAATTCCCCAGGACCCATGTTAGCCAAATGCAAAGGGGGCTCATGCATCTGGAGTTTGTTTGCAGTGGCTTTTGGCCCTGCTGTGCCCATTATCTCTCTCTTCCTCTGTCAAATAAATAAATAAATAAATAAATAAATAAATAAATAAATAAAAATATTTTAAAAAGATAACTCCTCTGTGATGGTAGGAGAAGATAGCGGGTGCTCCAAAAGGTTCTTTTCTTCAGGAATATATAATTAAGAAAGCCCAGCTAACAGGTGGTAGTGTTAAAGGCTGCTTAGGTACTTGGTGACTGTCAGTTATTTCTCCATTTGGGGGAATACTCAAAAGAGGTTGATGCCAAGTGATGGAAAGCATTCTTCTTGCATTATCACCATCTGTTTCCTTGGCACCCACCACAGGCAGCTGTGTTACCCGTTTTCAAGCTGTTGATTGGTGCATCACGTGGAAGAAGATATTGATGGGTTGGCTGGATCTCCTGGAAACTGGACATTGCTGTTTTTTGTTGAAATGTTTTTATTTTATTTATTTTTATTTAATATGAAATTTTCAGAGTGTTCCTTCCACTCAAAGGCTCTACTAGCCCCTAACAATCAGGCACTTTCCTCCATCATGAATGTGATGTGAAAAGTCATACCTATGGGCCTAGACAAGAACCAGAAAGAGAACCATCAAATGATCAAGTGGGCAGAGAAAGCATGACCCTGTGAGCACGGATTATGCAGTCACAGAAGCAGAAAGACAGAATGTGAATTTCTGTTGTAATGGTTAACAAGTCTGGGGGGGTCCCAACAATCAGAAATTACTGGGGAGTGCTGGCCATGGAACAGATTTTAGCACAGAGGAAATTCTTTTGAGTTGTAAATAACCTCCCAAACCACAACCTGATAAAGTCACCTGCAGAGCCAGGAACCATGCAAACCTGCTATTATGAAAGAACTAGTGGAAACCTGAGTCCTACTTGGAAAAACAAGTCAACAAAGGCAATGGCCCTGTTACATCCCTTTCCCCTCTCCATCTCCCTTCCCCCACTATCTGCCCTGCTTATCACTTCCTTTAAATATCCAGCTCAGATGCTTCTGGGCGTGGCAAAACCTGCTGAATGGAGCTGGCCTTCCTTCACTGTTCACTTGCTCTCCAGTAAAGAACATCCTGCTGTTGAGGTCATACATTCTCTCTCTATTTCCACGTTGCTCTAGTTGGTTCAGCCCCTGATTCTGATCCAACATCTATTGCCATGAAGTGAGTGATGGAAAAGATGGAAAGATGGATTCTGGGAAGGTTGGAAAGAAATCCATGTAAAAGAAGTAAAACAGAGTATTTTTTGTACAAGGTGTAATAAGTCTAAGATTTCTGATATCTAAAATATACAATGCAATAACCAGAGATGGCAAATTCAAAATGTTACATTAAGGACACAGACATATGCATACATATTTTTATCTTTTTACCTATCAGACAATTCAGGAGTAGATGATTACTATGACTAAGCCAGATACTAATGCCAAGTGCTATTAAAAATAAAGAAATCAGTTAAATAAGTAGTTTTCAATATAATCAACTGGAGGTGATCTAATATAAACAAATGTATGGTCATTTGAATGTATGTTCCCCATAGACTCGAGTATTTTATTAAAGTTTGTAACTTGGGTCTCCAGCAGTCTGACTGGAGGAGGTGTCTCTGGGGGCAGATGCTGGGGTTTAGCCCTAAGGTGTGTTTGGGGGCGGATCTGATTTCCAGCCCAAAGGTAAGCAGAGCAGTCTGAGCACTGGTAGGGTCCCTGCTGCTTGCTGTCTACTCCTGCATGCTGCTTTTGGTTTTTGCAGGGCTGTGTAGTTGTTTCTATCTGCTTGGGTATATGGAAGCAGCTTCTGCCATAAATGGAACTTCCCTCTGGATTTGTAAGGGTGAAATAAATCTCTTTCATACCATCACTGTGTCTGGTTTGGATGATGTTCATCCCAGAAATGTGGAAAACTGACTGCAACACATATGTATATGCATTATCTAGAAACACAAATAATATGTAATGCCCAGTTCACCCCCAGTGACCACCAAGGATGACCAAACACATATGCAAATGCAAAGATCTTTACTCGGGCTTAAGCTCAGTCTCTTGCCTTCACCAACACAGTGGATCCATGCAAGAGCCCCGAGAAGCAGAAAAGTGGGTTTTTTATTGAGGTTTGAACAAGGGGGAGAGGGCTATCACCCATGTAACCACATGATTGGCTAATTTGAACAGTAACTGTACTGGGGGTTCTTGATTGGTCTTAGGGTTTTGGCTGGCTAGGTCTAGGGGAATTTCTAACTTAATTGGCTCAGCAAGCGGTGGTTACATTTGAACAGGTTGGCGTGCGCGGTTACATTCATTTGATTGGTTGACATTTACAAAACTCTGAGACGGTGGATCTTATTGGGCCATCCGGCCCAGGACCGCAAGAATGTTGAGTCATGCTCACACAGCAAGTTTATGGTTTTTCCTGGTACTGCTTTTTCTTCCCTTGACTCTGGGAACTCGCCTCTGTGGCCTACAGAGTGACTGAGGCCTGTCATGGTGCTACTCTGTCCTGGGTCTTTCACATATATGTCTGTTTACCCCTTAAGACTATTGTAAAGGATGAGTAGTACAAAATGAGGTTTCAGGTTCAGTCAAATGATATTTAGAGAATGTGGCTAGTACCTCCATAGAGGGGGTAGGAAATATTCAAGAAAGGTATCACTGGAGCTAGTTCAGAATAGGCTATCTGGGCTCTGTTGCCAGAACACTTCATCCTAAAAGAACCATGCATGAAGTATGAGAACAGGAAATCAGAAATGAGGTCTGGAAATAGTGAAATGCCCTGGTTTCTGGGAGCCCGTGATGCTTTGAGGATGCAACATGGTCTCTGATAGTAACATACCACTTTGACATCCTTAGATGAAAGATTGTTGAGTGACACCCTAAGGCTTGAATGCCTTTGAGCATGACATTGATGAGATGAGACCCATGTAATAGAGAGAAGGAAAAAATGGAGGCAGTAACACCAGTCTAAGTCAATACAAATTTTTGATTTAAAATATTACTGTGCAAAGGACTCAGGAAACCCTGAACTACTCCATCTGTTGCTTTAAAATTTTAAATCTAAGGTCTCCAAGGGTACAAATGATCCCCTTAGTTGAACCCAACTCATAATGATAAATAATAAGAACTCAACTCATGGTCCAGATACCAAAAAGGAGATGCCAGGGGATGAGGATGAGAAACTGATGGATGGAAAGAGCCTTGTGACAGTAGAAGTGATTTGGTTTCAACAGGCACTTGGATATCACGAGCAGCTCTTCTCCCTCCCTGGACTTTGTGCTAACCTGAAGGTTCTTGCTTCTACTATTAAACTATGCGAGGCCCTCTGGCCATCTCCCAGGAGCCTCCCCAGCCCCATGGGTCCTCTTGGGTCTGCTACACAATGATATCATCATATGTCCTCCGACTTCTACAATCTTGTATTCATTTTCAACTGCTGTGTTCCAAATTATCAGAAACTCACTGTCTTAAGAGAACAGCACACAGTCCTGTAGATCAGAAGCCAAGCATGCTTGGCTGTCTTCCCTGAGATCTCCCATGGATCATAGAGCAGACAGACTCTCAGGCAGTGTTTTGGAACTATCTGAAGATAGGTGAGGGGTGGTAGGTAGAGCTTACACTGAAGCCATGAGTCACTGTTGACCCCCATTGTCCCTACCACCCTGTTCTCTTGGAAAGAGGGATTTTTGACACCTGAGCAATGAAACCACACAGGAGCACTCTTCCTCTATCCTTGCTGTTTTACCTCATCATCCTCTTCCATAATCAGTAAGTTATCCAAAAAATTAATGAATTAAATCAGTTACAGTCCATTTCTCATGTAAATAGAGAATACAACCAATCAGCCATTTGCAGTATCCAGCACACTCTAAAGAGCAAGGGGACCATCAGGCTCCAGTCACTCTCGGCTCAGCCTTTATTCTCCCAGCGATCTTTCCATAATTAGGACTGGCACATTGTGCCTAATTAGTTATATCTGGGGCATATGGGCATGAAATGTATGTGTTCCTTAGTCACACTACTTTACTGTTAAATTGCCTGTAGAGAATTTTCTGATAAATGAATAATTAAGTTTATTTCTTCGTCTCTTGTTTTCCAATTCCCTTAGATTCTATTCAGGTAATATAATTATGCTGTATCCATGGCAACACTCATTATCTACATCTATAGGTGAAATCTCTGGGGACTGCTCGAGAATTTCTTTCCCTTAATCTGGTTTCAACCTGGATACCATGAAACAGAAAGCAGTTAAAGTCATTTGGTGCTAAGAGGGATTTACCCGTTAGCTATCATGGCTCACTAATGCTCACATCCAATTTCAGACTACTACAATCATTTTAAAATTTTTTGAAGTTCAACAGAGAAATATATAGCCTTTATCTACATCAAAATTTCATCCCTATGAACTTTTCAGTTATAAAGAATAACTTGGACTTTATAATCCTGAAATATATGTAATATTTTTAGACAAGTTAGAGTTTTAAATCTAAATAGTGGGTTGGAGAGATGGCTTAGCAGTTAAGGTGCTTGCCTCCAAAGCCTAAGAACCCAGGTTCAATTCCACAGTACCCATGTAAGCCATATGCACAAGGTGGCATTTGTGTCTGGAGTTTGTTTGCAGTATCTGGAGGCCCTGGCATGCCCAGTATCTCTCTCTCTCTCTCTCTCTCTCTGTCTCTCTCTCTTTCTCTCCGTGTGTGTGTGTGTGTGTGTGTGTGTGTGTGTGTGTGTAAATAAATAAAATAAAACTTAAAACTTAAGTAGTTAATTTCACAGGATCCTTCAAAAAAAAAAAAAAAAAAAAAAACGAATCTCAAAGCATTGATGCATTTAACCCAAAGTCTGCCCTAAAATCTTACAGTACTAATACTACATCTGTAAGTCCCATGTCTTATTTTTGACCACTTTTTTGGTTATGGTGTACATTGTTGATGAGGAAACATGGCACAGGTTTGAATTCAGGAGACTTGCATTTATCTTTCAAATCTATTATTTTCCAGCTATGAAAACATGGGCAAGTTATTAAACTTGCCTTCAGTCACATATATTTTTCCTTCAAAAGACAGACTAATAATAATATGATATGGGATTCTTATAAATATTAGAGATAAAATCCAAATTGCACATAGTGATCAACTGTTCACTGCTCAGTGAGAAATGCCATCATCATCACTATAAGAAAGCCATTGGAAAAGCCAGACTCTTAGGCTAGGACACAGAATTTCCATATCAAACTCCAAAGTTTCAGAAGATTCTATACCATTTGGAAAGTACTGATGTTGTAGTTAGCAAAGTGATTGAATATGAACATCTCATTCCAGCCAAGTTCCTATTTCCATAGGTTATTCAGTGGCATAGGATTTAGAACCAATGCTTTAAACTTTCTGTATGTGATGACATACTTCATGTATCAAAATTCTTCCTCTTTCTATTCCCAAGCTGGCAGAAAAATAAAACAAATAATCCATCTCAACAGGGCTAAGGATTGTAGAATCAAAGCCCTACTTAAGCAAATAAAGATGCAGAGATCCAAGGCAATGAATCAGTTAGTGGGAATAAAGAATTCAGCTGCAAATGTGAAGAAGATAAATTAACAGAATGTATCAGAACTTGGGCTTTGGAAGAAGATTCAGACTTGATCCTGGCACTGAATGGGTAATTAACTCCCTTCACCTGAACTCTCTCAACCTTACTTTCTTCATATGTGAAATTAGAACAATAAAAATGTTTTATAAACTTAGGAAGAAGAAATAAGATCTGGGGAGATCCTCAGTAAGTAAAGTTCTTGATGCACAAACAGGAGAACCTGAGTTTGGATGCCCAGAATCCACAAAAATGCCAGATGTGGGGGCCCATCTGGAATCCCAGGAGAGTTAGGAGGATCCCTAGGGCTTGACGCCTAAGTAGTCTAACCAAATCTATAAGTTCTATGTTCAATATGAGATCCCCTTTGCAAAAAATAAGGTGCAGCACAGCTGAGGAAGGAAGACACCTAATGTTAACCTTTGACCTCTACAGTCACACACATGTTCATGTGTACCTGCACACACACACACACACACTCACACTACACTCTCACACATAGGAATACAAATACATCAATGCATGCACAGCACACATATACACTTGAAGAAAACAGTCAAAAAAGAAGAAATGTAACATCTAATGTCCACACCAAGCAAAGCATGTAATAATTGCTCAATAAATCATTTATATCGTTGTCTGGCATCGTTAATGAACACCAGGATCGATAGAGAGGAAAACATGTCTCCTTAAAGAAGATAGAAACTAAGATGCAATGTTTAACAGATAGAATTTGCTAAAATAGAAATCTAAGAACCAAAAAAGACATAAAGAGAATGCAAGTATATCATGGACTTAGAAGCTGTTGGAAGTGGGATAAGTCTTGTGAGAACCAACAAAGAGGATGGAGCTGCTAAAATTTTAGAAGCTGGAAGAGGAGCTCAGAGGCCAGCAAAACCATACATTAGACCTATGAATGCTGTGTCTGGTTACCTCTTACATGGGCATGATAAAACTAGTTCAGAAAACTGTGGGAGAACCACAAAGTGAATTCCACTGTGGTAACTGGAATGAACTTCCCCTGCCTTATAGCTCACTGCCATAGCAAGTAGGAATTTGTAAGAAAAAGGCAATTCTCTTTTCATACTGTCTCCTTGTATTTTTCCCTATGCAGGCAGGGTAACAGGAAGCAGATGGCAAAGAAGACCTGTGGTGTATGAAGGGGCAGCATCACAAAACAGAGAACTTAAGGACAGAAGGATTCAGGGTTCAGAGAAAATGGCTTACTACAAAACAGAGAAACAAGCATCAATCAAAAGAGAGAAGTTACACTTTGAGAGACGTGAAAATCAAGAAAGCAGAAAATACTTCTAGCTGGCAATGTCAGGTTCGTATCCTAGAGGACATAGCCTGTGCCTCCCACTGAAGAGGAGATAAAGAATGTTCTTAGTGGAGTCCCATCCCCTCTTCTGTTGTCCTTTCCCCTCCTATAGTATAATAAATATTTTAAAGCCAGTAATGGAAACAGTGCGGCCATATGCAAAGCTTCCAGGAACCCTTTACTGAAGGAATCAACATGATATTAACCATTTCAAGTAATTGTTCTTTTCCCATTTCTATGTGGGGGTATGTGTGGCATGTGCACATGCATGTGCCCTTGGAACCCCAAGAGCTCTTCTGTGGTGAGGAGAGGAACTGGTTGGCAGCTTCAAGAGCAGAATGGCTGGTGTACTGTTCTATTGCAGTCAGCTTTGTGTTGCTAGGGAAAACATCCAACTAGAAGCAGCTTATGGGAGGAAAGGGTTTATTTCAGGCTTACAGATCCAGGGGAAACACCATCAATGGTAGAAGAAGCTGACTCACTTCACAATAAACATTCAGCAAACACCAGCAAGCCAGAGCTCCAAACTATTCTCCACACACCTTAGGTCTGGATTCAAGATCTTTCCTCAAACATACCTTAGGACTGGACTCCAAAATCTACACCCAAAGACACTCCCCCGGTAGCAGGGAACTACCTGCCAGGGGCTCAAGTAGGACGTTCAGCCTTTAAGACACTGGAGTCTATGGGGCCATACATTCAAACTATCACATTCAAGCTACCACATTCTGTCCCTGGCCCCCATAGACTTATGATCAGCTCACAATGCAAATAGCATTCAGTTCAACTTCAAAGGTCCCTATAACCTTTACCAACTTTAAGATTGTTCTAAAGTACCAAATCTCATTTGAGATTCAAGACAGTCTCATAACTGTAAGTCCTATAAAATTAAACAAGTTACATACTTCCAACACATAATGGCACAGAATAAACATTTCCATTGCAATGAGGCATAACAAGGAAAGATTGGAGCAATACAAATCAATAATCAGGTAAACATCAAACCTCTGCAGTTCAAGTACAACATTCACTACCAGTGAGGATATGCAAAGTCTTTTGGTTTCCAATTCCACACCTCTAGCTGGGCTGGTCACAACCTGTCCCAAGCCACAAGCTCTCCATTATGGCAGTTGTATAGTCCTGGTATATGTGAAGCATCTTTGGGTCTCCATAAAAACCATGGTTCTCTCTTTTTTTTTTTTTTTATTTGAGAGACAGACACAGACACACACACACACACACACACACAGAGAGAGAGAGAGAGAGAGAGAGAGAGAGAGAAGAGGAAGAGGCAGAGAATGGGCAGGCCAGGACCTCTCAGCCACTGTGAACAAACTCCAGATGCATGTTCCCCCTTGTGTGCATGTGCAACATTGTGCACTTGTGTCACTTCTGTGTCTGGCTAAATGTAGGACCTGGAGATTTGAATAAGTGTTCTTAGGCTTAGCAGGCAGGTGCCTTAATCACTAAGCCATTTCTCCAGCCCCATGGTCCATCTTTACAACTCCATACAATGGCTTTATAAGGCATCCAAACAGGGATGTATCCCTGTTTCTCATTGCCATATCTCATTAGCTACTGGAACTGGTTTATCTTCATACAATGGCCTTACGAGGACCTCACCCTGCTTCACACTGCCACTCATGTGGCTCCTAGAACCATGTGCATTTCATGACTCACTGGCCTGCATTTTCATGCTTCTAGAATCATGCCAGATGAGCAGCAGCATGGCCAATTTTGTAAATCCACAGTTGATCAACCCTGACCTTGAAAAGCAGCATATGCCTTTGGAATTCTTCTATTATGCCCTTTCCTTGTAAAAGAATTTGCATTTCTACTCACTGGGTCTCTCTTGGGCTTCTTTTCCATTGTCCCAAATGCAAAGTAGTTAGCCCACCCTTAATGGTGGTAATCTGCATACAATTGCAGCTTCAGCAACCTAAAACCAGTCTTTGTGCCTGTAACTTTAAACTTCCTTGAATTTTTCCCTGTGGTAAGCTGTATGTTTTATGTCTTTCTGTTCAATATCTTCCGACAAGCACACCAGTCTATCACTTTTAAAATTCAACCTTGATCAAACTCTCTGGGCATGAGCAGAAGAATGCAGCAAGCCTCTAGGCCAGCAGCCTAGTTCTAACAAGGTTCTCTGCTTCCCCTCTGAAAGTTTATAAACCAAGTCTTCACAGTCCACAATTCTCTCTGCACTGAGCATTTTCAAACTCTCACTGTCCATATAATTTTGTTATAGTCCATGGGAGATAATTATAGACCACCACACTTTTGCAGCTAATCGAGAGTTCTTTTATTAAGCTGGTGACTGAGACGGGGCTCATGCCAGAAAATGCTTTCAGTGAAGAAGCTCAGGGGTGCAGCATTTTGAAAGGCAAAAGACAATAAAAAACAATGACACCAGTGTCAGATGTAGGTCTTGGCAAGATGGGAACTGCAGTTGTTTTACTCCAATATCCTAGAGTTATCTCATTTACATATATGAACCATGTTTGGGGTCATGGGAAGTCTTGAAAGTGTTATCAATGCAGATATGGTCCTCCCGGGGAAGGGATTTTACAACTGAAATGTGCCCTAGCTCCAAGAAAGTGATAGTTTATTCCTCCAGTAAATGGAGTCAGGGCCTACTTTATCTTAGCTGTTATGTCCCAGGACACGATAGCTGTTACAATTTTGCTTACCACACTGTGAGGCTTCTCTAGTCCCAAGTACCAAGTCCTTCCACATTCCTCCATAACACAAGTTCCAAAAGGCCAAAATCCACAGGGTCAGATTCATCACAGCCATGACCCCACTTCTCTGGTACTAATGTACTATTGTAGTCAGCTTCACATTACAAGACACCTGACCAAAAGCAACTTAAGAGGAAAGGGGGTTATTTCAGGCTTATAAAATCCAGGGGAACACCATCAATTGCAGAAGAAGCTGGATCATTTCCATAGATCTAAGCAGAGAGACACCACCATCAGCCATCACCACAAAACAGCCAGAGCCCCAAACTGTTCTCCACACGCTTAATACTGGGCTCAAGATTGGCCTCCAAACACACCTTAGGTCTGGACTCCAAGTTCTTCCCCTAGTGATGTACCTCTTCCCCAGTAGGGTTCTACCCAGTGGAGACTCAAGATTCAAGCCTGAGTCTATGGGGCCACACATTTAAACAACTATATACTCCATCAAGCTTGCTGTTTTTTTTGTTTTGTTTTATTTTGTTTTGTTTTGTTTTTTTTACCACCCTGGGAAATTTCCTGGTCTTGGCTCCCTTTTTCTGGGCTGGGGTTATAGCTGATTATGTGGGTTCTGGAGATTCAGATTTAGGCAGTTTGAGTTTTCCACAGGACCTTGTACTTGGAAATTTAATCATTAACTGAGCCATATTTCCATCTTTAGCCCTCTTTTCAGTTTTTTCCCCTGTGGTTTGCCTCAGACTCAAGTTTTTTAGAACCTCCTCATGAACAATGGGATTGCTGGTTGAACAGCAGACTTGAGGATATTGGGTGGGTTGTGCAAATACCCATACTTGCCTACAGCCTCCTACCACAGTCTGGAGAGAGTTCTCACTTCACATGTTACTGAATTGAGGCATACATCAACAAACAAAATGTGCCAAGTACTTAACTAAAAAAGGTGAAATGCCTTCAAGCTCACAGATGGGAGCCAGGCATCCTCATGAAGCAATACTTTACCTTCAGATAAAAAGACACTCTTAGAGAAACTACTCTTGGAGAATTCCATTAAGATGTATGCAAGGACCAAAAAAAAAAAAAAAAATGAGGTGCACAATCAAAGGGGGAGAGACAGTAAAAACTACATTAAGTACAGCTGCATTCTCTCCCCTAGGGATTAAAGATTAAAGGTCTTCAACGTGGTGCATGTTTTTATTTCAAATGGCTGGGGAGATGGATCAGCAGTTAAAAGGAGCTTGCATGAAAAGTCTGACAGCCAGGGTTTAATTCCCCAGTACCCACATAAAGCCAGATGCTCATGCACCTACAGTTCTTTTGTACTGGCAAGAGGCCCTAGATCATACATTCCCTCTCTCTTTCTCCCACACATTGAAAACAAACAAATAAATAAAATATTTTGAACTCATCAAAAATACCTAAGAGATACAGCATCTATATTTCAAAAAAAAAATACTTATGGATCCGAGGATCTTTGAAATTATTTTTTTCTTTTTAAGGTGCTTTTCACATTTAACAAGGGAGTGAAGTTCCTTCGATTTTTTTTTTTTTTCTAGAAAACATGATGTATAGCAATAGCAGTACTCTGCAGGAATGAAACAGACTGACTCAAAAGACATCAGATCCAAAACCTTTTGAACTGAGATCAAAACCTCCATAGCTTTGAACTGGACTCACACTCCATAGCTGAAAGGATAAGAGGATTACACTTTCAGTGTAGGGTATATTCCTTTTCTAGAGCTACCTTAACACAATGACATAGACAAGACGTTTGAACAACAGAAACTCATTTTCTCATAGTCCAAAGTAAAGAAGTTCCACATTAAGAATGTTGACAAGATTCGCTTCTCTGGGGGTCTTTCTTCTTGGTGGTCCTCTCAGTCCATCATCATGTTGCCTTCTTTCCTCGGTGAGTACCAATCTTCTGTGTCTCTCTCCCTCTTGTAATGACATGGACCATAAGTGCCTCATTTTAACTTAACTTTCTGTTTCTTTAAAGACCTTCTCCCCTGTTGTGATTCATTCTGAGGTATGTGGGGTTGGGATTTCAGCATACAAACTTTAGGGGACCTAATTCATTACATAGTTTGTAGATAAATATAAATATAAATATAAATATAAATATAAATATGCTAACAAAATAGGATATGTGTACTCCCACCTAAGATTAGTATTATTTCCATATTATCCAAAGTTTATAAACTCAAAATGCTACAGGACAGATAAATCAATATTAAATGCATTTACTAGAAGCAGATCGTTCTATCTTAGGTACACTTACAGGAGAAACTGAATGAGTCTCAATCAAGTGGTTAACCAGACACTTAATAATTAGAATACATTTATGAAACCCCACTAATGGTAGGTATTTTTATAATTTTTACCAAGAAAGTCTTCCAGGTCTAAATTGGGCTGTAGGAGTTACTTCATTTATGTTTGCCAAAGATAGGTCACAGTAAAGGTAATGGCTGATATATTGACAAAAATACATAAGTCTATGAAAAAGTATATAAAATGGCAACCCTCCATATACATACATACTTCATATTATAGGAGATAAAGGGTATTGTGTGCACACATGTAGTTTAAAAGAAAACTCAACAAAACAGGAAAGGACTCATCATCTTAATGCATAATTAGCTCAATCGCTTCACTTGAATAGAGGTGACACTCATTCCATAGGTATCTTTTGTGCAGCCTGTGGCATGCACTAATGAGGTCCATTTTGCTGCCAATCAAGCAGTATTCTTTGCCAATTAGCTACCGCTATGGATAAGTGCTACTATCTCCATAGTGAATTTTGAACTCATCAAAAATACCTAAGAGATACAGCATCTATATTTCAAAAAAAAAATACTTATGGATCCGAGGATCTTTGAAATTATTTTTTTCTTTTTAAGGTGCTTTTCACATTTAACAAGGGAGTGAAGTTCCTTCGATTTTTTTTTTTTTTTTTTTTTTTTCTAGAAAACATGATGTATAGCAATAGCAGTACTCTGCAGGAATGAAACAGACTGACTCAAAAGACATCAGATCCAAATACCTCCTTTGAACTGAGATCCCACTCACACTCCATAGCTGAAAGGATAAGAGGATTACACTTTCAGTGTAGGGTATATTCCTTTTCTAGAGCTACCTTAACACAATGACATAGACAAGACGTTTGAACAACAGAAACTCATTTTCTCATAGTCCAAAGTAAAGAAGTTCCACATTAAGAATGTTGACAAGATTCGCTTCTCTGGGGGTCTTTCTTCTTGGTGGTCCTCTCAGTCCATCATCATGTTGCCTTCTTTCCTCGGTGAGTACCAATCTTCTGTGTCTCTCTCCCTCTTGTAATGACATGGACCATAAGTGCCTCATTTTAACTTAACTTTCTGTTTCTTTAAAGACCTTCTCCCCTGTTGTGATTCATTCTGAGGTATGTGGGGTTGGGACTTCAGCATACAAACTTTAGGGGACCTAATTCATTACATAGTTTGTAGATATAAATATAAATATAAATATAAATATAAATATAAATATAAATATAAATATAAATATAAATATAAATATGCTAACAAAATAGGATATGTGTACTCCCACCTTAGATTAGTATTATTTCCATATTATCCAAAGTTTATAAACTCAAAATGCTACAGGACAGATAAATCAATGTTAAATGCATTTACTAGAAGCAGATCGTTCTATCTTAGGTACACTTACAGGAGAAACTGAATGAGTCTCAATCAAGTGGTTAACCAGACACTTAATAATTAGAATACATTTATGAAACCCCACTAATGGTAGGTATTTTTATAATTTTTACCAAGAAAGTCTTCCAGGTCTAAATTGGGCTGTAGGAGTTACTTCATTTATGTTTGCCAAAGATAGGTCACAGTAAAGGTAATGGCTGATATATTGACAAAAATACATAAGTCTATGAAAAAGTATATAAAATGGCAACCCTCCATATACTTACATACTTCATATTATAGGAGATAAAGGGTATTGTGTGCACACATGTAGTTTAAAAGAAAACTCAACAAAACAGGAAAGGACTCATCATCTTAATGCATAATTAGCTCAATCGCTTCACTTGAATAGAGGTGACACTCATTCCATAGGTATCTTTTGTGCAGCCTGTGGCATGCACTAATGAGGTCCATTTTGCTGCCAATCAAGCAGTATTCTTTGCCAATTAGCTACCGCTATGGATAAGTGCTACTATCTCCATAGTGACAGGGATGTTACTCCTTCAAAGGAACCATAACTTCAATTAAGCAAAACCAATTGAATCCAAATTTATTAAATGCAACCTCCAAGTGAAATAAGCATATGCATAATTCTCAAATTATAAAGAGGATTTCTTTGTGCTAAAGCAGACCCCACTTAAAATGACATACATTCCTACTAAATCCATGTTGCTACAGAGAAATTGTAAAAGACCTATTTCCTGATTGAGATTCATTAAAAAGGAGAGATTTGTGCTGGGATTTGTGCAGGCTTGCCTGCAAAGCCTATGGACCCAGGTATGGTTCTCCAGGACCCACGTAAGCCAGATACACAAGAGGGCACATGCATCTGGAGTTCATTTGCAGTGGCTAGAGGCCCTGTTATACCCATTCTCTCTGCCTCTCCCTCTCCCTCCCTCTCTCTTTCTCTCTCTCTGTCTGTCTCCAATAAACAAATAAAATCTCTAAAAGGAGAAATTTATTCCTCATCCCTAAAGATTTTCTCTCCTTAATATTTTTCTTGTGAGCAAAATATAGATACAGCTCTTATAGAAATAAATCATAGCCATATCATAATAAGATATTATTTTAATATTATGTTATAGGGAGTAACCTAAAAAAATGACATTTTTAGAATTTTTACTTATCAATGGACAATACAGTTCTTAATCCCTCACAAATTTAGACTAAGTAGTTCCAATGACTTAAATATTACATGGTTGTGCCGGGCGTGGTGGCGCATGCCTTTAATCCCAGCACTGGGGAGGCAGAGGTAGGAGGATCGCCGAGAGTTCGAGGCCACCCTGAGACTACATAATTAATTCCAGGTCAGCCTGGACCAGAGTGAGACCCTACCTCGAAAAACCAAAAAAAAAAAAAAAAAGAAAGAAAAAAATATTACATGGTTGTGACCAGACCCTGACACTACTAGAACTTTCAAGATGCAAGTCCCAGAAGGGGGTATTTCAGCATTGGAGGTGTACCCTTGAAAGAGAAATTGGGATTTCTTTTCCTTCATCTCTCCTTCATATCCTATACATGAGGAGAAAAGCTTTTTCCTCTCCATCACTCTCCCTTCCAAGATGTGTTCCTTTGCAACAGACCTGAAGGGAGCAAACCAAGAAGCCATGTCCTGAAACCTCCAAGATCATAAGCCCAAATAAACCATTATTCTTTACAAGTTGATTATCTCAGGCATTTGAGTTCAGTAACAGGAAGTTAACCCAGTCCAGCAATGAAAACTAAAATCTTTACATAATTTTAAATAACTTCAATTGCTCTAGAGGTAAAAAAAATTAAAGAAAGTTTATTATATAGAAATATTTTACCTTTAGTTAGCCATTTCTCTCTCTCATTTTCCACTGGACTCCCATAACAAGATCTAACAGATTTTAATGGTCAAATTTATATGCTGATGAATTTGCAATGAGACCATATTTTGAAGTTTAGTTGTGTCGCCCCTATCACTATTCCACAGGTGACTATACTCGTGTGTGTGTGTGTGTGTGTGTGTGTGTGTGTTTATAGGAGATATAAGAAAAACAACTATCTTATGTAAGTGTTTTGGACATGGAACTTTCCATGGAATTTGAAATTGTGAATTACATAATGATTCCTCTGACGACAGGCTTTAAAAAGAGTACCCTTGATAGATATGTAGCTGTGGTCTCACACTGCACCCTTGCTGCAGAGGTGGATAGCTATGTACGGGCGCTGTTCTTCCCACCTTCTCATTTAAAAATAAACCTCTAAAGAACTTGAACGCAGAAGCATTAGCTTAACATTTCATTAATAATTTCAATGCAAAAAAGCAAAAGAAATCTGAACTCACCCACACAGAATGTGTTATGTTCCTTAGTTCCTGTTATATTTGTAAAATGGTTCTTAATTTAGAAAGGAAAAATTTAGATTATCAGAGCAGAATTCATTGGAAAAAAAAGAGATGAGTTAACTTTTGTTTGGAAATTTCTGGAATGTGCATATTTGGAAAGGAAATAAGATTGGAAAAGATTTATCACTATATGTTCCTATGCCATATATATATATGCATGCTATCTATCTATATATATGTATACATAGAGACATACACATGCACACTAATATGATAATTTTGCAACATATGATACAATGAATGTATTGCTCTTTTTAAATTCATTATACTTTTACTTATTATATATTATTTTGTTAATGAGATTTTTATTTGAGACTATGTGTCCTACAAACATTAAAGATAATATAAACATAAAATGTAAAACATAGGGCTGGAGAGGGTTCACTGGTTAACTGTGCTTTCTGGATAAACATGAGAGCCTGCAGGGACCTCAGACCAACTGAATTCAAATATTCAGAACTCATGTAAACAGCTGGGCATGGCCATACAGGTATTGGGAATGATGGCAAACTCTGGGATTAGTTTAAAAAAAGACTGTGGGTCAAACAAGAAAGGGCTGAAGAGTGATACAGTGGAACAGGTGAGCAGGCATGGGCATGGGGCATTGCAAGGACACACACACATGTGCAGCACCACATACACACACATACACACACCACAGCATATATACTACATTACACACACACACACACATACACACACCACATCAAAAATACTACATTACACACACACATACACATACCACATCATACATACTACATTACACACACACACATACACACACCACATCATACATACTACATTACACATACACATACACACACCACATCATACATACTACATTACACACACACACACATACACACACACACCACATCATGCATACTATATTACACACACACATACACACACCACATCATACATACTACATTATACACACACACACACACATACACACACCACATCATACATACTACATTACACATACACATACACACACCACATCATACATACTACATTACACACACACACATACACACACACACCACATCATACATACTACATTACACACACACATACACACACATCATACATACTACATTACACACACACATACACACACCACATCATACATACTACATTACACACACACACACACACACAAGCAAAAAAAAAGAGAGGAATAAATGAACCAGAACAATTTCTCACCAAATAGCAGGAAATACATTTCTATGGAAATGCTGTCCTAATCAATGTTGTTCCTTGGCCTTTTGATATTTTCTCAGTCTCAACTTTCCACTAATTTTATGGATGAACTACAAAAAGACCATGCAGCCATTAAAGGTATTCAGATCCATGATTGCAAACAGGGCAGTGATGACCTTTTGCTGCTGAGTGGATCGTTTTCCTGGTGTGCTTCCAGTTCTCATGAGCACCAAAGGAGCAACATTGAAGACATAGTTTGGGTTATTTCAAAATGACCTTAGCCTTGTCCTACAACTGACAGAATCTGCATCATGAGAAAACTGTTGCTAAGTGGCTCATAGTCAGGTGGGAAGAGGCAAGAGGAGGGATGTTTGGCAAATATCAGTTTTATTTGGAGTGTGTGGAGCTGAGTGAGGATAATCAGAGAGGAATAAAATGGGCTCTTTGATCCCATGTTAAGTGTATGACAAACAATCTCACAGATACATATTTGCCTATAGTCAGTTCTGGTGTGGGTCAGTCAGAGGTCTTGGGGGCGGGGAGCAGGGGCACAGGAATTCGCATGACATACATCTGTCCTGCGGAGGACATGTGCTGCACATGGCTTCATAGATAGGATTGATTTGCAATACTCTTCCTAGTTATTTTTTGAGGTACTTTGAATGTGAAATGTCCCCCATTGCCTCATGGGTTGGTGACAAAGCCTCACACTCAGTCCCCATCTGATGGCAATTTGGGAGGTAGGACCTTATTGGAGGAGTTGTGTCACTTGTAGTAGGCCTTAGAGTGTTATAGCCCAAGAAAAATGGTTTATTTTGGTCTATGGTTTTAAAGATTAGAAAGCCCATGTTTGCCGTGTTTGGTGGCACACACCTTTAATCTCAGCACTCGGAAGGCAGAGGTAGGAGGATTGCCATGAGTTCAAAGCCAGCCTGGAAGTACATTGTGAATTCCATGTCAGTCTATGCTAGAGTGAGACCCTACTTCAAAACCACCCCCACCTTCCCCAAAATTACAAAGCCCAAGATCAAATACTAACAGCTAGTGAGGGGCACAGGCTGACTACATTGCCTCGTGGTAGGACACTGGAAGAGAGAACAGGTACAGAAGGGGAGAAGGTGCCCAAAGGTGAGCAGGGAGGCACAAGGCTAGCTACATAAGTTTATAACAATCTTATCTTACAGATGCTATCCTCAAAATAGCATTTAGAGAAAGGAGGAAAGAAGTGCAGAGTCCCATGTCTTATAGCAAAGCAAGCTCTAGCAAACATTGTTGAGTTCAATATGCCTTCAAGCCCCTGACATTAGGAATATCTTCTCTTATCAGGAATCAGAAAGCAATATTCCAGTCATGAATGATAGCATAGGTCAGTCATCCCAAAATTTGGGGAGGTTGAGGCAGAAGGATCAGGAGTCTGAGACCAGCCTGTGCTAACAACATGCATAGCAAAATCCTATCTCAAAAACCTAAAATAAAAAAAAAAAGACTCTTAATATAAGACTGTGTACATTTTGACTTAAAGGAGATTGGAAAGCTTTAGATGAAAGGTCTCTCTAACCTTCCTCTGTCCCTTCCAAGCACAGGGAGCATTTTCCTCTGCTGTTCTTTTATTTAGTTGAAAGGAATTTTTTTTTTTTGTTTTTTTGTTTTTGAGGTAGGGTCTCACTCTAGCTCAGGCTGACCTGGAAGTCACTATGTAGTCTCAGGGTGGCCTTGAACTCTCAGCAATCCTCCTACCTCTGCCTCCCCGAGTGCTGGGATTGAAGACGTGCGCCACCACACCCCGGCTTGAAAGGCATTTTTTTTTGCAAATGAATTGTAACTGTCATAGACTCCATCAGTTAATAAAACGTCATTAACCAGGGAAATTAATGTGAAGAAGAAACTAAGACACACCTAGACAGGCATTTCATTTATTCTAGAGGCTACTACAAGGGACTTTCGGGGGGTGTGGGGGGGGCAGAATTTTCTGCAATAATGGCCACTTTGTATCTGGAAGACAGCATTCAAAGCACTCCTCTGCATCCATTGGCTCTTACATTCTTCCCGCCACTTTGAAGACAGATTTATGTTTCCCACTCTGACTTGATTGTTATCTCTTTGATATAAGCCCTAAGGCACATAACAAGCTGATATGCATTTTTTTTCCTCCTGCTAATTTATGACCTTCACAGAGGAAGGGAAAACTCATGTCTTCAAATGCCTCCAAGGCCCCCACTGGGAGCTTGATAAACAAGTCCTGCAGGAGAAAAGAACAGTCCTCCCAGTGGTACACAGGGAATTCTGCCCACAATCCTAGATCTGGTGCTCCAGGCCAGTGCAAAAGGGATGACAGTCGCAGCCCAAGACTCCAGGCAAAGATCAAATCCTTCTCACAAACAGAAGCAAAACCTCTTCCTCCATGGGCAGAGTAGGATGCCTGTGGGCTCAGAACCTGTATCTATAAGAAGTGAGAGCCAGCTGTGGTTGCTTGAGATATATAATACCCTTTCCTACCATCTGATCCCCATGGACAGAAAGGGTTTTACTACCATGGGAGGAAGTGACAAGAATATTCAGGAAGTCCTACTCCCAATACTCATTGACCCATGGCCAAGCTAAGACTTGAGCTGGACCAGGGATTGCCCTGCTTCAATCAGCTGCTTCTAAAAGGATGTTAGGACTCACAGCTTCTACCGCAAGAAGAGTAAAGGTGTACAGAAAAACCTCCCTCGTTTTGCAGGCATGTAAGGACAATCGAAAGTGAGTGTGGATCAAAAGCCTGCAAAACGCTTCCCCTGAGTCAAGAATGACAAAGTAGCAATAGATGTAACAGAGTGCTGGGGTTTAGGAAAGTCCTTCAACCCCAAACCGTAGGTTTGTGTCTAATTTTAAACAAACAATTGAATAAAATAAGACTGAAAAGTATAATTATTAAATTATCATGATTATTTAAGGAAATATAGAACCAAGGAAAGATACCACATGGCTTGAGAGCCCAGGTGGAAAAGAGAGTAAAGAGAGTTCAGAGAGCTCCTGCCATATGGATAAAGCCCCTGTGGAAAGTAAGGGGTAGGGGGCTCTCCCCTCAGCTCAGCCCAGGCCCAGCCAGACCAAGCCAAGGGGAAACTCACCAGCAGCTGGAGGTTCCCAAGTGGTCAGGCAGCTCAGAGACCTTGTTCTCTTCTCATATACTTATCTATAACCTTATGGTGGTGGGCTCTACCTTCCAGCCCAGGTAAGCCAGAGGGATAGCTGACTGGTTAGGGCTAGGGGCTCTCTCGCGAAGAGGCCAGCCAAGTTCTGGGGTCTAAGCTTGACCAATCACAACGCTAGTATTAGATTTAAATCCTAGGAAAGACCTCTCTCCCAGGAGGAGCCCAACTTGTTTGTGGAAAAACAGGCCTAGGGGACTAGGTAAGAGATAAGAAGTCAGATCATCCTTTGATCTCTAGTAAGTACAGACTGTAAGGATAGACCCAAAGACATTCCTGCTTCTTATTTTCAAGGGCCTAGTCACCAACTGCCTAAAAGATTTGCCTGAGTCCCTCTTAGCAGCCCCTGCAGAGGAAGGGATTAGAAATCTGAGGAGCAACAGAAGTAACTGTAGCAACTGAAAATCAGAGACTTAGTTTATGTAATACGCTCAGCCTCCCACATCTCACAGAAAAAAAAAAAAAAAGATCAATACAGATATGTAAGGAAGAAGGAGGAGGAGGAAGAGAAGAAGAAATACAGAGAAAGGAAGTAAAGCACAAATGAAAGAATGAAGAAAAGAAGAAAGGAAGGAAGAAAGAAAGAAAAAGGGATAAAGAAATTGCCCAACTTTCCATCAAATATTACAAGACAGGGCTGGAGAGATGGCTAAACGGTTAAGGCACTTGCCTGCAAAGTCAAAGGACCCAGGTTAGATTCCCCAGTACCCACATAAGCCAGATGCACAAGGGGCACATACATCTGGAGTTCGTGTGTAGTGGCTAGAGGCCCTGGTGCACCCATTCCTTCTCTGTCTGTCTCCTCTCTTTCTCTCTCTGCTTGCAAATAATAAATAAATAAAATGAAGTTAAAAAAATATGACAAGACAGAAACAAAAGAAAAATTAATGTCAACAGAAAAAGCAATGATCTATGGCCCCTATTTTTCAGCCATATAAAATAATATTTAGGCTATAGAAATTTGAGCTTTGCCTTTGGGAAAAAAATGCAGACTCATACCTCCTCATACTTAGGTAAACAAATGAAAAAAAGAAATTTCTTAGAACCATTACACCAAAAATAGTGTTTGTATTCAGGTGATGGGGTTATAATTTTAAATGTGCTTTTCTTTCTATTATATAGTCTATATTTAATGCATTGTATTCAAACATTTTATACAGTAATAATAATAATAATAAAACATTCATTATAGCAATGGAAATTTTCATTATATTTTATTGTTCTTTACAAGGAGCTTATACTGCTTGGCTGTCAGAAGAAACAGTACCAGACTACTCAGTTAAAAAAAAAAAATGGAGCCGGGCGTGGTGGCGCACGCCTTTAATCCCAGCACTCGGGAGGCAGAGGTAGGAGGATTGCCGAGAGTTCGAGGCCACCCTGACCCTGAGACTACATAGTGAATTCCAGGTCAGCCTGGACCAGAGTGAGACCCTACCTGGCAAAACCAAAAAAAAAAAAAAAAAAAGGGGGGGGGCTAAACTGGGTGTGGTGGCGCATTCCTTTAATCCTAGCACTTGGGAGGCAGAGGTTGGAGGATTGCTATAAGTTCGAGGCCACCCTGAGACTACATAGTGAATTCCAGGTCAGCCTGAGCTAGAGTGAAACCCTACCTCAAAACAAACAAACAAACAAACAAAAAAACAAAACAAAACAAAAGGCTGGAGAGATGGCTTATTGGTTAAGGCATGTGCTTGTGAAGCCTAAGGACCCAGGTTCAATTCTCCTGTAACCATGTAAGCCAGATGCACAAGGTGCTACATGCATCTGGAGTTTGTTTGCAGTGGCTGGAGGCCCTAGACACTGTCTCTCTTCTGCCTCTTTCTCTCTGTCTCAAATAAACAAATAAATAAAATATATTTTTAAAACCAACAAGATGCTAGGAGCCAAAATGTTTAATCTCCTTGCAAAAAAGAATCCAAAATGTGAGTCTTAATCACTTAAGTAATAGTGATATTGTCATCAGCCTGACCTATTTACCATTTATCAAGCAATATGAACAATACATACGTTTAGCTACCTTACTACTATGACTTGCTGAAATAAATACCCTATTTCACACATGAGAAAACAAACATGTAAGTTTGAATACATTTAGCTATCAGCAGTTATCAAACCCAATTACTATTAAATAGGCAATAATAGTGAAAACTAAGAATTTACTCTAAGCTCTGGTCTAAGTGTTTTCTGTACTGACTGTAAATACCTCTATGACTCACGTTCAGAGATGTCAGTCTATTACAGGACACACAGTTAGGAAGAAATGGTGCTTTGATTCAACCTGAGACCTATTATGCTGTAAATTCTTATAGACATGATATTGAAGGGTCTGGCATCTGAGTTTTCTATGAATCTCCTTGAAATATAACCTAATACATTTGACAAGCTATTCCTGATTTTTTTTGCCATTTATCCTAAACCTTGTATTATCCTGCTCTGTCCATTTGGATCCTCTTTGTCTATGGCCTATTTCCCATCATTTGTTGTAAGCAGAAGACCTAGTACCTATCAAACCCCTAATGTTTTGCTGTTATTAGTTTTGTACAATGGGGGCAGTTTTAGACAGCCATCACATCATACAAAAGTAACTCAAAACAATAAGCTTCCATCACCTTTCCAACCTTGAGCATACACACTTCAATTCAAGAAATTTCCTTCATTAATTTTTAATTCCTCCCTATTAGTTCTAGACAATGTTTCCCTGGACCTACACTAATTAAAAACAGGTTTTTTGAAGTAATTATCTAATTTCCTTATCTGGCCTCTCTGCTATTCATCTTTTCTTTTTTTCTGTCTTACTTTCTGCAAAATTTCTTCAGTTTTTACCACATATTCCTTTTCATGAAATTCGTGTCTCTCTCTGGCTCTTCTTAATTTCCAAGAGCTACTATTTCTTTCTCTGAATGTTCCTCTTCTGCGTTCCGCTGGACTTAACTTCCCTGATGGTATTGTCTGCTAACTTTCTGAGAATTTGACTTGCATCATTTTGTGAAGTTTCTGCTGGCCTCCTGAATTATTTCTGTTTCCTTTGCATCTCTCCTTCTGCCAGGGCTCCTGTCCCTCTTGAGAGTACCCCTCATGCTTTTAGTGATGCTCATGTGTTCTTCCTGGAAGGAAGTAGAATAGGAAAGGAGGATGGGAGTCTCTCCACTCAGTCATGACTGTTACTGATTTTACTGACCCTGTCCCCATCCAACTGTGCTTCTCATTGCTTATAGACTGCCAATGCATTGTCTTTCCCCTGTGTATCTGCACTTTCAAGCAAGCACCTTTAACCACTGAGCAAACTTCCCAGCATACCTGCACTTTTCAGAAACAGCCATGCATCTAATTCCTAATCACCTGGTCTATACTCTCTGTTCCTGTCATTGCTAATACTAGCTTTACATAGGCCTGAATCTGGTATTCATTTTTCCATTAACTTCTCAGCTTCCAACATGATGGCTTTCTCTCATGGATCTTTTTTATTAAATAAGAGATTTGCAATGACATATATTTTTATTTTATTTTATTAATTTATTTGCAAGGAGAGAGAGAGAGAAGAGTAATCAAGAATGAGCATGGGCATGCCAGAGCCTCCAGCCACCATAAAAAAACTCCACACACATGTGCCACTTTGTGAATCTGGCTTTATGTAGACACTGGAGAATTGAACCAAGGACTGCAGGCTTTCGGAGCAAGTTCCTTTAATCATTGCACTATCTCCTCATGTCAGTAACATATATCTTTATTACTCTACTGAAAGTCCTAATGCTTGTTTTGCATTTCACATATGTCTGAATTCACAGAGAAGACAGACCATCATCCTTTAGGTGGAAGAAGTTACTGCTAATAATAGTAAAGAGCTATCATAGTTGAATAGCACAAGTTAGGAATTATCTTAGAAATGCTGCATCCATTACCTTATGGAAGTCCCAAACAATCCTAAAAAGTCCATTGTGATTATATCCCATATATTATAGAGGATCAATCTGAGAATCAGAGATTAAGGATGTGTTCACTATCATAAGCATGTAGTTATGTGATTTTCCACCAGAAGAGTGATGATTCTGATCTAGGAACTTTCATTTCAAATCCTTGTTGTCATAATAATATAATGTTTTATCATAATTTACAGGGATATGCACACATTACTAATAACATTAGATAAGCAGTTCATACCTAGAACAAAAACCAGAAGACTGTAAGTTACATTTCCGACATTATATAGCCTAACCTTTTCAATGTAATTCAACAGTAGAAATGAACATACTTCTTTACCTGGAGTCTACATACTGTCTGGAAAATAACACATGAAGTTATTTATTGAGTCAACATGGCTTGGATTCTCCCAAAGTGTAATGCTTTTACTGAAACTACAAAACATCAAAGTACACCATGGTGGCAGACAGATAACAAAATCTGTACTCCTTGTGCAGGAAAAAGTAACATTATACACTATGAAGGAAGTCCTAATTCCCAGTGCTTTTAACTCTTGACTTAGCTTGTGATTTTCTTCTGCTAATAAAGTGGGATGGAAGTGCCTGTTCAGCCCTTGCAAACATCAGCTGGTTTACTTGGACTCCAGCCTCTGCCCAACTAGCCTGCCAAGAGTACGTGATTATATGGAGAGCAGAGGAATGTTACCCAGTTCTCCAAACCAAGGCCAAGCATGAAGTGAGCTCAGCCAAGAGCAGATGAGCTATGTACAGCCTCATTCATATCTGACTGTTGTGCAGAAAGCTGGGCTGAACTCAACCCATAGTTATGACTCACATTGCTGAGGCAAATAAATGGCTGTTGTTTTGAGCCATTGAGCTTTGAAGTAGCCCATAATATAACATCTCTGTGGTCATTGTTAACTGTTATAATGGCCCAAATGACACCTCTGGAATGCCAAGTACCACTAACTGTATGTCTTGGAACTGGGAGTGTTGTCTGCACATCAGAAAAGTAGTCTGAGATACCCTGCACCAGAAGGTGTACATGGCAGGCACAGAGTGAGTAGGTCAAATCCCTGTTCCTCAGGGCTCCTCCCAGTTTCCTAATCCCAGTAAGTCTCCCTGAAGCTGGCTTGGGGCTCGTTCGATACTGTGAGCTTGCTTTAGAAGCAGGCCCCTTGCTTTACCTTCCTGACCAAAATACCCCAATGTCCCCAACTCCCAGATACCCTGCACCAGAGGGTGAGCTCCAGAGGGTGGGTGCAATGTGGAGAGAGTAGGCAAGATCCCTATTCCCTGGCTCCTCCAAGTTTCCTGGTCCCTGTAGGTCCCCTTGTGCCTGGTTTGGAGAGGTCTGGTACCACTGTGGAGGCTGTGAAAACAGGATTTTTGCTCTAGAATCCTGATTGGCCCCTGGGTACCAACATCGCTATTCCCTTGAGTCAGAGGGTGCACTGGCCACTGTAGGAGCAAGCCTATTGACTCTGGTTTTCCAGCTTCCTGGCACCTGCTTCCCCAACCCATGATTCCCATGTGCTGAAGAGTACATGCAAGTGGAGTGAGTAGGCCAGAGCTCACTGTTTACCAGGTACCTTTGATGTACCTGCAATCTCCACAATCTGTGTGCCTGTGGTTATAACCCCATCATGCACCAATACACCAATCCAGTTCACATTTAAAACAGAACTCACGCTGAAGATCCTGCCAGGACAAAAACTTGCTTCCTCCTCAATAGACTAAAGTCTCCCTAACATGGGTAGATCACAATGCAAAAACCAATAAAAGTCAGAAAACAGAGACATCTCCACCAAGGATGCCTAGTCCCACAATGGAAGCCTCCAATAAAATCATTCAACAGAAATTCAATCACAAAATGAAAACACAGCAACCAATGAGACCCTGATCAAAAGAATTGCTTAACTGGAAGCAAACCATCAAAGAACCAACAATCATATCAATGAAATTGAACAGAATTGTCTCTTAGAGCATTCAGCTTTTGACAGTAGGCTTAACTTGATTAAATAAAATGTTAGAACTCTCCAAAGAGATATGAATGAATTGAAGTCGGGTCAAGAAATGGAAGATCTTGATAACTGATTGATTAAGCTTAAAGAAGACTTGATCAAATGTAAGAATAAATTCCAGGAAGCATCAAGAAAATCAGAACTCAAACTGGAATTATATCTCAAAAAAGAGATGGTCACAGTAAAAAATAACAGAAAACAAAAAATCAAATAGAGCTTATAAAAGCTCTCTAGAACACCTCACTAACAGTTACTGATGTGGAAGGCAGAACCTCTGACCTGGAAGACAAGACAGAAGAAATTTATTGGGAGGCCAAAAACTTTGTTATGCTCAAAAGAATCGAGTGATAGAATATGAGGGAACTGTGGAATATCCTATAATGACCAAACATCTGTATCATGGGTATACCAGAAGGAGAGAAAATCCAGGCCATAGGCATAGAGAACATATTCAACAAAATTATTGATAAAAATTTCCCAGTTTCTCAAAAAGAGAGGCCCATCCAGATACAAGAAGTCCACAGAACACCAAACAGACAGGATCAAAGAAGAAACTCTACAAGGCACATCATAGTTAAAACTCTTAACAATAAAAATAAAGAGAGAGTGCTAAAAACAGCAAGAGAGAAACAACTCACTATATACAAAGGCTATTCCATCAGAATTACCTCAGATTTCTCAATGGAAACACTGAAAGACAGAAGGGCCTGGAATGGAACAATTCAAAGTCTAAAAAACTGTGGCTTCCAACCCAAACTACTCTACCCACCCATGAAAAATGTCAACTCTCTGACTATATGAACACAAAGCCCAACTACAGAAAATACTTCACACAGAAGAGTCAAACAATCAATCTCAAGAGCCAATAAGAAGAAGATCACAATAACCAAAAATAGACAAGACTCAAAAAAGTACAAAACACAGGGAAGCACCAAACCCCATAAAGCACTCATCATGGCAGGGATTAATTTGAACCTCACAGTAAAAACCTACAATATTAGTGGGCTTAACTCACCCATCAAAAGATACAAGTTATCAGGATGGATCAAAGAAAATGGATCCTTCTATCTGCTGTCTCCAAAAAGCCCAGCTCACCACTAAAGATAGACACCTTCTCAGGATGAAAGGATGGAAAATGTTATTCCAAGCAAATGGAAATTTAAAAAGCAGGTGTTCATATATTAATATCTGATAAAATGAACTTCAAACCAAAAGTAATCAAAAAGGACAAAGAAGGCCACTTCTTTCTCATCAAGGGAATGATCCAACATGAGAACATCACAACCATAAATCTATATGCACCAAACACAGGTACACTATAGTTTATAAAACAAAACCTACTTGACAACAAAATAGAAATAAACATTAAAAAACTCAAGAAAGAAATTGAGGAGGTCTTGAGAAGATGGAAAGACCTCCCATGCTCCTGGATAGGTAGAATTAATATTGTAAAAATAGCAATTCTACCAAAAGCAATGTACAGATTTAATACCAATAAATATACCAAAAAATACCAATAAAATAATAAAAATACCAGCATCATTCTTCACAGAGATTGAAAAAAATGATTCATATGGAATGGCAGCAGGCCTTGGATATCCAAACATATCCTCAGGGAAAAATATAATACCTCTGGAGTTTTCACCATACCTGATCTAAAGCTATATTACAAACCATAGTAACAAAAGAACAAGGTACTCCATAAGAACGGATGCATAGACTAATGGAACATAATTGAACGCTCAGACCTTAGGTCAAGTAACTACAACTACTTGATCTTTGACAAAGGTGCCAATAATGTAGACTGGAGAAAAGACAGCATCTTCAACAAATGGTGTTGGACAAATTAGATGACCATATGTACAAAAATGAAACTAGCCCCACTCATCTCTCTATATACAAAAAACAAGTCCAAATGGATTAAGGTCCTCAATATAAGACCTGAAACTCTTCTACTGGAAGAAAAAATAGGAGGCACTCTCCATGAAATAGGAGTGGGGAAAGACTTCCTAAACAAAACCCCAATAGCCCAGGAAATTGAACAATCACTCAACCAATGGGATCTCATGAAGCTAAAAAGCTTTTGCACAGATAAACACACCATAAGCAGAGCCAATAGATTGCCCACTAATAGGAGAAAATATTCACCAGCTATACCACTGATAGAAGCCTAATATCTAGAGTTTACAAATAACTCAAAAAAAAAAAAAAAAACACTAAGCAATAAAAAAAAAAAAAAAAAAAAAAACTCACTCCCAAAGTTGGGCAGAGAACTGAATAGGGAGTTCTCAGAGGAAGAATTACCAATGGCTAACACACACTCAAGAAAATGTTCAACATCCCTAACCATTAGGGGAATGCAAATTAAAACAACCATGAGATTGCACCTTACTCCAGTAAGGATGACAATCATAAAAAAAAAAAAAAATCTAACAATGACAAATATTGGTGAGAATGTGGGGAAAGAGGAACCTTCACCCACTGTTAGTGGAATGTAAACTAGTACACCCACCATGGAAATTAATTTGGAGATCCCGGACAAGGTTGAATATAGAGCTACCAACAGACCCAGTTATTCCCTTACTGGGCATTTTTCCTAAATGCTCCATGCATCAATACAGAGACATTTGCTCATCCATGACTATAGCTGCTCAATTCCTTATAGCTAGACCCCATCATTGGATGAATGGATAACGAAGTTATACTACATTGAAACAATGGGATCCTGCTCAGCAGTAAGAAACAACTACACAATGAAATTTGTAGGAAAATGGACAGACTTGGAACGGTTCATACTCAATGAACTCACACTATCACAGAATGACAAATGCTACATGGTGTCACTTATCCATGGTTCATAACCTGGACCTGCTCAAGTTGCTGTCATAGCTGATAGGAAACTCAAGGCCCAGACAATAGGGATGGAAAGGTTTGGGTGGAGGGAAGGTGAAAGGCAGGGGGAGAAAACAAACAAAATTAAATTAAATCCAAAATGCACTAATACCACAGAAACCTTAATCCTTAGAGATAGCCTAAAAGATATAACTCTCAAAAGGAGTAAGAGGGAAGTATCTGAAAAGAGGAGTTTAGGTGAAGGTGGGAGGAATCCTAACTCTCAGTACCAGAGATTGGTTGCCACCCATATTGAGTTGTTGATCAGAGGGACCTGTGAGGTCCCCAAATCAAGTCAGCTTTCTGTCAAAGCACTTGATTACCTGCCCCAGGCAAAAGTTAAGATGCCATTTTGAAGACATCTATGCTTCTGACACAGAGCAGGGAGAGACCTGGCTGGAATTCAGAAGGAAGCCAGTCCCCAGACAGTTAGCCTGTCTGGTGCTGGAAAGCACTACATGAGCTACTGTGGGAAAATCACCAACAATGAGCAACCAGAGGTCTAAGCTACTCAGACACAAACACCCTGACATGATGTAAACACCAGTACAATAGTGGCACACAGCCTCAGTGGGTAACCAATAGCTTTCTAATTAGCTAAGAGATCCTCTCAGTGTAAAGGAACCCATACCTGGAATTGGGAACCAGATTAGAATCCTATGAAGACAAAGATTATGCTCTCCAGTGACAAGCTCTCACTAGTCTTTGGCTAAAAGAGGTGTCACATCCATCAAATTCTCCCTAAATTAATAATGCTTATCCCAGTTAAATTATAGTACTTCACTCTCTGTTAGAGAATCCGTTCTTTTTTTTCAGAAGATATCAAGACCAGAGAAGATAAACTACCCCTCGCACCTCAGCCAAACCACAGCTGAAACCACAGAGGAATTGGGGAGATGAACAAGAGTGCTGCTTCCATGCTCTTCCTCATAATCAGTGCCAAGGTGAAGGAGACAGACCCTGAGGACACTCAATACCTACCAAAGTAGAGATCCAGAGGCTCCTAAGAGTTCATCACTGAGGTAGACTTAAAATTCACCCACCATGGCTCAGGGAATTTTGCAGAAGAGGGGATGGAAAGATTGTAAAAGCCACAAGGTGAGACATCATGCCCAGAGCCATTCCCTCCCCCCGCCCAAATAACTGACTGCTGCTCCCACAACACATCAATTACAACCCCACGGGGAATACCTGCAACCCCACTGAGGAGCATCCCCAATGCAATGGTGGCAGGGACAAGGGAAAAGGGGGTACCAACACTTGATGTATCCATACGAAACATCTTGTTAATAATGATAATAATAATAATAATAATAATAATAAACATAAAAAACTGTGAAATGTTAAAAAAAGAAAAGAGGTCTGAACTAACCCAGGGAACTCTTAAAACAGCTCTGTGTTGACCCTACTTTGGTACTGATGTTCATGGTTCATGAGAAAGGCTATGTGGGGCCTACATCATAGACCACCTGGACACTTCCTTGCCTCTGGAATTGAAGACATTTGCCTTATCAAGCAGGAAAAATAGTAGCATGAACTGTAGTTTTTTAATATATAAATTCAAGTAAAATAAATACAGTGTTTGTCTAAACATTATCTGGAACCATCCCAGAAAGTCTTTGAAGTGCCTATCTGCTTCTTCCATGATAATATAGACACCAAGGGGAAAAATGCTGGCAGAGATGACTAATCATCTTCAAATATCCATTGTCTCTTCCCTATCAGAGTCTTCTCTCTACCAGACATGTGACCACTGAGGACAAAAGGTCCTGGCGTGGCCTCTATCACAACAGAGCTTACTCATATTGCTGACTGAGAACAAAAAAAAAAAACCACACTTTCTTGACTTGATTAGAGCTGTATTCTTGGAAAATCCAGATTCAAGCATCTTTTGGAAATGTGTTCCAAGGCTTTTGTTATTGTGTGTTTTAGTCCATATAGCAGCTTATTTGTCATTTAGCCAGGTGAATATGGTGGCATGTGCCTTTAATTCCAGCACTCAGGAGGCAGAGGTAGGAGAATTACTTTGACTTTGAGGCCAGCTTGAGACTATATAGTGATTTTGCAGGTCAGCCTGGGTTAGAGTAAGATCCTACCTCAAAAAAAAAAAAAAAAATGGCAAAAAAAAGATGTAGTTTAAGCCATAGCAGAGAGTAGTTATTAAATTACATCACTTGGTCACGGATTATTATTAATGATGATAAAACCTAAAATGACTATATAAAGGGGGTTGGCTATAATGCCAGTCTCTGAGCAGTTTTCAGAAAGGAGTCATGACCTAGAAGGTAAACAAAGTCAATAATCAATAACTCAGAAAAATTGCTGTTGGACCTACAAGTTTGCAAGTGTAGAGGGGTGTTTCTTTAGCCAAGCTCAAAGGTTCAGCTGGTGATTGTCCAAGACCTGATTTGACAATGCCTCCTCTCTCCATTGGATTGTCTGAATCAATGTGGCTCCATTTTTATGTTCTTCTTTGCCAAGGCCATTGGGGTGTGATCAGTAGCACTTCTTAACACTTCTTCAACTAGCTATATTGAAAACGTTGGACTGAGCCATCTTGGATGGTAATGAGGCCAGCACTCCAAGACAAAAGGAAATACGTGAAGAAGAAAATAGAGAAAGAATCCACAGTTATCCTTAGGCAAGGGGCATCCGTAGGCTCTGCCCCTGAAGACCATTAGGCAAAAAGGATATTGACATTTTCATTATTAAAAATAAAGTTTACTTTCAGTTCCTGTTACCTGAAGGTGAGCTTATATCCCAATACTCTGGTGGTTAGCTTCTCATAGACATTTCTAAAGTGAGTAAAGTCTAATGTAATTTTCTTTTGCATCTCTAAGACCTATTCATGTAAGTAATGATTCCTCAGATTTTTAAAACATGGTGCACAGAGATCTCTTATAATTCATTTTTCAATGTACTTTACATAAAAGTATATTCTCACATGGATTAGGGAGCAATTAAGTGCACCTGACATAGCTTTGTCAGAGGTTAACAGCTCGATGACATGTAATTTTCACATATATTTCCAAGACAATTACCCTGCAAGATGAAAAGTGTTTGATTATTGTCCGAAAGATTTCCAATTCCTTTTACTTTCCCTTCATTTAGATACATAGCAAATGTTTTATCTTGTGGTTTGGTTTAATCAACATATTATAAGTCCTTTCATGAATAAAAATGTATCCTTAGTAACAATAAATGCTAAATAGCATATAATTTCTGTCAGGGCTCAGAAGACTTGGAAATAAAAAGCCAGAAAATTTACCAACACATGCCCAATGGGTGATCTTACTGACTGGTACTCTGTAAGGAAAAAGGATCGCTCATTAAATTTTTGGGAAATGTAATATCATCTATTCACTTCTTGAAAATTCAAACTATCCATTGAAAGTACTCTGAAAGTCTGCAAGTACAATCTAATGTAATAAAATATATCCCAAGGAATTGGAATATGGCTGTGCAGTTGAAGGCACTTGCTTGCAAAGCCTGCTGGTCCTGGGTCCAATTCCCAAACCACCCACATAAACTTGGTTAAAAAGGTGGTACAGGGCCTGGAGAGATGGCTTAGGGGTTAAGGCGCCTGCCTCCTAAGCCTAAGAACACTGGTTCCAATCTCCAGGTCCCACGTTTAGCCAGATGCAAAGTGATGCAAGGGCACAATGCTGCACTTGACCACAAGGGGGCACACACATCGAGATTTCGTTCACAGCAGCTGAGACACTGCTGGTGCGCCCATCTTTGTCTTCCTCTCTCTCTCTCTCTCTCTGTATCTCTCTCCAAAAAAATAATAAAAAAATAAAAAGTTTAAAATAAAAAGTGGTACAGGTGTCTGGTACTCATTTCCAGTGGCAAGAGACTGTAGTACATGCGTGTGCACATGAGTGTACACAAACATACAAAAATAAAGAAAAATATTCCCAAACTTCTTAGGCCACAGATCTGTAACTCCAAGACCTCAGCCATAGGTCACAAAAGTTAATTTTTTAATTAAGTTATTTATTTATTTATTTATTTATTTATTTATATGCAAGAGAGAGAAAAAAGAGGCAGAGAAAGAGAGAATGGGCACAACAGGGCTTCTAGCCACTGCAAACAAACTCCAGATGCATGCACCACTTTGTGCATCTGGCTTACATGGGTCCTGGGGAATCAAACCTGGGTCCTTTGGCTTTGCAGGCAAGTGCCTTAACCACTAAGCCATTTCTTCAGCCCCCAAAAATCATTTTTTAACTTTTAGAGAGAGCAAAAGAGAGAATGGGCAACACCAAGGCCTCAGCAACTGAAATAGAATTCCAGGCACTTGTGCCACCTAGTGGGCATGTGCAGCCTTGTGCTTGCCTCCCCTTTGTGAATGTGGCTTACGTGGAACCTGGAAGGTCGAACATGGGTCCTTAGGTTTCACATGCAAGCATCTTAACTGATAAGCCATCTCTCCAGCCCTTGAGCCTTTTTGTAATTACCTTTTCCTTACCAAAAGCAACTGATGGCATGAATGTATTTATTATTTCAGTATCAAGAAGAAGCTGATGAACCTTTGTCCAGAACAGCAAAACCAGGTTACAAAAAGCAATTCAAGATAATGACTTGGACACGTCATGGATGGGGGCTTTGTGTCCATTCCCTGTGCTATTCCTCATCTTTCACAAGTCCTCATCAGGGCTCAGTCTTCTGTCTTTATATCGTTAAATTTCCCTTCCTCAATTCCTACCTACACTGTTATATGGACTGAAGACTTTATAGGCAAACTAGATTAGGAAAATCGCAGTAGCATTATTGATCAGTAATAGCTTAAACACCTATCTAGGACAGGATAACAGTGGAAGAGTCCTGAGTATCTCCAAGTTAACTAAACGAAGCCTGGGCTCACTGGAGAGACCACTGCAGACACTGCAGAAGACCTTTCATAGTATCTGTGCAATACCATCAGTTGGGCAGCTGTCTCTTGGGGTTTGCTCAGTTACTCCGTCCTTCTTGGTCAGCCAGGAAGAGAACACATGAGAACAACTTTCTGTTTCAGGCAGTCTGTTCAAGAGACAGCCTTTATTAGCTGATATCAACCCAATTTCTGTTTCTGACAGTATACTTTAAACCCCACTTGCCATGAGCTGATCTAAGAAAATCCTACTTAGCAAATGTGCACTTCACACCTCTTAAGAGTAGGAAGTGCAATGCATAGAGGGTATGGTTAGGGGTGAAGTGGAAATGTGGGAAGACTAAAGATTCTTTTCAAGAAATTGGCTTAAGTCAACCAGGTAGTAGGTCCTTGTACCTCCTTCATGTTACTCTTAGTGCAGCTTAGCAGGTGTGCCAAGGGCACTGACCAAGTCCAACAAGCTTGATTCAAATTCTGTAATGTTATACCAGAGCTTCCTAGCTTTTACATAGTTTTCTATACTTCATTTAACTCATAGGTAAAAATAATAGAAAATAATATCTTGTTGATAGGATGGTTCTGATAATTAATTGACAATACAATCATGCATCATATAAAACTATTTTGCCAAATAACAAATTACAAATAAGGCCATGGTTTCACAGGGCTTAGTCATACAGATTTGTTATACCAGCTTAGTGATGCAGAAGCAGGAATACATAAAGTTCAAAGTCAGCCTGAACAACTCAGTGAGACCCTGTCTCAGAATATGAAGTTACAGAGGGCTAACAACATAACTTGGTGGTTGAACGCTTGCCTAGTATGCATTAAATCCTAGGTTTAATTCCAAGTACAGAGAAAAAGGAAAGAAATGAAAAACAAGAAAGGAACAGAAGAGATGAGAAGAGAAACACAGAAGATAGTTCTGTCCATTATAGTTCCATGAAACTAATGAAACTGAAAAATTCCTATCACCTAATGACATCATAGCCATTGTACCATAGAACAAGCCACTATTCACCTGTTTGTGCTGATGTAAATGAATCTACTACAGTGCCGGTCACATAGTATATACAGTATATAATGCTTGATTATTACAATAACAATGGCCATGTTACTAGTTTATGCCATTACTATGAAGTATTTTTATCATTATTTTAGAATACACCCTTACTTATAAAAACAGAAATCTGCTGTGACATAATATGCTGTGTCGTGATGTTGACAGTCTTACACATCTCATGATTGCACATTGCATGAATCCATCAAGAAGCTCTCTGGAGTAACTGACTTGAGCAAACTAGATTTGTCTAAATGCACTCTGAACTGCTTGCATATCACCAAAACTGTGTAAGGATGTGTTTTTCAGAACAGATGCCTGCTGTTGAGTGACATGTGACTATATATTGAAGACATTTAGAATTGTGCCTGGGCACAGAGAAATGCTATATAAATATTTTCTGTCATCATCATCACCATCATCATCATTGTTGTCATCATCATCATCATCCTACTGAAAAGAGCTCACAGTTCATCTTGACAGGCAGCAGTTTGCATGTTTGCAGTCTGTATCATTCACGAGTTCCTAAGGACCAGGCAGTGATTATCTTCAGCATAGCCTAATGTCTGGCACACAGTCGGTGCTCAGTCTGTGCCTGCGAGGAGGCCGAGGGGAAGAATATGCAGAGTTCTGTGAGGGATGAGGAAAGGAACAGATGGTCTTGACACAATCTCTTGTTGTTGTCACCTGCTTTAGAACACAAGCTGTGGTGGACACATTTGAATTATAGCTACTGCTTCTCCTACAGTATAAAATGGGACTTGTATATACTTCACATTGTTGAAGAGACAGAAAACTGTGCTGAAAATAAGAGCAAAGACAAAAGGGATGGACAAAGGCAAGTCATCTTTGAAAAAGAATCAAATAGGATTTCTAGAAATAATAATATAATAATTATTTTTGAAAAATGGAAAGGTTAGTAGTTGATAGATTAGAAAGGAGATCTGGTGTCTAGAATGAGGTGTGGACATTAAAGAAATGAAAAACACAGCCGGGCGTGGTGGCGCATGCCTTTAATCCCAGCATTCAGGAGGCAGAGGCAGGAGGATCACCATAGTTCGAGGTCACCCTGAGACTGCATAGTGAGTTCCAGGTCAGCCTGGGCTAGAGTGAGACCCTACCTCGAAAAACCAAAAAAAAAAAAAAAAAAAAAAAAAAAAAAAAGAAAAGAAAGAAAAGAAAAGAAAAGAAAAACACAAGCACCAAAAAGCAATATGGTGAGATATGAAGATTAGAAATCAGTCTAATGTGCACCTAATATAAAACTATGTGTCTGGGCAAGATATCAGATATGTTTTTAGGGGATGTTATTGTATATACATAGGTAGAAGAACAGATTACAGGGAGTTGAATGGCCTAAGTGAGGCCAGGGGAAGAGATTGAATAAGAGAAAGGTAGAGGGAGGGTCAATCAAAATTCAAAATATTCTGAATAAAATATATGAAAGCCTACTTTTTGGATAACAGCATATCCAGAAGCCATAGATTGCTACTAGAAAATTTTCAGTGTCAGGGATGGGATACCTTCCAGTGAGTTGTTGGCCAAGGAGGTCCCAGTAGCCTCCAAAACATTACAGCCTGTTGCCAAGGCCCTTGGTTTCCCTTGAGAAACAGATAGTAAGAACCTACTGTTGAAGACATCTCTTGCCTGAGAGGCAAGGTCACTGAGAAAGCAGAAGAGCAGAAAACCTTCTCCCTGTAGACCAGCCAACTGAAAGCTGGAAAAAGCTGCACTGCATGCAGTGTATGGGAGACAGAAGTCATCAGCGGTGAAAACAGTGGACACTGGAACCCTCAAGTTTGACCAGACGGGCCAAATGATCAAGTGGGTGCAATAGAGGCAGGTCTGCCCTCAGGAAACCAACTCTCTAATTGGACTAAAGGCCTGCTTTATGGGAGGGAATACATGCCTAGTACTGAAAACCTAATCAAAAGCATTTGGCAGGGGAGGTCATGAGCCTTAGGGGTATAAAGCCTGCTCTTGTCTGGCTAAAGCATATATTATGCTCACCAAACTGCCCTGTAAGCACTACACTTAATGTTCATGTTCACATATTAATACTACTCTCACTTTTGGTTAGAGAAGCTTCTCTTTGCAGATGGCAGAGACCACTATGATGACCCAAAAGGCAACATAGAAGAAAAAGAAGAGTTGGAGGAGTGTCCAGCACTGAAACATTTCTATCACACCTTCCAAAGCTCAGGGTCCATTGCAGAAGAGATGGTGGAAAGAATGTAAGAGCCAAAGGAAGGGTACCACTCCTTGTAATGCATCTGTCAGGACAGAAATTGGTCTCGATATCCATGAACTTGCAGTGCCTAGCAATACCTTAACAAGACCCTCATCATAGGAGAAAAAGACAATGACATCAAAATAAAAGAGAGAATAATGGAGAGAGGAAGAGGATATGATGGAGAGTGGAGTTATAATGAAGAAAGTGGGGGAGGGGAGGGAAATATCACAGTTTGTTGTCTGCAAGTATAGAAGGAAGTTGTCAAAAATTTTTTTAATTATTAATTTTTTATTGACACCTTCTATACTTACATACAAAAAACATATGATATTTTCCTCCCCTTCCCTCCCCCCATTCCACTTTAGAACTCCAATCTCCATCATCAATAAAAAAATTTAAAAACAAGGTATTTACTCTTTGGAACTAAAAAAAAAAAAAAAAAAAAAAAAAATTCCAGAAAGAAAGCCTGAAAATCAAAAAAAAATTTAGAAAAAGATCATGTAATAAAAGTAAACAATTTTGATTGCATAAAACAATAGAATTGTGTCAATATCCAAAGGTTTTCTAAAGAAAAGGTGGATGTTACATATCTGCTAGAGGTGAGATGATCAAGGATGCAGTTTTCTCGGTCCTTATTATATTATATTATTATTATTATCATTATATTACACTGTTAAAAATAATAACACACAGGAACAAAGCACAAACAAGCTGACTGACAAGGGGAACATGGAATCTTGAAATAAACGTAGGTACATAAAAGAATTTAGTATATGATACAGTATAGCATCTCAAAAATATCAAAGAGGGCTGGAGAGATGGCTTAGTGGTTAAGGCACCTGCCTCCTAAGCCTAAGAATGCTGGTTCCAATCTCCAGCAGTTCAATCTCCAGGTCCCACATTTAGCCAGATGCAAAGGGGCACAATGCCACACTTGACCACAAGGGGGCACATGCATCTGCATTTCGTTCGCAGCAGCTGGGAGGCTGCTGGCGCTCCTATCTTTGTCTGTCTTCCTCTCCCTCTCTCTCTGTCTCTCTCTGTGTCTCTCTCCAAAAAAAAAAAAAAAAAAATCAAAGAAAGATCAAGTATTTTAATGAACAATGTTGGAAAAATGAGAAATGAAAAAATAGAGAAAATGTTAAAAAATGTTAATATATGTAATAAATTTGAATAGATCAAAAACTAAAATAAGAGTTGAAACCTTGAAAACACTAAGAAAACAGAAGCTATTTTTCTAATACTCTTCAACAGGGAAAGATTTAAGGCATGAACTAATCAGAAACCCAGAAATCATTTTCAAACGTTTGATAAGGACTGGAGAGATGGCTTAGCGGTTAAGGTACTCACCTGCAAAGCCTAAGAATCCAGGTTTGATTCCCCAGTACCCACGCATAAAGAAGCACATGCATCTGGAGTTTGTCTGCAGTGGCTAGAGGCCCTGGTGTGTCTATTCTCTCTCTCTCTCTCTCAAATAAATAATTAAAATAGTTTAATAAAAAGTTTGATAAGTTGGACTCTATAAATATAAAACATTATGTAGTAAAAAGTATAAGTAAGGTCAAAGGAGGAATAAAATACTAGGAGAATGTATATGTCACATATCAGAGCTATAGAGGAAATTCTTTTTAATACATGAGCATGTCCTAAAAATGATAAGAAAATGATGAAAACTCCAGATGAAAATTTGACCAATGGTATAAAAATAAAACCACGTAACAGAAAACAAACTAATAATCCTGGAATGACAGAGATGCTCAGGTACTGATATTTTCAAGTGTATAAAATAAGAACCATGTCAAAGCACATTATTACCAATGTTGAAACTATGTAAAGGTTATTAACACACCCTCCCAATGAATGGAGCAAAAAATCCCTGAAATTTTCACAGATTACCAATTAAAATGTAAATTGGTACTACTCCTACGAAGGAAAAGTTGACAAAGCTATCAGTATTTTTTTTGTTGTGTTTTGTTTTTCTTGACAACTTCTTTAATTGTAGACAATATCCCATGTTTAAGCAATCAGTATTTTAAAGGATATAACTTTAAAACCCTTATGCTGTATTTATACTGCAGCTTTTTAAAATATATATTTGCATATGCAACCAGTATTTTTCCTTTATACATTAATGACAAAAATGAGAAGTATTTGGTAATTTGCAACTAAGAGATTAAGTACAATTTATAAAATGAAATAATGATGGTACAGCCATAAAATAAATGAAATTAAATATTGATATATAAAATGCAGAAAAATTTTTCATACAACTGAAATACAATAGCATGCATATTATGCAAATTTGTATATAAAAGAACAAAAAAATAATATTTATTCCTACTTTACATAAAGAAAATTTATATGAATACATAAAGGACTTAATAAAAGTTATCTAACTTTCAGAAAAAGGAGTCAGTTGTAATAGAAGATTTTTAGAAAAACTGAAAATATTTTTAAAGAATTTTAAAAATATTTTATTTATTTATTTTAAAGAGAGGCAGAGAGAGAATGGTCACACCAGGGTCTCTAGCCATTGCAAATGAACTCAAAGATGAGAGCATTGAGGACATAAGTAGGTCACGAAGACAGAACCCCATGAATGTGATAAATGCCCTTATAAAAGAGACTCTAGCATGCCCAAAAGTCCTCTGTACATCACATTAATAAGAAGATGATAATCTGTACTCTTGAAGAGAACCCTCCATAGAATTTGACCACTCTGGAAAAATGATACTTGATTTCCAACCTCCAGAATTCTACATTTTAAATTATTATTTATTTATTTATTTATTTATTTATTTATTTATTTATTTGACAGAGAAAGAGGGAGAGAGAGCATGGGTACACCAGGACCTCCAGCCACTGCAAACAAACTCCAGACACATATGCCTCCCTGTGCATCTGGCTAAAGTGAGTCCTGGGCTATCAAACCTGGGTCCTTTGGCTTTGCAGGCAAACACCTTAATTGCTAAGCCATCCCTCCAGCCCCCTCCAGAATTCTTTATAAGCCTCCCACACTTTGTTATAACTGACTCAGACACAGACGTAAATCTGAAGTACAATAGAAACTCCAGAAAACCTTGTCTATGTGATCAAACACATTTCAATGAGAGTATCAGATCACATAAGGAAGAAAGGACAATAATTTTAACAAATTGTTTTGGGAAAATGAAATATCTGCCTACAAATAATGAAATGGGGTCCCTACACACGTCTTACACTAAGTTCATTTTAAAAGGGCCTAAGAAGCCGGGCGTGGTGGTGCACGCCTTTAATCCCAGCACTCGGGAGGTAGAGGTAGGAGGATTGCTGTGAGTTCGAGGCCACCCTGAGACTACATAGTGAATTCCAGGTCAGCCTGATCTAAAGTGAGACCCTACCTCGAAAAACCAAAAAAGAAAAGAAAAAAGGGCCTAAGGCTTACATCTAAGATCTAGAACTGTAAAAGTTTTAGAAGAAAATGTAGAATGAATGTTTTATGTGTTGAATATGGCAATGATTTCTTGATGATGATACCAAAAAGGCAACCTACAAAAGAAAAAAATAAGAGAAGAACAACTTGATCCAGCTCAAAACCTTTCTTGCTCTAAAATACAGTGTCAGTAGAGGGAAAAGACAACTCATGGATTTGGGGAAAATATTTGTGAAACAAATATGTGATAAGAAAATGGTTTCTAGAATTTAGAAGAACCAGTGTTAAGACCAATAAAATTTTTTTAAATGAGAAAAAAAATTGAATAGCAATATCTCCAAAGAAAAGACACAAATGGTTCATGATATACAAATTACTGGTAAACATATGAAAATATATTCAACATCACTAATTAAGGAACTAAAAATCACATTCATCAAGAAATATCCCTTCATATCCATGACTTAAAAATTACATAGAAGTAAGACTGCCGGTCAATATGGTGGACTTCTGGTCAATATGATGGATTTCCAGTCAAGATGGCATCTGCCTAACCATGCCTCACCTCGTGGGGAAAGAAGGGAAGACATTTAGGGTTAAGTGGGGTTTTTAATGGTCTGCAGATTCTAGTAGACCTCCAGTAGCAGGGTGTGGAGGAGCAAAGTACGGTATCTGCTGACTCCCATGCTCCCACCAGTCCTCCAGTCCCCTGAAGCAGCTGCCAAAGTCCCAGCCACAGGTTCCTCCTGCACTAACCACAGAATTAGTGGACCCAGGCAAGCAGGTTAGCATTCACCACTCCCTGCCCCAACCTATTGTTTGGGGTGGGCTTATGGGTGTTTAGCCAGTTTCCCCATGCCAGTGTTTGGCACACTTCCCATTGTAGTTGTCCACCTTATGTTGGTGGAGGTGTAATGTCCACCCTCTTATCATGCTATGGTTTTCCCCTGCCATCATGGAGCTTCTGCCTGGAGCCTGTAAGGCAAAATAAACCTTGCTTTCCCACAAGCTGCTCTTGGTTGGGTGACTTCCACAGCAATGTGACCCTGACTGCAATAAGTTTCTTTCTTTCTTTCTTTCTTTCTTTCTTTCTTTCTTTCTTTCTTTCTTTCTTTCTTCCTTTCTTTTCTTTCTTTCTTTCTTTCTTTTTTCTGTCTCTCTCTCTCTCTCTTTCTTTTAATTTTGGTTTTTCAAAGTAGGGTCTCACTGTAGCCCAGGCTGACCTGGAATTCACTATAGAGTCTCAGGCTGGCCTTGAACTCATGGTAATCCTCCTACCTCTGCCTCTCAAGTGTTGGAATTAAAGCCCTTTGCCACCACGCCCTGCTGTGTATTTTATTTTGAAACAAGAACATTGCAAAAATCTGCAGCAAGTTATGCTTCTGTGCAAAATAAAATGGCTTGCAGCAGGCCAGCACCCCCACAAAGACCAACTAGATAAAATGTGAAACAAAAGAAAAAACAAGCAAACAAATGACTTCTGCTTAGAGGTATTGAAGAGCTTCCAAGGCAAAAGGAATGGAAAGGCCAGCACCCTGTAGAGACAGGAAGCTCACAGAGATTTGGTACTTTACAGCCTTTCTTTCTCTCAGGATATTTAGCAATTCTTAGCAGGAATCCAAGCAGAATTTCCTAGAGAGGGATACTGATAGGGGCCAGAGAAGTCAGGAGAAATTTTGGCAAACAAGAGTTGGCTGCAGAGGTAGAAATTAGGGACCCAGCCAAAGCAGCTGTGTAGAGCATGGAACTGTAGTTGAAGGGATGAAGCCTAGTGTTTCTCACTTTTGGAGTTCTCCAAATGAGGACAAAGACCTGAGGTAGGAGAATGGTTAGTGGCAGCAATGTATATCCACAAAAAGACAATTGTAGGTCTCCCAGGGGTGACTACATCTGACAAGCAAGCCCAGGGGGGAAAAATAGTTAAAAATAAAATAACTGAAATTAAGCTTTTCCAACTCAGGGAGAAGGTTTTCTGCTCAGCACCAGCTTGCTTTTCAGTGTCCTTGCTCTCAGGCATAACATCAGATTGGACAATAAACTGATAGAAAAGTCAATGTAAACTGCCCAAGGTAAATAGCAAAAAGCACAGAACACAGAATGAAAGTATAAAAGACATAGAATCTAGTGGAAAGTTTTAAAACCTAAGTAAAAGTCATGGTAGGTGAGGGATGCCTTGGGGTATAAGCCTGCATGGACTAAATGGAGCAAGCTGCCCTGGGGACACTACACTAAATGTTCATGTCCACTTGGAATTTTCTAGAGAAAATTTCAGATTGAAAGTCCAAAAAACATAGTGCTAAAGGGATGGAACAATGAAACACCTCCACATCCTCCAGTGGCTACCTCGGAAGAGGGGCAAGATAGAATACAGAGATAACCATGCAGCTGCCCAGACAAACAGGCTAAAACAACCAAGCAATACCTTTGCAAGACCCTCAAAATAGAAGGAAAGAGGAACCATTTCTAAAGTGGAATGGGGAAAAATGTCAATCTAAAAAAAAATAATAAAATAAAATAACTGAAATTAAGAACTCAATAAGACAATGGAAAGATATCTTTAAACTGCCATAAAAAGCAGAACACAGAATGAAAGTATAAAAGACATAGAATCACAGAACACTGCCAAGGGATTTGGTGCGGCATGGGGAAGAAAATAGAATTTTCAAAATTTATTGAAAGTCCCAAACCATGAAAGTAACAATCAGCTCAAGCAAGATAGATAAACAAAAGAAAGCAGCCTCAGGGAGGAACCATTTCAAAAAATGTCAATCTTTTTAAGACAATTATTTTTTTTTTTTTTTAGCCAGCAGACCAAAATACATTTAAGATATACCTTCAAAGTCTGGTTAGATATTTTCATGGTTAAAGGCACTTGCTTGGAAAGCCTGAGGACCTGAGTTCAATTCCCCAGTACCTACATAAAACCAGACCAAAAATGAACAGAAGACCACTAAATAAAAATTTAAAAGGAGACTATTAAGCCAGCCAGCGTCTGTCCCCTCACAGCAAGGAGGAGAGCAGTCCCGTGCTGCTTTTACAGTGAGTTTTTAAAGGCAAAAATCACATTCCTTTACAATGATCTGAAACACCCCCAGCCACCCCTTCCACACACAACTGTCTTTAGCAAGAGCCAGCAAGCATGATTACAAAAGCAGAATTTGTGCAGTTAGCACCAGTTACGAAACAGATACCAAATATCAGGACATCTTGACCTCAGGGTGAGAGCAAACACCAGATGCCTTACTGGGGCCCATCCTCATTCCTGTAATTAATGTTCTGTGCTAACCTTTAATCTCTTATGGCTCCTTGAGAATGTCAAGATGGCTGAGTGGCCTAAGATGGCTTCCCTTAGGTCTGTTCACCAGAGGTTGTTTAGTTCCCCACTGGTTTTAGTAACTGAGTCAAATCTTAGACTCATCAGTTTCTATAGCCTCATCCTTGGTCCTGAGAACCATTAATTTTACTGAGGAAATTCTGCTGGATAAACTGGATTAGAGCATTTAAAATGCAGGGGTCTGCAATCAGCCCTACAAGTAACAAATTATGGGTCTGGAGATGGCAGTTATCGGAGTGGTGAACCAGGGTGACCAAAAACCAAATTTTCATACAAGCAAATGGGCAGCTGCTTTACAGAAGCAGGACATGACAGGTAACTTGTGCAGTGTATAGGATTCAAAACAATTTTCAAAACATACCTATGAACCAACATGCATATGAATCCTGTAGTTGGGCCGTCCTAACCATGAGCTCTGTTGAATTCTGTTTTAATCTTAAATTGTCCTTCCCTCTTATCATCCCTCTGGGTCCCCGTAGACAGTTCTTTCTGTGGGATTCCTTCAGCTACTGACAGAGATAAGTTCAGCTCCTTAGCAGTTAACTCTTTCAGTGACTTAGTACACCAGTCCAGCTTTCAGTTTGTCCATGACGTTTCCCTCCTCTTCCCAGTCATTATTCTTTATGTTCTAACATGTAACTTTCCCAACCAGGCACAGTGTACATCATGTCCATTTTTTTAAATCTCACGTTGAATTCCTGAAGCTTCTGCCATGCGTAAACTAATCAGTTTCTGGAGTGACTAGAGCAGGGCTGTGGTCTCCTTGTCAGGGGCAGGTGGCCTCTGGACCTTGACTTGGAGGGGACCCTCTGGGTCCCTGATGACCTGTTAGCTGCTACAATTGGCTAAGGACACTGTCCTCTGGACTCTGGTGTGATGAATTTATACCCCTTGGCTGAGGTCATGGGCCCAATTTCCTGGGAGTATGTGAGTCCCCTTGCGTTAGAAATTTTAAGGGAGCACCATCAATGGCAAGGAAATATGGTTTAGCTCTGTAAATCGGAGCAAAGGGAAACCTTCCAACAACCACCCCCACATCAGCAAGTACAAACAGCCAGAACTCTGAATTGCTTTCACATGTCAGGATGGGGTCTGAGATCTGCCCTTGGTGACATTCCTCCTTTAATAAGACACATCAAGGAGAGATTGGACTAAACAAATCAATAACTATCAGGTGAACATAACCAGTGAGGAAAACTTTGGGATTTTTTTTTTTATTCAAAGACAGCAGTGGTTGACTAGTCAGGGACAGACAGAGGCAGAAGGCATGAGTTGATGTTAGAGTTTAGTATTGTAAGCCAGCGTCAGACAAGGGAGTCTATTAGTTTGAATCTTTGTTTATATTGTAGTTATATTTTCTTTTTTTTTGTTATTATTTTTTGTTGTTTTTGTTTTTCGAGGTAGAATTTCCTTATAGCCCAGGCTGACCTGGAATTCACTATGTAGTCTCAGGGTGACCTTGAACTCACAGTGATCCACCTACCTCTGCTTCCCAAATCATGGGATTAAAGGTGTGAACCATCACACCTGCCTTGTAGTTATATTTTCTTACTGGGTGATTAAGATCATGCAGGCTGCCAAAATTAACTATGTATTTGGGAGGTCAGTAATGGCGCTGTAGGGGAGACTTTTAGGGACCTATGAGGAGTTCTATGACTCTCAGCCATGTCTTCTGCTAGGATAAGTCAAGGCTGTGCTGACCAAGTGGCCCTCCCTCTTTTGGGAAGCCAGGAGGACTGATTTTCCCCTGTTGCAGATATACTAACTTGGAATTCATCTCTGGGTCTCCATATTCTCCCTGATCAAGAGGACAGGTCAGTTACCAGAGGCTAGAAGTTAGTAAGTGTCCCATCATTTCCTGTGGCCTTCTGACCTGGGAGTAAACCAAAATATTGGTTATCCTTTAAACTCCAATATTTCCAATTGATTTTGGCTTCTACATATGGTTGTTAATCACTCAGAGAGACTGTACATATCTTATCAGCAAAACAGATTTAGTTAAAAGAGTGCAGAACATATCTGGTTAGCAAAGCAGATCTGGTCAGAGAATGACACAATAGTTTAAAGTCATTCTGATTAGTATTTAGGTTTAGTTGTCAGGTGACAGTGTAAGCTATATCTTGAACATAGAAAACTTACACATTCTATCTTTTATTTATTTATTTATTTTTGGTTCTTTGAGGTAGGGTCTCACTCTAGCCCAGGCTGACCTGGAATTCACTATGTAGTCTCAGGGTGGCCTTGAACTCAAGGTGATCCTCCTACCTCTGCTTCCCGAGGGCTGGGATTAAAAGCATGTGCCACCACACCCGGCTCATTCTTTCTTTTAAGTATCTGTTGGTTATGCGTATAGACAGCATATTTCAGTAGCCCTGAATACAATATTTTACTGGTTATGTTATCAATAACTTTAAGCCAATTGATTTAACCTAGAAATTGTATGTCAGGAAAAGACAAGACAGTATAGAAACTTGGCATCTGTGTTTGGAAACAACTTTGGCTAGTCTGTATACCTGTGCAGGGATCAATTTCCACCAAACTGGAAGCAGACAAGCAGAGTTTAAGATTATTTTTCTAGAGCAGGGAACATGTCTTAAGTATCAACATATCTATAAGCAATGAACTTGAGATACTAGAAATGAGACAATCACTTAAGTAAAACCTTGACTGTGACTGGTTATACATAGCTTCAGAATAAAGTCAAACCTGGTCATTGTTGAACTGAACTAGCCTAATTTTAAACATACATTAGAGACATTTTGACAGACACAAAGTAATCTCTTAAACAAGTATCTTTAACCATTGAACAATTTTATAGCTTAGCATAAAGAAATATTTATGACTGTTAGAATATATAAAGCTTAGGCAAACTATATTATCATTGTTTGTGTACAGTGGATTTCCCTAAGACATGGGGAGCTTCCTCGGTTTTTCTAAAATCAAAGTCACAATGACTAAGTCACTTTTTATAAGATTTAGCTCAGTGATAACCACACAGAAAAACCAGCATGAGACAGGAACCATCTTAAAATTACAGGGTTTTGGCCAGACATGGTGGAGCATGCCTTTAATCACAGCACTTGGGAGGCAGAGGTAGGATCACTCTGAGTTCCAGGTCAGCCTGGGCTACAGTGAGACTGCCTACCTCCAAGAAAGTAAATAAAAATTACCCTAGCCTTTAATTTTTTTCAAGACATTAAGAAAAACTTTAGGAGGCTGGAGGGATGGCTTAGCAGTTAAGGTGTTTGCCTGCAAAGCCAAAGGACCCAGGTTTGATTCTCCAGGACTCACAGTAGCCAGAAGCCCAAGGGGGTCCATATGTCTGGAGTTCATTTGTAGTGGCTGGAGGCCCTGGTGCATCCATTCTCTCTCTCTCTCTCTCAGTCTCTCTCCCCCCCCCCTTTCTCTGCCAAATAAATAAATAATAAAATATTTTTAAAAAGCAAAACTTTAGAAAAGTTTCAAGGTTTTTCAGTGATCTGACTGGCCAAAAATAACATTAAGCAAATGAAATGTAAGATCTAAAAGTTTTCATTATATTTTATATTCTAATACTGCTGATTGGTTCAGCTGAATAGTTTTTCTTATTGATAGCCAAACATCATGGACTTTGGGTAAACCAAATCTGGAAAAGTCTGATATTAACAAAAAGTAGAATTCACATAAATAAGGCACATGAGGCTATAGAGAGTAAACTATGAACAAAAGATCTGCTAAGAGAATTCAAAATAACTAAGAAATACATATATATGATGTAGTAACATTTTTGGCTTAAATATGAAGACATGAAAAACTTTCCAAAGGTTAAAGCTCATCAGAATCAGGATAGCTTTAAATAATATTTTCTTATATTATTTTTTCCTTATGAGGAGATTTAGCACTTTTAAAGCTAAATAAGATGTCACCCATCTATAAGTCAGTTTCTGAAATTAATTAAGCTTTATCTAACACACCCAAAGAATAGAGGCACTGGACTAAACTGCATGATCTAATGAAAAAGGAGACAAGTCTCATGGAAAGAGAGGGAATGGGCATGCCAGGGACACTTGCCACTGCAAACAATCTCCAAATGCATACTCCACTATGTGCATCTGGCTTTATATGGGTACTGGGGAATCGAACCCAGGCCATCTGGCTTTGCAAGCAAGCAACTTTAACTGCTGAGCCAGAAAGAAATATTTTCAATCTCCTCCAAATAAATTTTATAGAACTATAGTTAATCCAAACATATACAAAATTTTATGACACAATCTATAACTACTCAAACCTTAACCAACTCTATAATTCTGCCTGTGGCACTTTGGTAAACTTGCTCAGTAATGACATAAGTTAAATCTAAACTAGTGAGACTGATTATTGGAGGAATTGAGGAATTACATCTCAAATCACAACATAAGTTTGTTTTCAATTTTCTTTTACTGTTCACCATGAAGTAAATAGTTTCCAAGTGGATGAAAGATAAATGCTGTTCAGTGTCTCCAAATGTGTTCTATTTACCTTATGAAATATGAAAAGAGAGTAAATAATTCCTGTGTGAAATTTTTTGTGGCAGAATTTTAGATATAATAACATTATGAGAGAATTAAATACTAATGAGCCAATTTTAACCTTAAGATTTAGGTAAAAGGTTGACAAATAGAAGAACCTAGCTAACTTGGTTGAGTGCTCTAAAGTCAGTCTTTCACAACCATTATCATGACCAGATGAACATCCATGAGTTAAGTTTTAAGTTTACAACCTGAATACCATAGCAACCTGCTACCAGCCAGAGCCATACCTTGTCAGTCTGATGTAAACCCTAGGCCAATAGTCATTTTATATCTCAAGAAGTCTATAATCTGATCAAGTATTTTAAGACTTAATCAACTTTGTCTATAACTTGTGTAAGCTTATTCATACCTTCATCCACATAGTTTACTTAAACCTTAATTTATATACTTTTTTTGTGTGTGTGGTTTTTCAAGGTAGGGTTTCACTCTAGTCCAGGCTGACCTGGAATTCACTATGTAGTCTCAGGATGGCCTCAAACTCAAGGTGATCCTCCTACCTCTGCCTCCCAAGTGCTGGGATTAAAGACATGTGCCACCACACCTGGAATTATATACTTTTATGTTACAATCTATGTAACCACTCTGTAACAATCTTTTTCATCAAACATTTACCAACATTTAAAGTTTTCTCTCCATTTATCTTCCTTAGTCAGTTTGTTTCATAATTACCAAAAAAGCTTTCATTGTCCTTATTAGAAGACTTTTAATATGACAATTTGAGGTTTGTTTTTTTTTCTCAAAGGTTTTTATTATTATTATTTGAGAGAGAGAGAGAGAGAGAGAGAGAGAGAGAGAGAGAATGGGCACACCAGCAGTGTCTCAGCTGCTATGAATGAGCTCCAGACACTTGCACCCCCTTGTGGGCAAGCACAGCATTGTGCCTTTGCATCACTTTTTACATCTGGCTAAATGTGGGACCTGGAGATTGGAATGGGGGGGGTTATGCTGTCCTGTTGTGTTCCCCATGGGCAAGAAGTAGAACAGGAATAGTTAAGTTCTGCAACAGTCCCAGACAGATGCACCAGGAATGTGTCACTTAGCACTTTCCCCTGAAGGGCTTGATCTGCAGATGGCCAAGTGGCCCTGGGAGTGAGAGGAGGAGCCCAACACATAAGTCTCAGTGTTAGACAGGGAAACAAGACCCTCTCTGGGGTTTATGCTGCCCCCCCCCAGGAGAACCCCTGATGGCTCGTCTTTCTTAGCTTCCCTGCCTTGCAGAGCCCAGGGGCTGCAGGCACAGGGAATCTCAGGATCTGGGCTCCAGCATGATGATGGGTGAGTCCCAAGTTGCTGCAAACAGATGGGGACTTCTTATAAGAAATCTGTAAGTGTTTTTAAGTTTACTTTTATCTTTCTGTGCTCCTATGGAACTACTATCAGACAATGGCCTCAAGATTTATGTTTAAATTTGGAAGTACTTAATACTGAGTTTGTCAGAAAATTTCTAAAATTTCTAACAATGTTTGAATCTGCAGTAATATTTTTAAAAACGTGTTTTAGGGAAGTTATAAGAAAAGAAGTTCCAAAGGGTGAGGGGAGGTCAATCAAAATTCAATATATTCTGAATAAGATATATATATATAAACTTAATTTTTTGAATAATGGCACATCCAGAAGCTATAGATTGTTACTAGAAATTTTCAGTGTCAGGGATGGGATACCTTCCAGTGAGTTGTTGGCAAGGGAGGTTCTTGTTGCCTCCAAAACATTACAGGCTATTGCCAAGGCCCTTGGTTTCCCTTGAGAAACAGATGGTAAGACCCTATTGCTGAAGACTTCACTTGCCTGAGCAGCAAGGTCATTGAGAAATCAAGCTGGTGCTGAGCAGAAAACCTTCTCCCTGTAGACCAGCCAACTGAAAGCTATAAAAAGCTGCACTGCATGCAGCCTTATGGGAGACAGAAATCATCAGCAGTGAAAACAGTGGACACTGGAACCCTCAAGTTTGGCCAGACAGGTCAAATGACCAAATGGGTATAATAGTGACATGTCTGCTCTGGCAGAAACCAACTGCTCTCTAATTGGACTGGAGGCCCACACTCTATGGGAGGGAACACATGCCTGGTACTGAAAAAACCTAATCAAAAGCCTATGGCAGAGGAGATCATGAGCCTTAGGGGTATAAAACCTGCTTTTGTCTGGCTAAATGTATGTATTATTCCCACCAAACTGCCCTGAAAACACAATACTTAATGTTTATATTCATATATGAATGCTACTCTCACTTCTGGTTACAGAAGCTTCTCTTTTCAGATGGTGATGACCACTGGGATGGCCCAAAAGGCAACACAGTGCTGAGTAGAAGGGACAGAGGAGTGCCCAGCACTGAAACATCTCTATCATACCTTCCAAGGCTCAGAGTCCATTGAGGAAGAGGTGGACTGAAAGAATGTAAGAGAAAAAGGATGGGTTTGAGTCCTCATATTTCTACCCATCTTGGGACTCTTAGAATCTTCACACCCTCTTACGCAACAGTCCCAGAGCCTTGTCTGGAGTGTTAGAAATGTGTTTTTACTGTTTGTTTCTCTTGGTCTCTGTATGTCTATTATTTGTTTCAGTTCTCTGCAGTACTGGTTATAGTTTATTATTATTATTATTTTTTATTTTTATTTGAGAGCAACAGACACACACAGAGAGAGAGGCAGATAGATAGAGAATGGGCACGCTAGGGCCTCCAGCCACTGCAGACAAACACCAGATGCATGCACCCTCTCAAATAAATAAAATCTATTTTTTTAAAAATGGGTCCTGGAGGGAATGAAGAGGATATCAAATTGGGGTGTTTAGACTTCACAGGCAAGCGCTTAACTGCTAAGCCATCTTTCCAGGCCCTGGTTATAGTTTTCAAAAGCAGAATTTAAAGCTGGGTGTGGCAGCACACATCTTTACTCCCAGCACTCAGGAGGCAGAGGGAGGAAGAACACTGAGTTTAAGGCCAATCCTGGATGACAGAGTGAGAACAAGATCAGCTGAGCTTGAGTGAGACCCCTTGCATTGAAAAAGAACTAAAACTAAAACAAACAAACAAAAAAAAATCAGGACTTAAAATGTAGAATGTGGACTGGAGAGATAGATGGCTTAGTGATTAAGGTGCTTGCCTGTGAAGCCTAAGAACTCCTGTTTCAATCTCCAGGTCCCACACAAGCCAGATGCAACAGTGATGCAAGGACACAAAGGGTTGACTTTGGCTTACAGACTCCAGGGGAAACGCCATGATGGCAGGGATAATGATGGCATGAACAGAGGGCGAACAGCACCTCCTGATCAACATCATGTGGACAATAGCAGCAGGAGAGTTTACAGGAGATGCCTGAATCAAACCCCCACAGGTACATTATTCTTTTCTGTACCCATCATCCTCACTCTTTTTCTGGGAGAAACATGCTTACAAATTATTCTGAGCCAGGTATGGTGGCACACATCTTTCATCTCAGCACTGGGGAGGCAGAGGTAGGAGAATTTTTCCAAGGTGGAAAAACATATGTTACAATGAAATTAAGGGTGATGTGAATCAGTATATGTAAGTCCTATACAAAGTGGAGGCGCCAGTAAATGCTGCGCCTCTTCCGGTTAAACATGTTTCTGGCAAGTCTGAGTTCTCTTGGCACAATTTACAAACACACACCTTGGCCTTTGAAGAAGGCGAATGGCACATATCATTTGTATTGGATTGTTAGAGTTTAGTATTTTATTTATTTATGAGAGAGGGAAAGACAGAGAGAGAGAGAGAGAATGAGAATGGGTGTATCAGGGCTTCTAGCCACTGCAAATAACTCCAGACGCATGTGCCACCTTGTCCATCTGGCTTACATGGTTACAGGGGAATCAAACCGTGGTCCTTAAGTTTTACAGGCAACTGCCTTATAACCACTAACTCTCTGGCCCTGAATTTTTGTTCTGATCTATTTGTCATTAAAATGATTACAGGTAATGGATGGTGCCCAGATGAACAAGCACATTCACATTCTTCAAGTTATACACATATCAGAAACATTGCCATTTGACAGAGCTAATAATATTTCTGGCTTTAGAAGATAAATTTTAAGTATTTCTTTAAATTCATACTTGAGCGATTAAGACCATCCATTCAAACAGAATTTATAAAGCTCCTGTAGAAAGCCAAATTCACAGGCCCTTACAATGACTCTTCAAATAAATCTTTCCTTGTCATTCACCCTACAAAAATGGTTATATCTTCACCATACCTACTAGGATGGTTAACTTTTATGTGTCTAATTAGCTAGGTCTATACTAAACAGTTGCTTGATCAAACACCTGTCTAGATATTGCTCATGAAAATATCTTTGGGTTTGATTAATATTTGAATGGTAGACTTTGATAAAGGCAGATTTCCTTCCATCATGCAGGTGGGCTTCTCCATTATGTTGAGAACTTTATGTACAAAAAACTGAAAGAAGAAAAGAGAGGATTTTAAGATGGAAAACTCATTTGAGTTCCTAACGTGACCTAGCATCATAGTCGGAGGTTTCAATACTTCACTAGCATCAATAGACAGATCATCCAAGCAGAAAATCAACAGGGAAATAATAGAACTCAACAACATCATAGATCAACTAGGCCTAATGGATATCTACAGAACTTTCCACCCAACTCTACAGAATACACATACATTCTTCTCAGTAGCCCATGGAAACTTCTCCAAAACAGACTATATATTAGGCCATAAAGCATGTGCCCCAAAATTGAGGAAAATTTAAGTAACTTCCTGCACCATATCAGATCACAATGCTTTAAAGCTAGAAATTAACAATCAGAGACACATCAGAAACTCCACCAGCTCCTGGAGACAAAATAACACACTTTTAAACAATGAGTGGGTTGTGGTAGAAATCAAAAAAGAAATTGTAAAATTCCTAGAATTTAATGATAATGAAAACACAACTTACAAAAACGCAATGAAGGCAGTCCTAAGGGGAAAATTCATATCACTAAATGCCTCCATAACAAAGACAGAGATCCCAAGTTAATAACTTCATTGTCCACCTAAAGGCACTGGGAAAACAAGAAGAATCCAACCCTAAGAGCTCCAGATGGAAAGAAATAATCAAGATAAGGGCAGAAATTAATGAACTGGAAACTAAGAAAACAACTTAAAAAAATCAACGAAGCGAACTTTTCATACTCAAAACTGAAATGACAACTCTTACTTGAATTTCTCATCTCCTCTATGGATTTCCCACTTTTGTCACAGCCCCATGACGATTGGACTTGGTCGCCAACTTGACTGGGTTAACAGATTATCTGGGACTGGTGATACTCATGTGATTTCTGACAAGTTTTCCAGAGAGAAGTGTAGGACGGTGAAGGGAGAGGGAGGTCGCATCTTGAATGTAGGTGTCATGTTCTACAGATTGAAGGGCCAGATGAAAATATGTTCAGGAAGGCAGTTTGTATCTGCCTACAAAGTCCTGTGTCTCCAAGTGAGTGCATCTATGCAGCCCCTGGCATGAGACTTCAGCTCCCTTGACCTTTCAACATTGTGATAAAACCAGGGATGCTTCTGCAATCTTCTAGGCTACATTAGGACTGCTGAGTCTTGGAATGGGCAGCTACCAGGTGCTCTACCTCTCTTGTGTGCACAGCACCACTGTTGGATTACCAAGTCCCTATTGTGTGAGACAATCCAATAAATTCCTTTTCATAACATATATACATACACATACATCCTCTTGGTTATGTTTCTCTACAAAGCACTAATACATACTCCTCCCCAACACACACAGCTGTATATTTCTATGCCTCTGGAGAATCCTGACACATATATACGGATTCATAATAAAGGATAAAAAATATTAATAGTGAGGGCTGGAGAGATGGCTTAGCGGTTATTAAAGTGCCTGCCTGCTAAGCCTAAGAACCCGGTTCCAATCTCCAGGTCCCACGTTTAGCCATATGCAAAGTGACACAAGGGTGCAATGCCACACTTGCCCACAAGGGGGCAGACACATCTGGATTTCATTCACAGCAGCTGAGAGAATGCTGGTGCGCCCATCTCTGTCTTCCTCTCCCTCTCTCTGTCTGTCTCTCTCCAAAAAAAAAGAAATCTTAGTAATGAAAGCTGAACTTCACAGAATAAATCTGAACTAGATTCTAATGTCATGTTTTAAATATAAGTTCTTGTGGCTAATGTAGCAGTTCTCATAAATTTGACACCACAGGAAACTACAGGAGACTGATTTTCATTTTATGCCCTTCAATATAGACTCTTTTGTGCAAAATTAGTAGCAAGGAAAAACTATCTTGTTATCCATCAAATTTACACAATTACATTTGTATCTTTCCTAATTTTTTATTAAATATAATTTCTCCATTGACAATGTACCACAGACTTTCTGTGGCTCACACTCACCATTAGCATGTGACAATACTAAGAGTGGGATAGTGCTAATGGTTTTTTTAAAAAGAACAATTGTGCCTATGGTTTTTAATAAAATCATCCCCAATCTACAAAACAATAGCATCCAACACCTATCAAGAAAAACAAATCCAAATGTTTTAGAGTGTTTACTGGATGAGCCATATAATCATTTGGCTAAACTTTACCAAAAAATAAAACATTTTCGAAGTCAACAGAATTTATAACCTACTCAAATGCAGATAGTGAACTACTTTGTGGGTTCTCCCCTCAATTTGTAGAATATTATGAGGGCATGATTAAGCTTCTATATTTGAAAATGCTAGAATAATAATTTAAATGGTGCTAGAAATTATAAATCTCTTGTGAATAATGAAGTCTCCAGAGATATTAAGTTTTATATGTGATCTCAATCATTTTTATGTCACTCTAACAGTAAAGTTGATTTCATCTACCTAAAATATAAATAGCTACAGTCAGACTTCAGTCAGATTTGTAGCTTCATTGGGTTAATAGTATGATTGGTAGAGACATTAATAAATCTTTATTACTAGTTTTAACTTAAAGATTACCTGTTAAGTAATTCAAGTGACAGCAGCTATTGCCCACTGCCATAGGCAGGGCCATTTGGAAAGCCATCACTCTTTCTCCCTTCCATTGCCAACGTCATCCATCTGGAAAGCCATCACACCTTGACTGAATGGCTGAAGGAAGTCCCACCAAGTCACTTAGCTGCACATTTTGCCTTACCAAGCCATCATCCAATGTCTAGCATAGTGATTTGTTGTTTCACCCGTCTTGGGAACAACGTGTGATTTGTTTCCTGATCTATTGCCTATGGGATAAATCCTTTAGTGTGGAATAAGAGGCTCTGTGGTAGTTTGAATATATGGCCCCTAATATATTCAATGTTTTATTACTTTATAGTTTGCATCTGCAATCACCTTGCTAGAGGCAATGTCACTGGGGGCTGATGTGATGGTGGGTTTGAGATTCCATTGTAAAGATATGCAAAGTGTGCCCAGTAGGAGTTCCTGAAGTGTGCTGTGACTTTTTGGGCTCTAGTTTTGCTCTGTGTGCTGTGTGGCTGGTTGGTTTTTCTCTCTTGCTTGGATCTGTGAAGGCAGGCCAGCTTCTTTTGCCATTATGGAACTTCCCCTGGATCTGTAAGCTTCAATAAATAATATCCCTTCCTCCCTAACTGTGCCTGGTCTGGAAGTTCATCTCAGTGAACCTGAAGCTGTCTGCTACAGACTCTTTGCAATAGCTCCTGAACTTGACACAGGGAAAATCATGTGGATGTGGGAAAAGAAAGAGTGCCTCACTTCAAAGTCTGGGTGAAGCCTCATTCCAGCTGAGAATCAGTAACTTCACAACAAATAACCACATTTGCTATAAAAATTCACTTCATAAAGATAATATTCCTGTTATGTAAAAATATTTGCAAGTTAAGGAGTGTTAAAAATAGCAATAAGTGAGTCTAGCTTGTATGACCTGAAAGATGATTTACTCCTGTCTCCAATATTTTCTGGCACTCTCTCTCGCAGTCAAGACCGAACTTTGGTTTACATTAAGCTATATCCTGAATTCCCACATCTTTCTTGTTTAGGGTGGCATCTATCAACAGTCATCCAGCTGATGTATCACCAAAACCATCCTGTGACCTCATTTAAACTCCGTGGCAATCCTGTGAAGGTTTAAATAACTATTGTAAAGACAGTGAAGGGTGACTCTCCCTTGAGATGTCCAGCTCCACACTTTGGGTCAGTCCTATTATTTCCTCCATTCACCTCCATGCTTAAATCTATATTAAAAATATATTTAGGGGGCTGCAGAGATGGCCTAGTGGTTAAGGCATTTGCCTGCGAAGCCAAAGGATCCCGGTTCAATTCTCCAGGACCCATGTAAGTCAGATGCATGAGGGGCACATGCATCTGGAGTTTGTTTGCAGTGGCTTGAGGCCCTGGCATACTCATTCTCTCTCTCTCTACTTGCAAATAAATAAATAATATATATATTTATTTATTTATTTAGGGCTGGAGAGATGCCTTAGTGCTTAAGCACTTGCCTGTGAAACCTAAGGACCCCCACTTCGAGGTTCGATTCCCCAGGACCCATGTAAGTCAGATGCACAAGGTGGCACATGCATCTAGAGTTTGTTTGCAGTGGCTGGAGGCTCTGGAACACCCATTCTCTCTCTATCTGCCTCACTCTGTCTGTCGCTCTCAAATAAATAACAAACAAAATATTTTATATGTTTACTGGCTGAGAAATATTGGCAGTTAAGGCGACTTCCTGCCAAGCCTAAGAACACCCATTCGAATCTCCAGGTCCCATGTTTAGCCAGACGCAAAAGTGATGCAAGGGTGTGGGTTCTCCTCACTTGTAGAATAAAAGGGGGTGCAAGAGTCTGGAGTTGAAATTGCTAGTGGCTGAAATTTAAATGGTGCTAGAAATTTCTCTCTCTCAAAATATATGTGTGTGTGTATATATATATATTTAATGAACTCTAACTCTGCTTAATACTGGCTCATCCTAAAATTTCTTTCTGTGGCAAAGTTAAGGATTCGGTTTACCAGAGTAGAGGCTTCTGGAAAGAACTCAGGCTCAGGGGACAGCAGCCTGGACCTGTGATGCTATTTGACAACCATTGTACATTCCTAGGGACACTTTGTTATCTAGGGTTATGAATGTATTTCTCCCTTCATATGGCAAGCTTTTATTCATGTCCCAGCCCTTTGCTTATAGTATTTCCTCTCTCCCCAAATCCTTTTTCTTCTTCCTTGCTGAGGAAAAGTATTCATCCTTACAAAGAAAGCTCCGGTAACACATAGCTTGGTCACCTTGTGTCCCGCTGCTACTTTTGTTTGTGTCACCCTGAGAGCACTGATAGCCCGTGCCAGTTGCTCCATCATTAAAACACAGTGCCTCTCTGTGCCAGGAGAGCTCAGCTGCTAATGAACCACAGCTGGATTATTTCTCTTTGTCTTGTCCACCTCTAATGACTGTCACCATGGCCAACACCTGCTCTCTGTGGAAACACTGAAAGGTTGCCACATGCAGAAGGTTTTTATTTCTTAAGAAAATGTAATATCTAATCTGAATTCAAAAGCGCTTTGCATGTCTTTAGTCCCAGCACTTGGGAGGCAGCTGTAGGAGGATCACTGTGAGTTCAAGGCCAGCCTGGGTCTATAGAGTGAGTTCTGGGTCAGCCTGAGCTAGAGTGAAAACAACAACCAAAAGTCAATGATGACCACAGTTTGAAGGCCTCAAGTGGTTCCTGGTTAGCTTCAGTTTGCAACACGCTGTGTCAGAGGTAATGGGCACCTTTTCCCGTTTGTGTCTACTCCTATTTTGTCATGTGACCAGAGAGATCAGCTCGAGTCATCCCTGATATAGTGACAGGCTGGTGTAGCCCTTCCTCACCCTGGCATCATGTACATCATTGTCAGAGCCTACCTCAAGTTTCATTGCTTGTACAGTATCCTCTAAAAAGAAGAACCCATGATCGCCCTTTCATTTTTTAATTTTTTATTCATTTTCATGTGTATGTGTGTGTGTGCGTGCACACATGTTGTGGGGTAGGCGGTGCTCCAAGGTCTCTTGCTGCTCCTGATATGGGTAGCTAGGGAACTGAACCTGGTCTGGCAGGCTTTGCAAGCAAGTGGCTCTAACCACTGACTCACCCATCTCCTCCCTGCACTCTTTCTTAACACATTATTTATAATGGTCCCGCACGTGACACAGCTCATCATTTTGTAATAGACTTCCTTTTGTAATCCTGATGAAGCTCAGATGGTGTTTCAAAATTGGCTTACATTCTGAAATTCTTTAGGAGCCTTTGTACCTACAGCAAACAGCCACACATCACTCGGATGAACTTCCTAACCAGGCACATTTATGGAGGAAGGGAATTTATTTGAAGCTCACAGATTCAGGGGAAGTTCCATAATAGCAGAAGAAGAAGCCCCACTTTTTTTCTTTCTTTCTTTTTTCTTTTTTTTTCTTTTCTTTCTTTTCTTTTCTTTTCTTTTTTTTAATTTTTTTTAAATTATTTTATTTATTTTTGGAGAGAGACAGAGAGAGAGATAGAGGGAGAGAGAGACAGAGATGGGCGCGCCAGCAGTCTCAGCTGCTGTGAGGACCCATGTAAGTCAGATCCAGATGTGGCACATGCATCTAGAGTTTGTGGGCAAGTGGCTGGAGGCTTGAACACCCATTGTGTCACTTTGCATCTGGCCAAACATGGGACCTGGAGATTGGAAGGGCTGGAGAATTGGAACCAGCAGTTTAAGGCGACTTTTGCAGGCAGGTGCCTTAACCCCTAAGCCATCTCTCCAGCCTTTTTTTTTTTTTTTTTTTTTTTTTTTTTTTTTTTTTTTTTTTGGTTTTTCAAGGTAGGGTCTCATTGCCCTAACCCAGGCTGACCTGGAATTCACTCTGTATTTCCAGGGTGGCCTCAAACTCTCTCTCAGTCCTCCTACCTCTGCCTCCCAAGTGCTGGAATTAAAGGCATGAGCCACCACGCCTGGCTCAACTGACCCACTTTCACAAGCCCAGGAAGAGAGAGAAAAGCTATAAGCCACAAGCCACCAGCATCAGCAAGCAAATTTCCAGAACCCCAGGCAGAGTTCAAGCATTTTGCATATCTTTAGACTGGAATTCCAAATCCACCCCCACACCTTAGGGCTGGACCCTAGGACCTGCCCACAATGACACCTCTTCCAGTCATGTGGCTGCAGGTTTAAACACAAATTTTAATAAGCTCCTCAATATGTTGGGGGCCATCCATTTAAACTACCACAGTACCCATCACACCCAGAATATTCCACATACTGTTTTCACAAATAGTTTTGGTAGATTGGGTACCACACATTTTTAAAACACCTTGAGAAACATATCGTGAAAGATTTTTTTTTGCCATAAACTGTTCTCATAGCTCCTTATGAACTTTGTAAAGTTAAAGGAAAACAGGAAGACAATTAGTTGTCATCAACAACTGAGTTGTGATTCTGTGCTTCCTGAACTGACTTATTTTCTATTTTTTGAAGTCTGCTTGTAGGAAGAAAATACAATCTATGGAATTGAATTTCCTGTTGTATAATCTGAAAAGTTATTATTGCAATGAAAAAACCCCAAGGAAGCTTAAGATATATTTTAATAATTTTCAATAAACATAAAGACCTACATATGGGTTGAGAAGTTTTGGATCCTTTTTTATAAACCTGAAATCGCCTTCACTGATTGGACACACAATACATTTCTCTATGTCACCATTTGCTTCTCATTTCCATAATAGCCAGGAAATACTGATAAGGTGCATATTAAGAAGACCACACTTACATTGATATTGCCATATATTTATATAATACTATACATATCATATTGCCATATATATTTAAATATATATCATATATATTATAATTATTGTTTAAGATATTCTTCAAATTAATGTGAATAAAAACGTGAGCATATGCCAACTTGTTCTGTTAATGTAGGCATTTTCTAATAGAGACCTTTGGTTGCCTGATGTATGCATTACTGTGGCTCCTTAATTTGATGTGTATAATGAACAGAGTGTCTAAGAAAAACTACAGGAAAGTCTGGTTAATTATCTCAACTCTGCTTCATACTTCATTCCCTGACCATGGGGAGTGCATTTGCTATCTCTATGTCTTCATTTCTTTTTATAAAAGTAATAAATTGCCTCTATTTCAATATGTACAAAATGAGTATGAGGAAATAAAGAGAGAGAATTTAAAGAGTCTTATAAAAATTAAAATAATATATAACTGAATATAGATTATTATTAAACAGACTTCCTGGCATACTAATTTTACAATTTTAGCAATATTAAAGAAGTTATCCTCGGTGAATATCTCCTGAAGATGTGTTTCACATTTGATTCATGTGCTAAGAGTTCATTTATGTAAAAAAAAAAAAAAAAAAAAAACGGTGAGGAGGTCAAAACCCACCAGTCAATTAAAGTTCATTTCGTTCCCTCCTAGCTGACTGGCCCAGTACCTACAAAGTCAAGCCTAATGTTACCCCTGAGGAGAGCTTCCTCCATTAATCATCATCAGTGAACACAAATGAGCTTACCCATGACAGCCGTGCCACAGCTGGTATCCTTATGGTGGCTCGTTAATCTATGACACATTTGGTAGAGGTAGGTGGGTGTTTGTGAAGATGTCTTTATGGTAAAAAAAAAAAAAAAGAAAGAAAAGAAAAGAAAGAAAGAAAAAAGGAGGGAGGGAGGGAGGGAGGGAGGGAGGAGGAAGGGGAAAATTCACAGGTCCATGAACTTTGGTCGTCATGTTCATGTGTTTTTGATCATCACCTGCTTATTTCCCAGGAGTTGTTCTCAAAGTTCTCCAGAGGTATTACTCTTATTTCTACGTTTGTTTGTTTGTTTGTTTAATTGTGGACTCTGATGAGACAACATTTCATTATGTATCCCAGCTGTTCTAAAACTTGTGATTGTCTTGCCTTGGAGCGCTGGGATTACAGACATGTAACATCACATCTGGTTGAGGTATAGGAGACCACAGGCAGCAGAGGAAGTGAACTATATGTGAATGTTGTGTGTACATCACACATCTGGATAAATTTCCACACTAATGGCTTTCAGTTGCCACCACAATCTCCAGGGAGCACAGCATGTCAGTGCTGAAAGATCCCTTGTGATAATACAAACTCATTCTACAGATGGTGTCTTGAGGACTCCCTGAATGTGATATGGGAGAATGGTCCCCTCAACCAATGCTCTGAATGTCACTTCAATGTGAGATACCCTCTTCACTGACTTTTCTTCTTTCTCAAAAGAGCCTTCACTTTTATAACTTGTGAAGTTTTCATTTATCATTTTTCCGTATGACTTCAAGTGTTTTGACATTTTAAAATGTAAATCGTGTTGTGTTTAGAAAAATCTCTGTAAAATAGTAAGTTGAGTGATTCAAGTCGGACACATAGCTACTTTCAGATTAATTATTGTGATCATTAGAAATATAGTTAAAAATTCCCTTTGGAAAAAAAAAATTCCCTTTGCTCTTATGTCATCCACCTGTTAAGATCCTTATCTGATCTTAGGGTGCTTTTCTAAGATACTCAGTGTGACATTGTGTTTTATGCTATGCAAATAATGTCTCATAATTTCTAGTGATAACCTGTAATTCTAAATATTTACTAGTATGACTGCTTAAAAGATTAAGTCCATTGTTCTTCTGTTGTTTTCTTTTTCCCAACGTCTTAGCATGTAACCCAGAACAAGTGGACTTCACTCCAGAAGCAATAAGGTGGCGAAATAATTTGTTTCACCTTATTTCTCCAAATTGAACCACTTGATTGATGCTTTTGTACTGTGATAAAACCAATAATTGTAGGTTAATTTGATCTTGAGGCCTTATGACCAAAAATACTTTGTAAATGTCACAGTAATGGTTATTTGTAAGTTGAAGTTCATGCCTGTTTCAGCATGGTGACTTTCTTAGCAGTTATTAGTAATAGTTGCTATTTTGGTTTGTGAAAATATGAGTGCATCCATTTGTCTTTGTGAAATTTCAGAATATTTTTATTAATATTAAGAAGAAAGTAGTTTTGAGAAGTCAGAAGGTAAGAGTTGGGGCATTTCATATGATCTAAGTTGTAAAACCTAAGGATTTAGTTAATTTATGATCACATGGACAGTGTGTTTGTAGTATTCTGAATTCAGAAGGCTCTTATGAAGCCAAGGGGTGGTTCAGGACCTGTAGCTGGCATACGCTCCAGAGGTCCTGACACAATGGTCTGTATAAAGTTATTCAAAATACTAAGTATCATAATGAGAATCAGACAATAATATTTCTTCAAGAAACTCACATTATAAATGATTAGATGAAAAGTTGCTGGGGGTACGTTACTGAGTAATTGATCATTGTTAGTTTATAATTTCAGTAAGTTATAGGCAATACTTAGGGTAAACAGGTATAAAATCAGTCCATATTTCCTATGCTACCTTTGATCATGTAAATAAAAAAATTTTTCAAGTTTATTTTATTTGCTCATTAGACCAGGCCAATTTAGTGGCAACTTGCATTTGGCTTTGTCTTGAAATTTTTATCATAGTAAAGCTGGAATCATCTATTTTATTTGATATATATGAATAATACGATTTCGGTATTAATTTAACTATTGGTATTATACAGAGGAAAGAATATTTTGTGGAAATAAACCAACATATGAGAAGAAATAATTCTGAAGAGAAATGTCTCAGGTATTTCAGTATTATTCTCAGAGCCTTGCCAAATCCCAAAGCTGAGAATGGGTTTGCACAAAGTGTAAAAACTTTGTGTGTGTGTTGTGTGTGTGTGTGTGTGTGTGTACTAAAGGCCTCTAGACAAAAATGAAGTTTTTATTTTTTTTTTTTTTTTTGAGGCAAGCCCAACAGACTGGCACTTTTTTATGTGAGAAAAGAGAAAGAACGAGAGTGAGGGATAAAGAGAAAGACAGTGAGAACTGGTGTGCCAGGGCCTCCAGGCACTGTAATCAAGCTCCAGACACATGTGCCACTTTGTGCCCATATGCAACCCTGCACTCTTGCATTAGCTTTGTGTGTCTGGTTTATGTGGGACCTGTAAAGTCAAACATGGGTTCTTGGGCTTCACAGGCAAGTGCGTTAACCACTAAGCCATCTCTCCAGGCCAAAAATGAATTTTTAAAATTAGAGTCAGTTATAGATGACTTGTCTCACCTTCTCATCTCTTCTAATAAGACCTCTAAATGCAGGGAATGTTGGTTGCTAAGGTAATGGGAGATACAAGAGAAATTTGTAAAAACAAAAACAAAACCGTTTTGGTATGTAAACTCTTCTACTGGCTCGTCAAAACTTGTTATGTTCTAAATGGCAGTTTTCATCCCTCCTCACTGTTATGACTCAAATGTGGATGCTCGGAGAAACAATAATGACACTCTATCGAAAAGGAGAAATACACAGCCACTGAAACAACAGGCTTAGCATGGGCAAAAAGCAATATTGCTTACAGAATAGAGAGTTTGAACTGTAGGTAGAATATTTACCTAAAGGAAACTGTCCAGTGCAAATTGTGAATGGTATACATAATCTTAGCAGCAGGAAAAAAAGAACAATATCTTCATCAAGATTTTACTGTTTAATTTTTCACTTATTTGAGAGAGAGAGAAGGGGAGGGAAAGTAATTGGGCACACCAGTGCCTCTTGCTGCTTCAACCAAGCTCCAGATGCACGTTCACTCCATTTGGTGTATCTGTCTTCACTTGGATAATCGGGGAATCAAGTCCAGGCTGTTGCAGGCTTTGCAACAAAGTGCCTTTAACCACTGAGCTTAGTCCATAAATGATATCTGAGAGGACCCAGTATGGTACAGTTAATAACCTGAGCTCAGTGACTCCACCGAAAATCCAGAAAGAAGCACCTATAGACACAATCAATTGATCTTCAGCAAGGCTGTCCAAAATGCACAATAGGAAAAATATAATACCTTCAACAAATAGTGTGGGGGAAGCTGCATATCCACTGAAAATGAATGATATCTGACTACGTTACAGAATACCCAAAATGCAACTCGAATGAACCTCTTAGATGGTAGATCTGAGACTACAAAACTAGAAGGAGGATTAGAGAGATGGCTCAGCAGAAAATGCTCTTACTTTACAAAGCCTGAGAGCATGGGTTTGAATCCTCAGTACCCATGTGCAGCCAGATGCACAAAGTGACCATGTGTCTGGAGTTTGTTTTCAGTGGCAAGAGGCCAAGCCATACCCATTCTCTCTGCACCTCCCTTTCTCCCTCTTTGCAAATAAATAAATATTAAAAACTGGAAGGAAACACAAAAGTTTATTTCTTGGTGATGATTTCTTGACTATGAAACTCAAAGCATAAGCCATAAAAGCAGAAATAAAGAGAACAGTATGATTCTAAGAAGCTCTACACAGCAAAGCAAACAGTGAAAAGACAGCCCACAAAGCAGAAGAAAATATTTCCAAATCAGGGTTAATAACTTGAATATGTAAGGAACCCCCATCATATAATGGCAGATAACCTATGTAGCTTGATTTTTAAAATGGCCAAGGAAAATCCTGACATGGTGATGCACACCTTTAATCCCGGAACCCAAGAGGCTGAGGTAGGAGAATCTCTGTGAGTTTGAGGCAGCCTGGGCTACAGAGTGAATTCCAGGCCAGCCTGGGCTAAACTTAGACCATACTTCAAAAGAAGAAGGAGGAGGGGGAGGAGAAGGAAAAGACGGAGGAGGGGAAGGGAATGACCAAGGAACTGGAATAGATATTACTCCATGAAAGGTCATATAAATGGCTGCAGCTATATGAGAAGATAATCAATGTCACCACTCACTAGCACAATATGATGCTCAGAAATTGAATGCTGATTGGCTGGCTTTGCACAAGTCTTAATCACTGAGCCATCTCCCCAGCCCAGCTGTCCCAAAGTTCTAATTACAAACCACCAATTTTTATTTAAAAACTCTTTCAATCCAGATGAGAACATAGACAGAGGAGCAAACGCTGAGAATCCTTTCTGGAAACACAAACTATTCTAGCAAGCAAGCAAAAAATAAAAATAAACAATAAGATCCACAGTGTGCATGAGTTGTGTCTTCTAAGTGAAATCTGTCCTCCTTCATGCTTATCTAGTGAGGTGTGATACAGCCATGCCTGAAATAACTTCAGACAATGAGACATCGTCCATTAATCTACTTACAAAAGTGTCTGTTCATTAATTAGGCTGGACAGTGTAAAAGCGAAAACAATGACACTGTTGTCCAGAGTGTCAGCCAGGCTCTAATTAGAAATTAGGGACTGAAGGGACTCAGATATTTCCACTTACATTGATACTGTTTTAACACAATAAGATATGATTATAAAACATTTCATGTGTGAGAGAGCTTAGCAAGGTGGGGGATAGGTGACAGACCACAAACGAAGGTCAGGGCCAGCGTCCAGACAGTCTCCCTAAGGCAGTATACAAGAAGGATATTGGGCAAACAGTGCTATTTAAAATGACTGCTTCCCCTTTTCCATGCCTCCATTTGTTCCAGAGTGCTTATAAATCTCTGTGGGTTATAACATGTTTGTTTATATTTTAATTTAAATGGGTTTTATTCCTTCCAAAGTCAAGTCGCATATGATAGTCACCCTCAACCTGCATCTTTCCTGGCCCACTAAAAAAAAGTTACCCACAAAGTGCTTATCAATGATGTTTCCAAAACGCACATTCTTTCAAAATTCCAATGGAAAATGTTTTCTCAGGCAAGGAGTAACTGTGGAGTGATTTCAAAGATCCATGGACACTGAATCCATTCGTTTCATAGCGGTATTTTGAGGGAAAGACACTTCAATATAATCAGTTCTTTAACTCTTTTATATTTGAGTTGCTCTTTCATAGTATTTCTTTGCCCCAGAGCTCAATGTTTTTAGAACATGGATTTACACTCCCTTTTAATATTATGTTCTAAAGCAATTCAACTAGGTCTACACATCTGAGTTCACCTTGAAATCTCAGGCTGACACAGCAGCATTTCAACTCAGATACCATTTGAGAGTCTTTTTGTAAATTGATTTAGGTAGCATCTCTTAGGCAGAAAATGAGTTATTCTACAATAATTTACTGCTTCTAAAGAAATCTGACACTGAAAGTGGCCAGCTAGGAACAAGATGAATGTTTATTGAGTAAATAAAGGATGAGCTGGTAGTTTGGGGTTCCTTATTCTCATGACACAGACATTTAACTGCACAAAGGAATGTTCACTGTTCATTTCCGACCATTAGTCCCTATTTACTCTTCACTTGGAAAACTGAAAATTGCCTATTGTGATCAGTGTTAGGAAAAGGGAGAGAAAGGCTACAAAAGGAAGATTAAAATTGTCTAACTTTCTCTGTCTCTCAAATAAATATCTTTTTTCAAAACAGAATGGAGAGATGGCTTAGAAGTTAAGGCTTTTGCCTGCGAAGCCTAAGGACCCAGGTTTAATTCCCCATTACCAATGTAAGCCAGATGCACAAGGTGGCACATGCATTTGGAGTTTGTTTGCAGTAGCTGGAGGCCCTGGCATGTCCATTCTCTCTCTCTCTCTCTCTCCTCCCTCCCTCTCTATCCCTTCCTCCCTCCCTCTTTAATGCTTTTAAATAAATTAAATAAATATGTTTAAAATTGTTCAAGAAAATATAATAAGGGGTAGAGAGATGGCTTAGCTGTTAAGGCTCCTGCCTCCTAAGCCTAATAACCCAGTTCCAATCTCCAGGTCCCACGTTTAGCCAGATGTAAAGGGACGCAAGGGCGCAATGCTGCACTTGCCCACAAGGGGCACACACATCTGGATTTCGTTCACAGCAGCTGAGAGACTGCTGGTGTGCCCATTCTATCTGTCTCCCTCTCCCTCTCTGTCTGTCTCTCTCTGTGTCTTTCTCTAAAAATAAAAAATAAGAAAATAAAAAGTAAACTTAAGAAATGAAAATACAATAAATATTGAGAAATTGTTCAGATAGAAGAAAAGATAAACTGGGATAGGGGTATGTAGCTCATAGATTAGTGGTAGAGTACTTTCCCAGAGTACATAAGGACCTGAATTTGATCCTTAGAATAGAGAGAAAAAGAAAGACAGAGATAGACAGAGGTAGATGCAGAAAGAGCATGTGAGAAAGAAAATTAGCTAAATGTACAATCTTAAATTTAAAAGAAACAAGCCTAGATAAAGCATGAATTTCTATATGTTATCTTGAATTCTTTAAAGTTCTGATTGATAATTTGAGTTTGTAAGCAATTACAGTTGTATATTAATTATTAATATGTATTATAGCTGGAAAAAGTTTGTTAGTTATATTTTGGAAAAAGTTTAAGTTAATCCCAGCACTTGGGAGGCAGAATATATTCTAGGGGGCTGGAGAGATACCTTGAAAAACAAAAAAAAAAAAAAAAAAAAAAAAAAAAAAGAATATATTCTAGGGGCAGTTAAGCACTTGCATGTGAAGCCTAAAGACCCTGGTTTAAGGTTCAATTCCCCAGTACCCACATAAGTCAGATGCACAAGGTGGTGCATGCATCTGGAGTTCTTTTGCAGTGGTGGGAGGCCTTGGTGCACCCATTCTGGAAAGATGGCTTAGGGGTTAAGGCGCCTGCCTCCTAAGCCTACGAATGCCGGCTCAATTCTCCAATTCCCATGTTTAGCCAGACGCAATGATGCAAGGGCACAATGCTGCACTTGCCCACAAAAGGTCGCACAGGTCTGTAGTTCATTCAAGGGGGCTGAGAGGCTGCTGGTGCACCCATTCTCTATCTGTCCCTCTTGCTCTCTCTCTCTCTCTCTCTGTCTCTCTCTCTCTGACTCTCTCTCTCCAAAAAAGGCAATTATAAAGAAATAGAAGAACAAAATAAAAGTCATCAAAAATGGCAGGCAAAATCCTACTTCATCAGCACTTATTTAAATACAAACAGATTAAACAGTATACTCAGAATGAAAATAACTATTTTTAAAAACATCTATAAAAAACATACCCAAAACACAAATATGGTATAATTAAAAAGATGGAAAAAGTATATACTCAGAGATGGTTGCAAAAGCTATTCCAGTAACAGCTTTTAGGGCAAAAATTGTCAATTTAGACAAGGAGACAAATCTTATAATGATAAAATTTCAATACATCAGTAAAATATAATAATTATAAAACATATCTATACCTAAAAGTATGGCTACAAAATTCATAAATGAAAAACTCATAGAATTAAAGAGAAAAATAGGCTATTCAAAAATAATAGTGGGGGTCTGTGTGGGGTGGGTGGCTCACTTGATAAAGCATGAGGACTTGAGCTGTGAACCCCAGCACTCATTTAAAATGCTGGGCATGATGGCATGTGTCTTTCATCCCAGCACTCAGGGAAAGAATACAGGCAGACCCCTAGGGCTCCCTGGCTAGCTTGTCTAGCCAAATCAGTGAGCTTGGGCCAGAGAGATGACTTGCTTCCAAATCAGTGAGCTCTGGGTTCACTGAGAGACTCGGTCTCAAAAAGAAAAATGGAGTGCAACTGTGGGAGACACCTGATGTCAGCCTCTGGCCTCTATGTACACATGTGCATCCACATGCATATGAACATGCATACAGACACACATGAGCACCACATATACACACAAAAAAATAGGAGTGATTGTGGGAAGGTGTCAGAGTAGAAAGGACTAGAAACCCATTTCCTTACCCAAATAAGAATTACAAGGAACCTGTGTGACATAGCTATCAGAACTCTGGGCTCTATTGAATATAAGAAACTTTCATGGGATGGCTTGGAAACAAGTTGTGGTTAAACTTGGTCCCTTTCTGCTCTCAGCTCAGCAATTGCTATCCTTTCCCCTCCCTGAGCCCCAGGGTTTGTAGCTGTGCATGTGTTCCAGGCGCTGCTTGAACAAATCTTGTGGGACACATGGTTGGCTGTGAAAACTCACTTGTCCAACCAAGACTGGAGAATCCTTCTAAGCAGTACTCTTTCTGATCATGTGGGTGCATAAAACAGAGGTAGGCAGCCAGTTTTGTTGTACTTCGCTCATTGTTGCAAGTTCTTTTCCCTCAGGAAATTAAAAATCAAAATCATATTGAAATATCACTTCATACTACATAGTTTGACAAAGGCGGGGGACTGACTACTGGTAGCATCTTCATTGTGTACTTGTCAAAAGTTAGTTAACTATACTTGTTTGTTTCTGCTCTCTATATTTTTCCCAATATTCATGTCTGTTTTATGACATTATGATATATATAGCTTTGTTTTACAATTTTAAATCAGGAAATGTGGCCATTCCAGTTTTGATTTTCTTTCTCAGAATTTCTTTCTCTATCCAGGGTCTTGTAATTCCATACACATTTTTGGATGTTTTTCCATGACTGTGCAGACTACCAATGTGATTTTTTTTATGGTGGTTGTATTAAATGTGTTCATTGCTGTGGATAATGGAGGAATTTTAACAATATTAATCCTGCTGGTCCTTGAACAGAAGCTACATTTCCATTTGTTTGTATCTTTTGTAACTTCTTGAGCCAAAATTATGTAGTTTACAATATACAGATCTTCTCTATAATCTTTCAATGTACAGATCTTTTGTGTACTACATATACAAAATAGGTAATTTTGCAATATGATGTATATGTTAATTTCTTCCCTATGTTTGTCCCTCTCCTGTATGTGTTTGCCCAATAAAATCATGCTGTATATTACAAGTATTCAAACTAAAATGATTTTACATGTGCAAGATAGTAAATTTTATGTTTATATTTTTCACCACAATAGAAGATGAAAAAAGTTGATGACCTCTGTCAACAATACTACTGTCAATAATAAATAAAGCAACTAAATAAAATATAAGTTAGCAAAAAACAAGATTTGAACATGATAAACTAGCCTTGGAGTTGGGAAAATTTCTCAGTGGTTAAAGGTGCTGGCTTGCAAAGCCTCCTGGCCTATGGTTTAATTCTTAAACAACCCCTGTAAGCTGGACACAAAAAGTGCATTTGTTTTCAATGGTAAGAAGCCTTCGAATACCCATATACATACATACACAAGCAAATAAATAAATTAAATTAATGAAAAATTAAATAAATAAACTAAACAGTTATTCACAGTAAACTGAGAAGTATATATATTCTTCTTAAGTGCACATGAACCATTCTTCAGGACAGATAATATGTTAGACCATAAAGCAGCAATGTAGAAGTTTAAAATTATTTAAATAATACAAAGTCTGTGGCCACAATGGTTTTATGCTTCTTTTGTTCAAAATAATAAACTCAGAAGGAAGGAACATTTACACACACCACAAACAAAAATATAGGGTTGGAAAGTTAGCTTAGGAGTTAAGGCACTTGACTGTGAAGCCTAAGGTCCCATATTCGAATCCTCAGATCCCACATAAGCCAGACACATAAAGTAAAACATGCGTGAGGTCATGCATGAACCCAAGGTAGCGCATGTGTCTGCAGTTTGATTGCAATGGCTGGAGATCCTGGTGTGCCAATTTCTCTCTCTCTCTCTCATAAGAAAACAAAAACAAAAATATAATCCCAGGCAAATGATAAAAAAAAAAAAGAAGAAACTGAAATCAATATCACAATATGCTTTACAATGAACGAGGAGCAAATACATATATATATATTTTTAAACTATGAATACAGTAATGGTTACAAGGTCAGAAGACATACCACACAATTCCCAGTTTTTTTTTAAACTATTTTTATTTATTTGCAAGCAAGACAGAGAGAAGAAAGTCCTGTAAAGGCATAGTATAGTACCAACATTATCTTAGACGTATCGATTAAGGAAAAATAGCCAGAAGTCCAGAACAAAACCTTGACGTTCAACTGGTTTTCAACATAGATGCTTTTTACAAAGCTTCGCTGGAGGAGAGCATGGGGAGATGGCTCAGTGGATAAAATGCTTGCAGCTCAAGCTGGAGTATCTGAGTTGCATTCCAAGATCCTGTGTAAAAAGCCAGAAGCTGTGACAGGCTTCTGTAATCTCAGCACACTGACAATAATGGCAAGATGGGAAGTACAGACGGGCCAATTTCCTGGAAAGCTCCAGGCAAGCTCATGGAAAAACAGCAAAATGAGAATCCAGAGTAAGAAACCCCACTTCAAATGAGGTGGAATGGCGAGGGCCAACCTGAAAGCTTCCCTCTGACCTCCACACACACACACCATGGCATGCACATGCCCACCCTCACATACACACAAACACGTACACAAATAAATAATAATATTAATTCCTTAAAAAGTCACTAGAGGAAAGAATAGTATTATCACTAATGTTTTGGGGACAAGTGAATATTTGTATAGAAATGGGTCAAGTTGAATCTGTATTTCACATCATATTTCACTTTTTTTTTTAAAACAAAAAGACTCAGAATGAATCAACATAAGGGAATCTTGAAAATATCTTTACAAGATGTAGTGGTTTGAAATAAGTCTCTCATGGCCTCATGTGTTTGCAATTAAGCCTCCTGCATAGTCCCCAGATAGTGGAGTCTTTGGGAGGTAGAACCTTCCTAGAGGAGATATGTCACCAGGGAGACCCTTAAAATTTTACAGTCTAACCCCCTTTCCAGAGCTACTTCAGCTCATTCTTGCTGCTTCCTGAGGGGACACCTGGCTCACTGTTCTTGCCGTGCTTTCCCTGCCATGATGAGTCTTCTCTCAAAATTACAAATGAGAAGTAAACCCTTTCATTTATGTTCTTCCATAAGCTGTTTTCTGGTGAGGTGTTTTGTGCCAGCAATGAGAAAGTAATTGCTACATGAAGTGACAGAAGTCAGACACAATGATCACATGTTGTGCGTGCCTCCATTTATATGAACTATCAAGAATATGTAAATCCAGGGCTGGAGAGATGGTTTAGCAGTTAAGGCATTTGCCTGCAAAGCCAAAGTATCTCAGTTCGATTCTCCAGGACCTGCATGAGCCCGATGCACAAGGGGGCGCACATGTCTGAAGTTCGTTTGCAATGGCTGGAGACCCTGGTATGCCTCTCTCTTTCTCCCCCACCCTCTTTCTCTCTATGCCTTTCTTTCTCTTAAATGTGGGTTCTGGAGATTCAAACTCAGGCATTTTATGGACCCCTCAGGCCCTCATGCTTGCACAGGAAGCACACTTAACCACTGAGCGATCTCTCTAGCCCTGTTTGTTTAAGTATTGCCATGTCTCATGTGTAGGTATTGTTATTGAGTTAAAATTAAAAGTTCTCAGCTGAAAGGACAAGGCAAACAATGTCAGGAGCAGAGTTTCCAAGGACAAGCAGGTCTCTGATATCCATCTCTGTAGGAGAATGGCTGCCAGGCAGCTGCTGTCCCCGACCTTGACCTTCACAGGCAGGAGTCTCAAAGGTGTTCCACTCTTCAATTTGACTTGTACCTAAAGCGAGCCATGGCTTTCATTATTAATCAAGTTATTAGTATAGATGTATCTTAGAGAAATGAATTTTTAAGTTGTAAGCCCAGAATCCTACAGATGACATCTATCTGCGTAATACATAGGATAACCTGTTCCCCAGGTTGTAACACTTCCAGAATTTTTATTCCTGCTCCAGTGTTTATAATCACTATTTTGGAAAATACCCATAAGATTTGTAGAATACATGCATGCACACACACACACACACACACACACACACACGTACATATATAGGGGATAGAATTACTAATATAAGGGATAGACCTTTGAACAACTGGATGACTCATTCTTAGAAAACAGGGGAGTTGTTAGCCTCATAAAACCACCCTACAAGATAAACAAATATGTTTGCTATATAAATGAAACTTTAAACAAGACTGCTGCCCCACTTCTGATCAATTTTTCTTCAAATAACTATAAAGTAGCTACTCAGAGCTACTATCACTGTCTTGCTAATCCTTAAGTATAATTTTTCTTTCTAATATCATGTTCACTGTGAAAATTTTGCAGAGTACCAATTATACGGAGGAACTGAAGAAAGTCAAGTCTTCTTATTGATTAAAGAATTCTGAAATCCCACCAGAATATTCAGGGACAAAAGACAGCTGGAACCTCAATCTGACCATTGCAGAGTTCAAAAAATATTTTCTAAATTGGAACCTCTTTTCAGTTAAATGATGTCATACATTGCTTCCCAAATTTTTTCAATCTTTTATTCTTTTATTTTTAATATTGTCTTTTCACCTAAATTGTATGAAATTTATCTCTTGGCTTTTCACCATACTTCATGCAATCCTTTCCAAGAAAAAAAATAAAACTATTATTCTTTACAGCCTCCAGTGCAGCTGCTTGATCAAGAAAAAAATAAAAGCCTTACATTTTACCAATGAAGAACTGAAGAGGGGAAGTATCATTCCTCTAAAAATAATAATAACACACAGCAGAGTAACATGTGTTGAATGTTTCTTATAGGCCAGCTAATATGTTAAGAGGTACTATGACAATAAAGGTAGATATGTCTAGGAAAAGAAAGAGGAGAAGAACATGAGACAGAACATTCCAGAAAACAAGAATGTCAGGTAAAAAGCTCTAGAGGCTTTAACTTTTCTGTCAAACTGGAGAGCCTTGGGTGATTTCATATTCAGGAGTACAGCGTGTTATACAACACGTTGTATTGCAGGAATATAAAGAGCATGTAGCTAGCCTGACATATGTTATGAACCTGGATGGCTTACAAAGAGGATAACCCTGATTTATGTAGGAGGAAAGATAGCCTTAGCTTGGTGTAGTCAGGAGATTAGGTTTATGTCATCTAATATTCAAACCTATACTCTTCAATTAACAACTAATAAAGGGGACTGGCGAATAGCTCAGTGAGTAAAGCACTTGCCACACAAGCATGAGGGTCTGTGTTCGGATCTCCAGTACTCACGTGAAACACTAGCTGGGTGGCACACCCCTATCATCCCAGTGCTCAGGAAGCAGAGACAAGAGGATCCCTACGCCTTGCTGGCTAGTGACTCTAGCTGAATTGGTAAACTCTCGGTTCAAAAAGGGATCCTGTCCTCAAGAATAAGTGGAGAGTGACTAAAGACAACAACTGAAGTCAACTTCTGGCCCCCACACACATGTGCACACACATGTACCTACACAACAAACATGCACACACACACATGCACACAACACACATACAGATACAAAATAACTAACAACAGAATTCAAAGTGATGTTTCATTAATAGTCCTTCTATAGTGCCATTAAAAAAAATGGGGCTGGAGAGAGGGCTTAGTGGTTAAGTCACTTGCCTGTGAAGCTTCAGGACTCACGTTTGACACAAGCATGCAATGACACACATGTGCACAAGGGGGCACGTGCATATGGAGTTTGATTGCAGTAGCTGGAGACCCTGACATACCAATTCTCTCTCTCTCTCTCTCTCTCTCCCTCTCCCCCCCCCCTTCTTGCTCACTTGCTCTTTCTCTTTCACATTAAAGAGTCCAGTCTGCTGGGCTTGCCTTACTTGTCTAGGAAAGTGAAGAAACTCTATACCAGAACAAAATATATACTGGTGTGCCAGTTGCTTTCTTATCTCTGAGACAAAACATGGGCCAGAAGCAGCTTAGGCAAGGAAAGGGTTTATTTCAGTTTACAGTCTTGAGGGGACATCATCATGTAAGAGAGAGCATTGTAAAGCAGAGGTCTGTGCATCATTTCTTGGCACATCAGCTGGGAAGTAGCAGCAAGAGTGAGTTAGCCAGTGACCACCCAAGAGAGCTGGACAAACAAACCTCAAAGCCAGACTCCAGTGACACACTTCCTCCAGTAAGGCTCTACCTCGACAAGGGCTCCACCAGGTAGGGATGAGTATGAGGCTTAATTACAAACACATGGGGCTGTGGAGAACACCTTATATCCAAACTACCCCCACTGAGAAAGAGGAGAACAGGTCAACAAGTGTATGACTGACTGACAAACAGGTTCCTAAGTAAACTCGTGTGATGTAGATGAAGACCAAAGAGGCATGTGAATTTTGTGAGCAGGAAGAGGGAAGGTGTGCCGATCGGCTATAAGATTTTTAATGGTTAAGGAACTCAATGATGCATGCCGTGGACAAGACTGAGGACTAAAGACGAGAAAATGAAAATGTCATGAACATAAAGTGAGAGAAAAAATAGACACAGGGAAGTTACGATGAGCAGAAACAAAGTTTACTATTTCAGCAGGGAGCTATGATACAGCCCGAGAAATAAAACACTATGAAGGCATAACTTTGTAGGACTGGGTGATAGAAAGTCTCTACATGGCCAACTGGATACTGTGTATAACAGGTATTTCCTGGAATGATGAAAGATCCAAGACAATGAAGAAGTTTGTTTCATACTGACCTGAAGTAAATGCATCTGTGCTGGAGAGAAAGTATGTGCATATGGTCTGTGTAGGTGTTGGAGGAGAAATCAATCTATAATGGAATACAGATGAGTAATCAGTGATGGAGGTTTTTGAGAAGGCATAGTGTGCAGGTCTTGAAGTTTAAGAAGGAATTCAACGGTCAAAAGCATATTTCCCCAGAAACAATCCAACCTGAGAAAAAGTTATACAAAGAGGCCTGGGCTTCTGTTCTTTTGTCCTTGAGTAACTTTGCTTAAAAGCTGAGTTCCAAATATTGCTGTTAAAATCTGATCCATGCACTGTTCCTCTTTTTAATACCTTCTCTCTCTCTCTCTCTCTCTCTCTCTCTCTCTCTCTCTGTGTGTGTGTGTGTGTGTGAGAGAGAGAGAGAGAGAGAGAGAGAGAGAGAGAGGATGACACCATGCATATGTGGAAGTCAGAGAATAACTTCGGATATTAGCCCTCACCTTTGACCTTGGATGCAGGGTCTTTTGTTTGCCACTGCATTGACCAGCCTAGCTGGCCTGTGAACTTCCAGTTCTCCTATCTCCACCTCATATCTTGCCGTAGGTACGCTGGGATAATTGACACACACCGCCATGTCCAGTTTTTACATGGGTACCAGGGATCTGAACTCTGGTGCTGACACTCATGGGGCTTTATGCACTGAGCCATTTCCCAGGGCCTTCATGAGCCATTCTTCAGCATGTCTTTTTCAGCGTGGCAAATTCATCCCTCCCTCTGTGTAACACATCATAATGTAAATAAACAGACACTTGTGAGATTGGCTTCATGCTCCAAATATTTCTACCTGTTTCTTTCTCATATGAGAGAAACAATAGCCCAGACTAGCAATTCTAAACACCTCTGCTCTTTGTGGGAGGACCATAAAACTCAGGAAGTGAACAAAACACACACTTCCCAGGAAGTGAGCAAAACGTCCAAGGCTCAAGAAGCTGCTGAAAATGACAGATTAACAAGGCCCTCTCTACGGTTATATAAGCAGTAACAACTGTGAGGGAGAGCAGACTCCCCAACTGGCTGAGCTGCCTGTAAGTCATGCAGGGAGCACTAAGGGTGCTGCACCCATGAGGTCACCTATGCTAGGGTGGGCTTCTTAGTGATGTAATTGCCTTTGAATTAGCCATGATCCTATCAGTAGCCCTAGTAATCTCACTGGTTCACCAAACTAGACTTGGGTGAAATCATTTCTTTGGCTTGTTGGTCCCCTATCTGGGATGCATAGGTGGTCATATCTCCTCAGGAAAAGACATACAACATGAGAATATTACTAATATAAATCAAATGATTAGAATTTGGGTTCTATTGCTTTTTGAAATTTAATATTGAAGAAATTCCTGTAGAACTTGTGTGATCAAGTGCTGCAAAGGCCCCCAGGGTGAAAATTTTTACTGCCTAATTCAAAAGAATTTGGTATATATACTAGGGATCTGTTGTAAAGTTGGCAGGCCAAAATAATTAGTAATACCCTCTTCTCATCAACTGATCAAGTGCACAGAACTTAGGGGTCCTACTCAAATATAAAAAATATTAAATATCTGCTGATAACAATGCTTAAATGCCAATTTGACACCGAATTGTTAGACATTTTATTTCCCAGCTAAGCTTTTGCATAGCATGTACACATAAACAAATATAGCCACCCACTACATAATGTTTTGGTAGCTCACAGGTGACAGTGGTCCCAAGAGTATAATGGTGCTAATTAATTCCAGCTATCCCCTACACACGGTAACATCATAGTGCAATACATTATGTGTTCATGGTGATGCTGGTGTATGAAAACCTCCTGTGTGTATTACTGGTTGTATAAACTATGACACATACAGTTTTTACAGTAACAATACTCAGTAATCTTAATAAATGACTATGATACTAAACACTGTACCTTGCATCACTACTTTAGGGTACACTCCTACTTAGAAGAGACCAAGCATTAAACAGGCAGGCAGATCTTCCAAAAGATTTGCCAAATGAAGGTATTATTATCACACAGGATAACTTCATACATGTTTTTGCCCCTGAAGACCTTCCAGAGGGATAAGACATAGAGGAAGATGAGGGTAACATTGATAATCCTGACCCTGCACAAGCCTTCTCTAATGTGTATTTTTTGATATTTGCTTTTAATAAAGTTCAAAAGGAAAAAATAGTATTTAAATGGGCACATAGACTATGTGCAGTAGACTATAGCATTTAAGGCTGTGTAAGAATATGATGTTTGCACAATGATAAAACCAACTTCGTGTTAAATGACTATACATGTCATCCCCAAATTAGCAGTCCAGTTATGGAATTGGCAGATACATATTTTGCTCTGGCTCATCTTCTTGACCCTGAAACACAATGTTAATAAGGAGATACATTAAATGAATTTTTCTTGTCACTTAACACAATAAAATTAGTTCTTACTTTGGAAAAAATAACCAACTAGAACTCTCTTCAGATGCTATTAATAAATTTCAGTCATCTGTGAAGATTGATTTCCTATACTTGAAGCAACATTAACTTTGTCCTCCTATTCTTTTTTTAAATTTTTTTATTATTTTATTTATTTTTGGAGAGAGACACACAGAGAGACAGAGAGGGAGAGGGAGGGAGACAGAGATGGGCGCGCCAGCAGTCTCTCAGCTGCTGCTGAGAATGAAATCCAGATGTGTGCGCCCCCTTGTGGGCAAGTGCAGCATTGCACCCTTGCATCACTTTGCATCTGGCTTAACGTGGGACCTGGAGATTGGAACCGCTGGAGATTGGAACCAGGTTCTTAGGCTTAGGAGGCAGGTGCCTTAACCGCTAAGCCATCTCTCCAGCCCTGTCCTCCTATTCTTGGTGTTCTGTTTTCCCGGACATCTTCCAAGCCAGTAATCAATGCAACAGGATGAAGGATAGCAAGAACAGCCAGCTCCTGAACCTAGGATCAAACTGGGAGAAACAAGGCTGTAGTGGGCAGACAATAAGGAGAACAGAAATGTCATCACAGGCAGTGAGCAGGAGAATGTGGAAAACGGGTTCCAAGTCTAACAACCAAGGACTGGGAAAGACTTCAGGAAATAGAGGGAGCAGATGACATGGGGGAAGAAGATATACTGGGATAACATGATAGCTTTATTTTATGGAAAGAGGCCTAAAACCACAGGCCATATTTTTTTTCAAAGGTGTGTATAGTTTCCTTCCCATTGCTAGGTTTATGTCAGCTTACAGTCTCAAGGAGAAGTTTCATCATGGTGGGGAAAACATGGCAGAGTAGGCAGCCATGGTGTCACAGCTTGTCACAGTAGCTGCGAGGAAACAAGAGAGCTCCTCACTCTGAACACCCAGTGGGCTGGATTAATAAACCTCAAGGTCTGCCTCCCATGACACATCTCCCCCAGCAAGGCTCCACCTCCCAAAAGGCTCTCCTTAACACTCCCAAAACGTTACCAGCTTGCGATCAAGTATTCAAAACACATGAGTTTCTGGAGAACAGTTTATACTCAAACAACCCTAGTGAGTGATATAATCTTTGTTTTAGACTGTATGTACCAAAAAAAGGTAATGAGGGGATGCATATAGTGAAGAACGTGGCATGCCCATGAAAATGTTATATGAAAACCATTACATTGTGTAACAGATACACGTTAATTAAAATTTAGTAAAAATTTTAAAAGCCGGAACAAGATATTGATGTAGCTTGCTAACATACCTGGAAGAAACTTTTGAATCAGTGTCTAAGAGATGTAGACTTAAAATGTGACTGTCCGAAGTTCACTGCATAAATCTAGAGTATAAACCTAAGCAACATTTGGAAGCTGCAACACACACCCTCTGTGGAAATATTTGTGTTGGATTGGGGAGATTGCTCAGTGGTTAAAGGTACTTGATTGCAAAAACCAATTGGCCCAAGTTTCAATTCCTCAGTACCCACATAAAACCAAGGAGGCACATGTGTTTGTTTGCAGTGGCAAAAGGTCCTAGAATACTCATTCTCTCTCTTTCTCTCTCTCCTTGCAAATAAATAAATATTCTTTTAAAGTTTATATTTTATGTTAGAAAGTAATTTAGGTCAAGAAGACTGAGTCCTGAAAACAAATTCACTGTTGCAATAACAGACTGTACTAAGCAGGGACTCAAGTGTCTTCCGGAGTTTAAAGGATGGTTATAAAACAATGAATGTTTTAGAAAATTCACTGAGACAAGCTCCACGTTGACATTTCTGTATACAAATTTCATATTTTCAAGCCCCTCAAGGAATCATGGCTTTACTAGCCATTCAGAAGCATCAGTCACTGATGAAGTTGAATAAAATCTGTGGATTCAGTGCTTTAGATTATCTAGTTTGGAAAGATATCAATACTGTTCCAAGTCTGCTAGTCCCTGACCCTGAGATGATTAGGGCAGAAGAGTGGAGAGAAAGGAAGAGGAGGGAAGGAGTGAGGGGAAAGGAGGGAAAGGAAAGGGAGGAGTGGGAGAGAAGGGGTGCCTGATGCAGAAGGGTAGGGGAAAGCATCACTCTGGGTTGATTCTTTACATAGAAAAAAAGCCTGCTCATCACTGATCCATTGTTTTCTTAGAGATTTTGCAAGTTCTGGAGGGGCTGTATCTCCTTGTAAGTGGGGCCACAGATGTTACAAGCATGAAGAATACAAAAAATTAAGATGTATGGTCTATGGCCATACCTCCCTGAAAGTGCTCAATCTGGTCTGATCTGGAAAGCTAAGCAGGGTCAGACCTGGTTAGTGCTTGGAGGGGAGAAAATGAAGTTGTATAGTTGAAGAGTAGATAGGAGAGTAGGTAAGAGAGAAGTGGTGGAGCAGAATAAAACAAGGCACCACAGCGAGGTTTATAATCTGACTTAACATGATGATGAAAACATCATGCTTGGTGTAGGTGGTGGTGGTATGTGTTTTCTTAAGAAAAAAAGCATCATACTGGCTTCCTTGTTGAGGATGGGACAGGGAGAGTGAGAGGAGAAACAAGATCTGTGTTCCAGGATATGGCCTAACTTAGATGGACAAACAAATGAAGTTTTTTTGAAATATTTTAAAGGTAGAGCAAATGGGATTTGCTGATAGGTTTGGGTATGAAATGACCTGAGCATGACACCATGCTTACTGAATTAAACTTATGAAAGGGTCTAGATGTCAAATCAGAAGAGGAAGGCTGTGGGGGCACAAGTTTGTGTTTCCAAAAGATTTTGTTATGTGCATGTCTAAGGAAAATAGTCATGGGAAGTAGGAAGAAGGAAGTATAGAGTGAGGCATGGGCTGGAGAGATGGCTTAGTGGTTAAATGCTTGCCTGTGAAGCCTAAGAACCCTGGTTTGAGGCTTGATTCTCCAGGACCCACATAAAGCAGATGCACTAGGGGGTGCATGCATCTGGAGTTCATTTGCAGTGGCTGGAAGCCCTGGTGCACCCATTCACACACACACTCTCTCTCTCTCTCTCTCTCCCTCTCTCTACCTGCCTCTCTCTCTCTCTCTCTCTCTCTCTCTCTCTCTCAAATAAATAAATAAAATAAAATGTTTTTAAAAAGAGTGAGGCAGGCAAAAGGGCTTAATTCTAATGGGGTTCCTCAGACCATTCTGAATGCTCCCCAGAACTTGCTTTCTGGAACATAGGAGTATTGATACACCAACCCCTAGTTTCTACTTGTTTAAAATGTCCCTAGCATATCACTTCTGGGGTATGACAGAGCACGTTATAAATACATTTATTCCTTTTGCAAAGCAATATCAATGAAATACTTATTTAAAATGAGATATGCCACTGTGAATGAAAAGTGAATTTGCACCTACATTAAAGTGTACTGCAGCTGAAGTTGGGGGACAGGTTATGTGCAGACATCTGAGTCTTCTTTGTACATACTAGGAGTTGGTTGATAAATGAACCCATATTCCAGGAAGAAAGTTTTGAGAGGCTTTCAGTATGCCCTGAGAGATCCCACTAGAAGCCAACCCCTTTGCCTGGCACACTGGATCACTCTCACAAGGAACAGAATAAAAATCACATATGGATACCTTAAGTTTGAGATTAAACATCCAAGTGCAGAGGTCAGAAATCAAGTAGGTAATGAGATACCTAAGTTTAGAGCTCAGGGGAGTGGTATAAAAGGGGATAAGAACATAGGAACTGTCACCTAGATTTATGGAACTTGAGATCAGTGGCCAAGTGTATGTATGGAAAGACAGAAACCAAAGACTGAACTTTGGAGCGTGTCAAAATTAAGACACTGTGAGAAGAGGAAGAAGGAGCAGAGCACTAAATGATGATGAGTATGAGACAAGGAAAGCTGATCTGGGTATCATGACCTAAACCCTAGCACTTGAGAGGCTGGGGCAGCAGGATCTGAAGTTCCAGGAAAACCCAGGCTACACAATAATATGCTAACAAAAGTAAACCAAGCAAGCCTAGAGAGTATGAGACTATGGCTTGCTGAAACCAAGGGAAGAAACTCTAAGATGGACGGAAGAGGGGAAGAGATCATCTGTATCAAATTCTGCTCATAGCTTATGGAAAAGAAAAGGCAGAATTGTCAAAGTCACTGGTGGCTTCCTTGAAAGTATTAGAGTTTCCTAATTCTAGCTCACAGTAATTCAAACATTCACAAACAAACCTCATCTCTAACACTTCTTAGAACACTGCTCTGCCAACTGGTTATACCTCCAAAATAAGCTCACTAGCCAACAGTGGCATACTGTAGGACAAGCATAAGGCAGCAATTCTTACCTAAATAGAAATGTCTTTTTCTTAGTGAAATGACGATTATTTAACCCTATCAAAATAACATATATGGATACCTATGTGAGATATATATATTTGAAGTGTCATACATTGTTTATTTTACATATAATGTATATGTTAAACACTGTATAGCCTAATATAATTTATTGGGCAGGGAAATCTTAAACTCTGGGAATGATTGCTTTAGCCTACAAATCATGGTGTCAGACAAAAGTAACTAGACTTGGTCAGAGGACACGCAGGATAGCTGGACATGGGAGAAGCAGAATGAAAGTGAAAAGAATGGATTTGGGCTAGAAATATTCTTCCATTCCTTTTCCCCTGGAAGTTGACCCACAATAGAAGGATTCTTATTTGTTGTAAGCTCAACAGAAAAGATGATTTTCTGAAATATAGAGCTTGTTGACAAATGGACTGTTCCCCAAAATGGCTGACCCACACCATCTCTCTTACTTGCCAGAGGGTCCTTATTGTCTCTCATGTCAGAACTGCTTAAGATTCTGTTAACCACATTCTAGTTTGTCTCTTTTCCTCAATGATCCTAAAACTCAGATAATTAAGAACCTTCATAAGAAGTTCTGTGATGACAAGCAATTTCCTACTTCCTTAGGTTTACACTGTGGTTGTTATTCTAGCTGCTAAGGAAAAGTGCTGGGCTCATCCTTTCTGCTCTTCAGACACAAGATTATATATATCAATTGTTTTCTATTCCATTTTTCCCGGTAATTACGACTTTCTAACTAGACCCTTATTTTCTAATAAGTGTGTCGACTTTTGGTTATTACTTTTCAATTTGACTGTAGAAAAGTAAGGTAGTGTGTTATATTGTATGAGTCCATTGAGATATATCTTCACCCAAGGTGATGGTATTGTGAGATGAGGCCATTGTGAGGTAAAAAGGCCATAAGGGCAGACCTGTCATAAAGGAAACTGTGTCCATCAAAAAGACACCTAAGGGAAAGTGTTGATCCCATCTAAATTAGAGGGCACCATCTTTGTTTTGTTTTAAGATAAATATAAATTTTATAAAATTTTACAACCTGCAGTTCAAGCTTCATATAATTAACACAGATATTGAAAATTCATTTCCTGGAGCAAATGCTGCTCACATTATGTTTAAACTGGCATGCTCTTGCAAAATGTCTTTATTTATTTATTTATGGGCATGTTTAGTATGGATACGTCATGAGTTGGTATTATCCTTTTGCTTGTCCCTGCCCTCCTCCCACTGGGGGCCCCCCTCAGTGAGGTTGCAGCTATTCCCCTGGGGGTTGTGGGTTATGCACTGTGGGAGCAGGGAAGGACACCATCTTCAAAGCAGAGACTGAGCCTTCCCCAGACAATATGCTAGAGTCTTGACCTTGGACTTCCCATGCTCCATTCCTTGAGAAATACAAAGGTGTTGCCTATAAACAACCCAGTTTGAGGTACTTAGTTATAGAAGCAGGAACGGACTCCAATAGCAAGAAGGGGCACGGGGACTGTGGTTTCCTCTAAGACCCATAAGAAAGGTGTGCAGAGCATCAGGCAGGAGAATATCATGAGTTTGTTTTTTTAAATTACCCTGACTTTTAAACTTTCACTCAGTTGAAAATGTCCAAGGGAATGACAGAATTTCAAATAAAATAAAACCTTTCCAAAGTCCGGATGGTGTGTCAATTAAGATATTATCGAAACAAATGCTACATAAGGCTCACCCAAGGAATTTTTAGGACTTGTAAAAACACCAATTTCCAAGCCTCTCTTTTCATTGTTTCAGGTGTCTGGAGTTGGACCCCACAGTCTATAACTTAAAATTCTCCCCAGGTACCTCTGATATATATTCCCACTTTAAAACCTTGACCCTTTATGCAATGTCATCAGAAAACATGGTTGAGAAAATGATTTCACTATTTTTTACTTGTTTGTTTTTGAGAAAGGGTCTCCTGTATCCTGTGCTGGCATCAAACTCACTACATAGCCAGGGATAATCTTTAGTTTGATCCTTCTGCCTCTATTTCCTGAATGCTTAGATTACAAGGCATGCACCTGCTTCACGGGAGGATCAAACCCAAGGTTGCACCCATGCTTGGCAAACATTCGATCAACTGAGCCACATTCCTAGCTCTGAGATAAATCATTGTAAATGCCAAGTAAACTTTCAGAATATACTCAAACGATATGACAGGGAGTACACCATTTACATAGGTGCTTCTCACAATTATGTTTTTACTATACTGAGGGAAATCAACATTACTTGCAGATGAGAAAAACAAATACTTAAATGCTCCCTTTGTTGCCCCTTTTTCTCACTGACCTTCTGATAGTGTATTGCCTGTAGCATCTTAGTATCAGTCAACATTGGCACTCACATTCTTTACAGAGCTTAGCAGACAATTCAGGTTTATATTGGCCTCTCTGACCTAATGTCCAGTCTCAATACTATTGTGATTTCCAACAAATATCCTTTCATCTTTCCTTACACAGTCCTTTAGGACATCCGTTCTGGCCCAGGTTACTATAGCAGCTAATAACTTTTCTGCTCTTCTAACTAATTCTGAAGCACAGCGATGGGATTTGCCTAGCGTGGCTGAGCTGGTCAGATTTGCTTAATGTGTTCTCCCCTGTAATAGACTCAATAGCGAAGCTATGAGCTCACAGCAACCTAACCTACATTTGCTCTCCATGGTGGACCAGTGCACTGAGGAAATTGAAAGGATTAGGTTGGAGATTATAACCCACACAGAGCGTTTCCAAACTTGCTGTTTCTCTGAACCTGAGTTATCCCTGCAGGAGCTATAAGGCAGCGTGATTTTAGGTGTCACGAAGGAGGACAGCCAATGTGACTAAACACCTCTCATTTGTGCCCTGCTGCTTTTACCTTCTCACTGCTGGGACAAAAGACCCCACCAGAAGCAGCTGATAGAAAGAAAGAGGTTTTTTGGTTTGTTTTTGGCTTGTAGTCTTGAGGGAACGTTTCACCTTGGCAGTGTCATGTCTTGCCGCAGAAGCTGAAAAGTAGCAATAAGAATGAGGTAGCTCTAGCAATGGGCGCTTAGGCTACAACACCCCAAGACTCAGCCACGGTGACACCTCCTCCAGCAAGAATCTACCTCCCCAATTGCCACCAGATGGGGATTGAATATGAGGCTTAAGAACAAACACATGAACTTTGCAGGACATTTCACATTCCAACTACCATATACCCTTCCTCTGATCTCCCAGTCTTTTAATGTTTCCCTTACTGAAATTTCAGAGCTTTGTGCTGCTTTTGCAACGAGTGGTGCTTTTCTGCCTTTACATATTGGCATGGCTTACAAAGGCACATCACTAATCCAGCCCGTCACTGATGTCTACCTTCCTGCTTCATCCTGTGGTTGAGTCTCTCCACAAGTCAGAAGAAAGGCTTTCATTCACTGAGTCCTACATGGAAGGGACCTTGATTCCACCACTCAAGCTCTGAAATAGCAGAGATGTTTATTTATCATTATATCTAGGAATGAATTTGATTTTCAATTTAGTATAAACACTTGAGTACTTATCCTTCCCAGAATGACTCAAAAGCATGGGTAAGGGCTACCTTCCTCAGACATGTCCCAAACCACCATGGAGCCTGTCCTACAAGGAAAATAACAAAGCACTGCTTTTCCACCAGAGTGGTGTCACCCTCTAATGGACAACTGGGAGATTTGCAGAGGTTTTTTTATTTTTTATTTTTCAATTATTTTTTTTCTTTATTAGTTATGTACATTCTCAGTGTGTAAACAGCGTATGTTGATACCATCCTTAGCCTCCTCCCTGTCCTCCCCCCTCTGAAGGAACTCTCCTCATTGGGGATTCCAGTTATCCCCATGTGTATTGTGGATCACACTTAGTGGGGGTGTCAATCAGTTATGGGGACGAGGCAATGTCACTGTGCATAATGTCCCAACCTGGGGCTCTAACAATCTTTCCACCCCCTCTTCCACGAATTTCCCTGAGCCATGATGGGTTTGTTGTAGGCCTACTTCAGTGATGAAGTCTTGGAATCCTGCAGATGTGTTTTTAACAATAACAAAAGTCTGCAAGTACTGTCAGTATTTAGTGGTAATGTGAGGGTTGTATGCCTGTGGCCAATAATACTCTGTGGTCAGCACAATGTAAAGCCACTCCTTGTCCTGTACCACTCTTTGGTGTCCTGTTCGACAATTATAAGTGAAACACTAATGCAACTGGGCCTGGATTCTAAGTCGAAGCCCACTTATATCTCAATATAAAGTGTTTTTTGTGTAACTTTAACAAAAACAAAAATTATCCAAGCATCCAGCAACAAAGTACAAATAAGGTAAAATGTTTTTTGTTTTCTGGAAATCTGACCAAGAGTTGCTCACCATTTCAGAAAATCGTGTCACTATCACCAAATTGTGCCACTTCTGGTCACTGAACCAACTCCATCAGTCTTGCTCGGGAGCTGTCTGGTTCACAAGAATTGTCTGTATGGATCCTCTCATCTACCTATGCATTTGAATATTAAAATGCTACTATATAATTCATGTCTTCCCTGGTATTATCTGAACTGCAATGTTATACAATATTATATTGATTTTTTAAAATATTCCAGGTGTAAGTATATTAAATCATCTATGAATTTTATTTCAGAATGATAGAAGGTTTGGTTATAAAATATATGCTGTATGGAAAAAGTTTTGGTTGGATTGGGAGCCATCTCCTAAGGCCCAGGTTCTCTGTAATTAGGGTGAACCCTGAAAAGAATCTACCTGCTCACCAAACACGACTCCTCTAAGAAAAGTCTGTTTATAATACTTTCTCATACCAAATATAAAAGCACTGACCTTGGGCTGGAGAGACGGCTTAGCAGTTAAGATGCTTGCTTGTGAAGCCTAAGGACCCAGGTTCGATTCCCTAGTACCCAGATTCCCCAGTACCCACATAAGCCATATGCACACAGTGGCTAGAGGCCCTGGTGCACCCATTCTCTCTCTCTTTCTCTTTCTCCCTCTCTCTCTCTGTTTCTTTTTCTCTCTTAAATAAATAAATAAGATAAAATTTTAAAAAGCATGGACTGGAAAGATGGCTCAGCAGTGAAGGCATTTGCCTGCAAAGCCTCAGGATCCAGGCCCAATTCCCTAGTATCCACGTAAGCCACATGCACAAAGTGGTTCATGCACCTGGAGTGAGTTTGCAGTAGCTGGAGTTCCTGGAACACTTCTCTCTCTCTCTCTCTCTCTCTCTCTCTGCCTCTTTCTCTCTGTCTCTTAAATGAATGCATAAATAAATAAGTAAATAAAAATTAAAAATAAAGATTAAAAAGCACTAGGTTTAAGTAATTGAACATCAAATATGTACCTAGCACTGTGCTATATATACTTCATAAATGTGGAGTTTGAATTTATAGTCCCATAGACTCAGATGTTTTATTAAAATAGAGCTTTCAGGGCTGGACAGATGGCTTAGAGGTTAAAGCTCTTGCCTGTGAAGCCTAAGAACTCATGTTTGAGTCCCAAGGTCCCACATAAGCCAGACACACAAAGTGACCCAAGCTTTCAAGGTCTCACGTACGCACAAGATGGTGCACACGTATGACTTCAATTAATAGTGGCTAGAGAGCCTGGCAACCCATATTCTCTCTCTCCCTCATTAAAAAAAAAATAAGCTTGCCAACTTGCCCCCTTAGCAGACAGATCCTTGCTATAGGGGGCATGCCACTGGCGGCAGATCTTGGAGTCCAGCCCTGAGGTGTGTTTGGGGGCAGATCTAATTTCAGCACAAATAGATATGTTCAGAGTGGTTGTAGCTCTGGCTGTTTGTGGTGCTTGCTGTTGCTGGTGTCTCTCTGCTCTGAATCTGTGGAAATGAGGCAGCTGCTTCTGCCATTGCTCATGTTCCCCTGGAATTTGTAAGCCTAAAATAAACTTTTCACATAATCTGCTTCTGGTTGGGGGTTTGTCTCAGCAATGCAGTGCCTTAAACCCTGCAGATGATGCAATAGAGCCTCTATTTTATAGGTAAGCAAATGGGTACAATTCAAGGGTTACAGAACTGAAGTCACACCACTGGTGATTTGACTCAAGTTTATCACACTCCAGAGCCAGTGACTTTCCCAAAGGTAGATATGGATAAATTTAAAACTAAGAAGACAAAGAAATTGTTAAGCAGCAAGGGATAATGTTGAAAAATGAAAGCAGTGATCTAATGGGGTACTTGTTAGCATCCTGGCTGATCTTTCGTCCAGCGTTTCATCAGCCCTAGTGTTTCCAACACTATTCAGACATGGAGGAATTTTACTTGGTGGAAAATGTGCATTGAATTTCAAAGACTCTGCATTTTAAAAATAACATATAGCAACAATGCAATAAGGAATCCAATTTTAAAATGAGGAAATGATCTGAAATAGACACTTCTGAAATACAAAGAACCAACACACACACACACATTTGTAGCAGAACAGAGAGGCATTGGGGAGGGGCAATGGGTTTCTTGCACATCTTGCACACATGAGTGTGTGTGTGTGTGTGTGTGTGTGTGTGTGTAAAACTCTCATGGTCTTATCTACCAGAGAGAAGGCAATTCCAAATAACAGTGAGATACCATCTCACCCCAGTTAGAATGACTATTATCAAGAAAACAAAAACCGGCACATGCTGTTATACAACAAATAACAGTAAGGAACTGATTACTGCACTGCTGGTAGAACTATAAATTACTACATCCGTTATGGAAAACAGTATGGAGGGTCCTTTAAAAACTAAAGATAGATCTACCATGCTACTCAGCATTTCTAGATATATACCACAAGGAAATGAAATCAGCTATCAAAGAGATAATTGCACACCCATGTTTCTTATGGCACTGTTCACAATAGCTCAAATGTACAATCAGCATAGGTTCTCATTAACAGATAAAAATGTAGTTTATATAAGTAATATAATACTAGTTATCTATGAAAAATAAAATCCTGTAATTTGCAGCAAAACGTAGATACCTAGAAGACATTTTGAAAAGTGAAATGAGTGGATTTTATAGCGATTTTCTCCACATTGAAACATTCCCTCTGGAGGCAAGAGAGAGATGCTCGTTGGGCTCATGACACTCACAAGACTCACCAGATCCATCCCTAAACAGTCTCTGAGAAAAAGGAGTGTCGCTGCCTGTACACTGCACAGGGAGTTCCAGGGAGGCAGTTTCTGTGAGTCCTTACCCATGCTAGGTTAGGACTTTTTTGATGATGCATCCACCTCATCTTCCAGTCTTTCCTAAAGGGCCCTTCTCCCAAACTCATTGGTTCACCAAGCTGAATTTGGAAGGAATTGTCACTTTGATCTCCCCTTGACCTTTCTGTCCGGAGTTAATAGAAATAGCCTTTCCAGGAAAACATACCTCAAAGCACAATACAGAAAGACAAATTCTGAATGATCCATCTCATATGCCAAAGTTGGGAAGGTCAACCAATGTAAAGTAGTGATTATTAGATATTGGGGTGGTGGCAAACAAAGGAAAATTGAATTTGGTCAGGACATATTGTATGCATGTGTGGAAATATCACACAGAATCCCATTAATATGTAAAATTAGTACATATTAACCAAAAGTAAAGTGTTATTTTAAAATAATGTAATAATCCTGTTACATTTATGATATGTTTGGATACACCAAGTTAAATATTTTATTAAAATTAATTTCATGTCTTTTTATATTTTGTGACTTTACTAAATTTTTAATCATGCAAATAGGACTCACATCATATTTCCATTAGCCAGAGCTAAGATAAATGGATTTCCTGTAATTTAGTCTTTTCCCTCCACAACAAAAATTTGCAAGAGCTTGGGTCCTAGAGAGCAGCTGCCTTCTGAGCTGACCATTTGGCCATTGGTAGCAACCCTGAGAATATGGAGGTGCAGATGGAAGGGCAATGGGTTTCTTGCACATCTTGCTCATGTCTGAGTGGCTGAGACTATAGAAAGCACATGTTCATCACTCCCTGTTACTGTTACTTGTATCCCATCTGCTTCTCCCAACTGCTGTTACATGGATGCAGCAGGTAAAATGTGGAACAGAAGCTGTGTTTAAATACACATGTAAGGAAAATCAAAATATTTTGCACGTTACATAAATATAATTGTTTATATTTAACCAGCAAAGAAGAAAAATAGTAGGTTTGTAGCTATAACAAAATGTAGTCAGTGATATTATCTCATCCCAGATATAAAGCATTAGGAATAGTTAAATTAATGTATTCAAAGCAGAAGAGAAAATTCTATAACTTCTCAAATTTAATCTTCCCTATAATCAAGCCTCCAATTTATTTGATTTATATGCTGTGATTCAATTAGGAGAATAAGACAAGGCAGAAATAAAACTGAATTCAATGAGATTGGGAGTAAAGATCAATAGCAATAATTTCATCTTATGTCAAGTGATCATAATGTCAAGTAAAAAAAAAAAAAGTAAAAAGTAAAAAAAAAAAGAGAGAGAGAGAAAAAAGCTTAGAGAGAAGCCATGCATACCATTTCAAATTGATTAATGAAAGAATGATCCATCACTTTAGATATACCCTTCAATGAAATATTACATATTCTGAAAAATAAGGTTTGTCTCACAATACCCAGCATGTGTCATCAGCCCTGATGGTTCCTCTGGTTTCACTTTCTAGCACTCAGAGAACTTCAACAACTTTGTTCAATACTCAGGCTCTGTCCATGCCAGCAAAAGCAAAAGGCTTCTAATTATTACATGATGACAGTGTGAAGCAACTGTTATAACAGCTTGGCTCAGGGCTCTAAGCTTATTACTGGGCATGTGCCCATTGGGACAATTGGAGACTCCTTTGAACTGAGCCAGACAAGTAACATAGCATGCAAAGTCCATGTTGCACCATTTTTCTGGAAGAAACTAAGCAACATGCAGCCATATCTTGGAAACAGGTTGGCTCCCAATTGAAATAGATTCTAATCTCAACAACTATCCTGGGTTTCATACCTAAGGATACTTAGCCCTTTCTGCTTTGCATGTGATTAAGCAGGTGTATGTCTGTCTCCCCACCAAAACATAGTGGCTCCATACTGGCAATTAGTAGTATATTTTAATAGCTCATCTAACACCTGACACATAGGAGACATTTGGTAAGTGTGGTAGTTTGACTCAGGTGTCCCCCATCTTATGTGTTCTGAATGCTTAGGTCCCCAGATGGCAGCAATTTGGGAATTGAAGCCTCTTGGAGGTGGTGTATTGTTTGGGGCGTCTGCTTATGGGTGGTATGGCCAGCTTCTGCTTCCTGTTGCTGTTGTTCACCTCATGTTGGCCAGGAGGTGATGTCACCCTCTTTTCTTGTCATCATTTTCCTCTGCCGTCCTGGAGCTTCCCCTCGAGTCTGTAAGCCAAAATAAACCCTTTCGCCCACAAGCTGCTCTTGGCAGCCAGGTGTTTTCTACCAGCAATATAAGGTTGACTGCAACAGTAAGTTATTAGAGTGTTGGGTTTCATCTCTTGATTTTTCTAATATTATTTTTATTGATGTATTCATTGGAGAAAGAGAGGGGGGTGCACTAAGACCTCTAGCCACTGCAAATAAACTCAAGATGCATGTGCCACCATGTGCATCTGGCTTACATGGGTTGTAGGGAATCAAACCTGGGTCCTCAGGCTTCTTAGGCAGTGCTTTAACTTCTAGACCATCTCTCTGGCCATTATCTCTTGATTATTCTATAGAGTATCCTCAAAGAGAAGGCATGAGCAAAATATGTATCAGATAAAACAGATTTAAAAAAATCATAATCCAGAGCCAGGAGAATCACTGTGAGTTTAAGGCTAGCCTGAGATTAATTCCAAGTTAGCCTGGGCTAGAGCAAGAATTTGCCTCAAAGGCTGGGCGTAGTGGCGCACGCCTTTAATCCCAGCACTCGGGAGGCAGAGGTAGGAGGATCGCCGAGAGTTCGAGGCCACCCTGAGACTACATAGTTAATTCCAGGTCAGCCTGAGCCAGAGTGAGACCCTACCTCCAAAAAAGAAAAAAAAAGAATTTGCCTCAAGAAAAAGAAAATATATATATAATCCAGACTCTCCTTGCTCAACTCCATTGTTACAGTCAGGTTCACATTGCTGGCAGAAATCACCCAACCAAGAGCAGCTTTTGGGGAAAAAAAGGGTTTATTTTGGTTTACGGACTCAAGGAGAAGCTTCATGATGGCAGGGGGAAACAATGGCGTGAGAAGAAGGTGGATATCACCTCCTGGCCAATGTAAGGTGGACAATAGCAACAGGAGAGTGTGCCAAACACTGGCAAGGGGAAACTGGCTATAATACCCATAAGCCCACCCCCAACAATACACTACCTCCAGGAGGCATTAATTCCCAAATCTCCATCAGCTGGGAACCTAGAATTCAGAACACCTAAGTTTATAGAGAACATCTGAATCAAACCAACACATGCCACCCCTGGCCCCCATAAACTGATAAAATCCATGATGTAAAATGTAATGCATTCAGTCCAACTTTAAAAGTCCCCATGGTTTTTATAAATCCCAATGATGTTCAAACATTCCCATAGTCCAAGATATTTTAACTGAGCCATAATACCAAAAAAAAAAAAAAAGAACAAAATCCCTCAAAATCCCATAATGGCACAGAATAAACATTCACACTGCAAAAGATGGTACTGGGCATAGCAAAAAAATATTCAGCCAATACAAGATTTAAACAGGGAAAACATCAAACTCTGTAGCCCCAAGTCCAACAACTCTAGCCAATGACAAATCTCCAAGTCTGATAATTCTAACCAGCCACAGTCTCTGAGTTCCAATTGCACCCCTCCACCTAGGCTACTCACAGTCCTGCTTTCCTTAGCAGCCATCTCATGGTCCCAACATCTCCAGTGAGTGTCCACTGCAACCCACAGTTAATCCTCACAGCTCCATCAGCTCTCCATGCAGGTGTCCAGCAAACCTGCTTCACACTGCATATGGCCATTTCCAAAACACAAGACCACGTTGCAAACTCAATAACCGTCTCTTTCCTGCATTTCATTTACTCCACAATACCAGGAAGGATGCCAATTTGTTAATCCAGGGGGGGACACTCCTTGAGCATTCAGGCCTCTTCAAAAGAGTCTACAGTCTTCCTGAGACCCCCAAGGCAGGTCAGCTGGCCCAATCTCAAAGGTTGTAATCTCTCATTTAATTTCAGCTGAACAAGCAGAAGTTTCAGCCCAAAGATTTATTTTTTCTGTACCATATCCCTCTGCTCACACCAGTCCATTTCTACACAATGCAACCCTGTGCAAGTTCTAAGGAACCAAGCATAACAAGTCTCCATACAAACTGCTTCTAGCCCAGTCCTGAAAAAGCTCTTTCTCACCCTCATAATACAAACCTCACAGTCCATAGTTCTTACTGTATTCAGTTCTTTCAATTCTGACCAGAATAACCCATCAAGTTGTACTTACAACACTGCAAGGTCTCTCTTAGGCCAAAGTTTCAAATCCTTCCACATTCTTCTTGAAAATCAGCTCCAAAAGGTCAAAGCCACACAGTCAGGTGTCTAGCGGCAAATGACACCACTCCTCAGTACTAACTTTACTGTTATAGTCAGGTTTGCATTGCTGGCAGAAATCACCTGACCAAGAGCAGCTTTGGGAGGAAAAAGATTATTTTGGCTTACAGATTCAAGGGGAAGATCCATGACAGCAGGGGAAAGCAATGGCACGAGCAGGAGGTATATATCAGCCCCTTGGCCAACAGGTGGACAATAGCAACAGGCGAGTATAACAAACACTGGCAAGGAGAAACTACAGGCTATAATACCCTTAAGCCCACCCCCAACAATATACCACCTCCAGGAGGCATTAATTCCCAAATCTCCATCAGCCGGTAACCTAGCATTCAGAACACCTAAGTTTATGGGGGACACCTGAATCAAACCACCACATCCATCCTCTGAAAAGAGGAAGGCTTAGTCAAGCTAGTTAGGCTTTCTGCAAGGTTTGTTTCCCTACTGACATTCTGTTCCACTGAGCTATACTTTGAAAGTCTGAAAATATGTCTATTTGGTTATTTTAAAACAGTATATTTTGCTCATGAAGACAATGTGTGTATATATGTTTCTGTGTCAAACCTTAGCAACCCACCATGAGATTTCTTCTAAACTAGCTTTGGATTTTACAAGGAAATACTCATGGCTATGCTTCTCTGTATGAAAATGTTTGTGAGGGTATGTATATATTAGAGCAACAGAGGGAGAAAAAAGAGAAAAAAGTATGCTTAAAACAGCAGTGAAATTTCTAGAGCAAGGGCCATACCCCAGTTTATTTTTTAATCTTGATTTCCTTTTGAATGGATTGTCCAGCTGCTCTTGCACAGTGGGTGGTGCTTGACACATAATAAATATTAATTATATAATTTAAGAATGAATGAACACATAAATGGCTAGATTTTGGGAAAACTATTGCCCGAATATCTTTGCATAAGTGCACATATAAGAGCAGTATGTAGGCTGGAGCAGTTAAGGAGTTTACCTGCAAAGCCAGAGGATCCTGGTTAGACTCTCCAGGACCCACATAAGCCAGAGTTTGTTTGCAGTGTCAGGAGGCCCTGGTGTCCCCATTTTCTCTCTCTCTCTCATAAATAAATAAAATATATATATTTTAAAAAACAACAAAAAAGAACAGTAAAAATCTGGGAAAAACAAACAAATAACTGACAATAAAAGTTTTTAAAAAGTTAAAAAAAAAAAAAAAAACACCTATGTAGCAAATGAAGAAAGGTAAAATTGGGTTACTGTTCTCCAGACATGAACTGACCCATGCACTCATGACCTCACAGTGATGTCATTACTCCAACAAAACTGCACTCTGTTGAGCCCACTAACATTTTGATACAGAGAATGGAGGAAGATAAAAATAATGAGCCATCAAAACAGAAGAAGGTCTATATGGAAAAAGGAGGGTGCTCAGGGGAACAGGGGTAGAGGAGGGAAGGCAAAAGAGGATAATGGGAGGATAATACTATCAAATCACAGAATGTTTATGTGATAAAATTCTCAAATATATATTCTCAATGTCCCTCACTGAATCTTATCAGAGAATACCAAAGCTGTGACTGCACTCTCAATAACTCACCATTGAATCCAGAGCTATTTAGCTGACTTTCCACGTCAGTTGAGAGTCACCTCTGAGATCATTTATGTGAACAAAGATAAAGGTTGGAAAATATGCTCACAAGACTTTCCAAGACTACTAGTTCCTCTGTGTTACAGTTACCTTCTCATTTCTGAGATTAAACAGAGACCAAAAACAGCAGATGGGAGGAAAAGGTTTATTTTGACTTACAGTCTCAGGGGGGAGTTTCATCATGGCAGGGAGCGTGGCACAGTAGAGGCTGGACATCCAATCTTCTCACATCAGCTGGGAGGTAACAGAAAGAGTGAGCAGGCTAGTGAGTGCCCAGTAGGGCTGAACTAATTAGTAGATCTTAAGATTCAACTGCTATAACTCATCTCCTCTAGCAAGGCTCCATCTCCCAAATGACCCCAGGGGCTTCAGTATGAGATTTACCCACAAACACAAGAGACTACTGGGGACATTTCCCATTCAAACCACCGTGCATTTTTTTAAATTAGGAATTGTGTATGGGCATATCATGTGTTGGTACCATCATTGCCTTCCTCCCTGTCCCCATTCCACTGAGGGTCCTTCTCAGAGGGATTTCTGGTATTCACCATGAGGTTGTGGGTTATGAGTCATGAGAGCAGCAGTCATTCATTCATGGGGGAGGCAAACCCTGTGGCTCTTGCAATCTTTCCATCCCCTCTTCCACAAAATTCTCTGAACTGCAGTGGGTGAGCTTTAAGTCTACTTCAGTATTGAGCTCTCAGCAATTTCTGGATTTCTGCTTTGGCTCATTTTGAGTATCCTCCATGTCTGTCTCCATCACCCTGGAGCAGGTTGTCAGGCTCACCATGACAATTCCTCTGTTGTTTCACCTGTGTCCTAGCTGCTATGCTAGGGGTGGTTCATGTCCTGCCAGGGAGTCAGTTATCTTTTCTTGTCGCTAGATTTTTGGTTGACTTCAGTTCTCACTGCCTTCTGAAAAAAAAAAAAAAAAGATTTTCTAATAGAGAATGATATCAGCTAGTAAAGGGGATAAGCATTGTTAATTTAGAGAGATTTTGATGTGTATAGCCTCTCTTTTGGCCAAAAGCTAGTGGAGTTTTTCATTGGAATCCATTTTCTTGGTCTCCATAGGATTCTGACTCAGTTCCCAGTTCTAGCTATGGGTTCCTTTTCCACTGAGCATATCTCTTAGCCAATCAGAAAGTCATTGGTTACCCACCTAGGCTGAGTGCCTCCATTGCACAAGTGTGTATTCCTTGTCAGGTTGGTTGCTTTTGTACAACAGTGTCCCTTGATTGCTCACATCATTGGTCATTTTTCCCCCAGCAACTCATGTAATACTTTCCAGCACTATATGGGTAACCATAGGGGAACTGGTTTCCTTTCAATCTCCAGATGGATCTCTCAATATTCCACCAGTAGCATGTGGTGTCTTCAGCAATCAGGTCTTACCTTTTACCTCAGGCACCTGCCTATGAGGTGTTTTGGCAAAATCTGTCTTATTTGGGGGACCTCATAGGTCTGTCTGATCAATAGCTCAATGTGGGTTATAACCAATTTCTGGTACTGGGAGTTACAAGCCATAGGCAAATGTTTTAGAGTTAGGCTTCATCCCACTCTCTCCAAGGCCGTTCTTATCAGATGATCCCCCCATGCTCCTATTGAGAGTCATACCTTTTAGTCTACTTTTCAGGAGTAAGGTCAAACCAACATGCTTTGTGATTTATATTTAATTGTTGATACTCACAATGTGGTGTTTTTTTTTTTTTCCTGTAAGAGTTATATAATGAAAAAATTCAAAACAGGCTCAAGTTACTTATGTTAAAGCTCAGGAAAAAAAATGTACAAAGGGTCTCAGATTGGGGAAAGAAAACCTTGGGTGATGTTAACTCTGTCATAGAAAGAAGGGGAAGCCATACCCTGTTCCAGGAAAAAAAAAATTATAAAGCTCATGCAAGGGACAGTCTAGGACTAAGAAGAACGTTAGAGCATCACTTCAGTACATCTCCTTTACTCCTCTAACACAGTGCTTTGATGTAAAGAAAAGTTCAACACTCCAGAAGTATAACATGCTCTACTGGGAAGGATGAACACCCAAAGTCACACGAAGGGTGAGAGCAACAACTGTATCACCAAGCCTCGGTGTATAAGCTCATCTACAGAAGTCGGCACACAAAGAGAGATTACAGCAATAATACCATTATGTTAAGAGAATGGAGTTGCTCCAATCGTTTTTAAGCCCTCAATATTCAATGTACTTTTAAATTTTAATTAAAGTCCTGATTTTTGAAAATGATGATTTCCTCATAGTAATATGGGAATTAGTATAACCATATTTTTTATCAATCTTACAAAGATCTTTCCATGTGCAGCCTCCAAGATAAGCCCAATTATTCTTGTCATATTATATTCATACTCATGTCCATGCTGCGATCACAGCCAATGGAGTGATTTTTATAGCCACAAGATATTGAAGAATGATCTAGAAGGGCTTCTGAAAACAGTCCTCAACCAAAGTGCAGACAAGCAGATGAATCACTGAGGAAAAACCAACAAGGTCTCTCACTAGAACCCTGTGTTCCCTGATTAAGTTAGTCTAGCCAGCCAGCTTATGTCTGCGAGCTCCTGACCAACCCACTTACCAAGCACTAGGATTACACACAAGGATTACACACTAGGATTATACAAGGCCACCATGCTGCCTAGCCATTACAGGGCGCCGAGCATCTGAACCCAGGTCCCCACACTTGGGTGGGAAGCATTTTACTGATTAAGCCATCTCAAGGTCTTAAATTATCTAAGTTTCTACTTTAAGAATACAAATAAAAATAACAGTAAGCCAAGCCCAGAGCAATCAAAATGAAATTAAAAATAAAAGATTAGAGCATACATCAAACTACTAAAATTGAAAGTGAGCCAAAAGAATAGAAAAGACTGAATAATCAAAATATGAGTGAGACAGTGACCACTAAAGGAGAAAGCCATATTAAGCACCAAGAATTAAAGAAAGGACAGGCTTATAATTATCTAGACACTGAAAACATGATAAGAAAGTACTAAGTAAATTCTTATAGTAAATATTTCTTTGTATCATCTTTTCTCAGCATTTGGTGGGACGGATCCATCTGTAGTGCTTATGTGTGGCAATAGTTAATCTCACTAAGAAATAATTATGTTACTAAGCAAATACGCTATAATTCTTAATCTACTATAAATTGGTTTTCGTTAACTCGATTTAGAAGGTATTATAGATAGAGCTGCTATGCAACACTCTAGCATATGCAATTTTTGTTAGATGAATAAGCCCAGTGCTGTTAGATATACTCATGAGTGGAATGTCTGGATTATGGTGTTTGCTGAGGTTCAGTTTTAGCATATATTGCCAAGTGGTTTTTCAAAGAGATAATGATTTTACACTTCAACCCTTATTAAGTCACAAGAATGGTATTTGTTCTCAATTGCATACAATATAATGCCTATTCCTATGGATGCTCCAGGGCCCCTTTGAATATTCTTTCAAGGTATTTAAGGTGAGGAAAAATACCCCCATTTCTTCCCTGTAGAGGAGAGAATCCATAATATATACACACAAAATAATTATTTTCTCTTTTAAGAAAGAATTCCTTCTCTCTATCTCTCTCAAATAAATAAAATAAACTTTTAAAAATTGCTTTCTTAACCATTTTAAGTATACAATTAGCAGGCATTGATTACATTTCCATCACACTACACAATTCTATCACTTTTCTGGCATCCCCTCAAGAAGCTTATTGTACACAAACAATGTCTCCCTGTCTCTGTCCCCCATTCTTGATAACCAGTGATACCCAGCATTCCATTTTCATCCTTCATATAAGGTGATAGATGGTCCAAAACATACTAATTAAAATGGCTTTGCATGTAGAACTACCATGGTGATGCATGCGTTTTCCCTCCAATCTTATTCTATTTCTAACTATATTTTCATTCTGCCCCTCTAAAGAGTCATTTTTGACAAATCTTCATTAGTTTTGCTTGCCATAAAATAACTGATGAAAGAACTTTCTGTTTGTGCTTTTACAAGTAACATAATGCTTCCTAATTTGAGAAATGTGGATTTCATATATTCCCAGTGCTTCTCTCAAACCTGGTTGAATTTAGCTGATGTCATGAGAAGTCATCAGTGACCCAGTTATCGCTATTACTGTCTCATCATCCTGTTCAAGAATGTCCCTATGGCCAGGCGTGGTGGCGCACGCTTTTAATCCCAGCACTCGGGAGGCAGAGGTAGGAGGATCACTGTGAGTTCAAGGCCACCCTGAGACTACATAGTGAATTCCAGGTCAGTCTGGACTAGAGTGAAACCCTACAAAAAAAAAAAAAAGAATGCCCCTATGTATTTGCACAGCACTTTCAGGCCTCTCCAGTAAATTGGAGATAATGTCATCTAGTAGTAATGTGTTAGAAACTGCTTCTTTTGTGATGATACAGAGCAAAATTGCGCACAAACTGTAATCTACTATCTAAAACAAATTCGTTTGCTGTCTCCTTATGAGCAAAACAGATTCCTCAACTCTTAAACGACATCCTGTAGAGTGCAGAATCTGCCTAACGTGAGGACGGAGACAGGAGATGGAGAAGGACAGCTCATCTTCTGAGTGTGCTGTCATTTCACCTCCACAACACTGTCTATGTTCCCAAAATCAGAGCTTACAATGGAAAGGAGCTCAGAAGTTCTTTAATCTGTCCAAGCACTCAGGCTTTCCCATAGACCATCAATGATCTTGTCAAAGGGCAAGGTATCACCACCTGCAATAGAGAATTTGGTACAGACAAGGAAGGACTTCTTTGCTCAACATTTAGGCTGAGATCATCAATATGTTTGTAAAGGGCCAGATAGCAGATATCTAAACGCTGGGGACCAGATAGTCTCTGCCATAGCTTCAGTGTTTACCTTAGCCATTGAAGTGCATTAAAAGTAGTCATGTACAATGTGGACACTACTGTCACAAGAAATTGGTTGCAGGCTGCAGAGATTTGCTGAGTGGTTAAGGCACCTGCCAGCAAAGCACAAGGAACTGAGTTTGATTCCTGAGTACCCACTTAAAGCCAGATTTACAAAGTGGCACATGTATCTGGAGTTCATTTGCAGTGGCAGGGAACCCTGACACACCCATACTCACTCTCCTCTCTCTGTGTCTGCCTCTTTCTCTCTCTCTCAAATAAATATTTCTTTTATTTAAAAAACTTTATTTGCATTACAGAAAACTTTAAGAAATCAGAAAGTGGGTAAAATTTGGCCAACCACTCATGGTTTTTCAATACTTCTATACATAGACCTAAATTTATAATGAGTTCACAATGTCTTTACATAAAGAACTGTTCTCTGTATCAGAACATCAATGTGTTTATGAGGAGCTATGCGTGTGAATCTCCTCTGTAAGGGATAGTTGTTGGTAGGTAAATGCCACCCTACTTTTCTGAAGAAGTATCTTCTCCAAAACGATGTGTGGTGGTTGAAATGTTAAATGGTCCACCATAGAGTCATGTGTTTGTGATTGAGCCTCATACTCAATCCACAGCTGGTAGAGCCTTTGGGAGGTGGAACCTTGCTGGAGGAGTTGTGTCACTGGAGGGTGGGCCTTAGGATTTTAAAATCCAACACCACTTACCAGTGCTAGCTGGCTCACTCTTGCCGGTTCATGTCTACTGATGTGACACCCTCTGTCTGTTCTTGCCATGCTTCCCCTGCCATGATGGAACTTCCCCAGAAAACTATAAGGCAAAATAATAAAGCTTTCTGTTCCGTAAGCTGCTTCTTGTCCTGTGTTTAGTCCCAGCAATGAGAAGATAACTGCTACAGTGTAGAACCTTGATATGACAGTTGGTCCTCATGGGGTATTTTAAAGACTCTTATAAATTTTTCTTTTTTGTCTTTGTTTTACTTTTTGTTTTATATTTCTGGGGATTGAGCCTAGTTCCTTGCCTATCAGGCAAGCACAGTATGCCATAGCACCAATCTTTGGTGTTGTGAGACAATTTCTTATTATGTAGATCAAATTGGCCTTAAACTTGTCATCTCTCCCCCTCCAGCCTACAGAGTACTGGGATTACCAGCATGTATGACCACATCTGAGAGCTGGTGATGATATATTTGGTCTTTATAAATATAAATTTCATAAAGCATTCTGCAATGTCATGAATAGCATTTATCTTTCCTATCTCTTTCTCAGCATGAATAGTCATTTATAAAAGGCTAAGGATGACAATACTATGTTCCCATTTTCAGACACCTAAACCAGAAGTAAGCATGGTCCTACTTCTAATTGTAAGTATAGAAGGGTACTGGCTGACAAGAAGTACCTGTGTACAGAACATGAGTATCCCTTTATCCTTGGAACCAACAGCCTCCAGTCACAACATCTAATAAAAGCTTTGCTGAAAACCTTTTCTCTTCTAGATGTAAATTGATTGCTGTAGTTAGCTTCTCATTGCTGGAACAAAGCATCTAATCAAAAACCAACTTTGGGGAGGGAAGGGTTTATTTCAAGTTTATAGTTTCAAGAGAAAGGTTCATCATGGCAGACAAAGCATGGCACAAGCAGGAAGCTGTCACATATCTGAGTGGAAGCAGTTTAAGGACTGGGTTTGTAGTAGTGGGGCTAAAGAAAAAGAAAACTGAAGGTCCACCCCCTCCCCATACACCAATGACACTCCTCCTCCAGCAAGGCTCCACCTCCCAAACTGCCACCAGCTAAGGATCAAGTATTCACAATACATAAGGCTACAGGGTAAGATCTCATTCAAACCACCAGTCACCATGGACTTCTCCTTTCAAAATAGTTGCTCAAGTTTATCTGCCCACAATCAGTATTCAGTTACACTTTTGCTATGAGGTTAGATAAATGATTAGATTGGTTCAATGTTTGCTATTGTCCTGAGTTTCACAAAGCAAATTGCAGCAAGAAGTGTTTCTTTTCCTACCTCCTACATGCGCCTGCATATTTGCATATAACATCTCTAATTCACAAAGCAATGAATAAGCCACATGCTGAATTATAGCAGCTATAAAGCCTATTACAGAACCAGCCTAGTGGTAGCAGCCTAAAGAACATTCTGACATTACGTGATTATCTTTCTTCCTTTTTCATGACAGTGGTTATAGTTGTAATTTCCTTTCCTTAAAAAATGTAAATTTTCTTATCATGGAGAGATAACATCTTTGTGATTTCTTCCCCAAGACTTTTGTATCTACTTCCTTTATTCCCTGGCTTCTGGAATACAGATTAACAATCCTGGGGTAAATAGATTATAAGACCCTATTACTGAAGACTCCACATGCTTGGGCCACAAGGTCACTGAGAAATCAAATTGGAGCTGAGCTGGAAACCTCCTCCCTTTAGACCAGCTGACAGAAATCTGGAAAAAGCTATGTTGCATGCAGCCTTATAAGAGAGAGAGAGAGAGGTCATCATCAGTAATAAACAACAGTGGACATCACAAGCCTTAAGTTTGGTAAGCTTAACCAGCCAGGGAAAATGATCCATGGGTGCAATAGTGACATGTCTATTATGGGGAAAACCAACCACTCTATAATTTGACCAGAGGCCTGCTCCATGGGAGGTAATACATGCCTGGTACTGAAAAACCTAATCAAAAGCCTATGGCAGGGCTGGGGGAATGGCTTAGCAGTTTTTGCATTTGCCTGCGAAGCATAAGGACCTGGGTTCAATTCCCCAGGACCCATATAAGCCAGATGCACAAGGGGCACATGCATCTGGAGTTTGTTTGCAATGGCTGGAGGCCCTAGCGTACCCATTCTCTCTTTCTTTCTGCTTCTTTCTCTCTCTCTCAAATAAATAAATAAAATATTTTTTTAAAGCCTATGGCAGGGAGGTCCTGAGCCTTAGGGGAGTTAATGCCTGCTCTTGTCTGGCTATGTGCATATATTATGCTCACCAAACTGCCATGTAAGCACTGTTCTTAATGTTCATACCCATACATTAATGCCACTTTCACTTTCAGTTAGAAAAGTTTCTCTTTTCACATAGCCTGTGACCACTGGGATGATTCAAAAGGCACCTTAGGGCTGAGGAGAAGTGACACAGGAATGTTCCATCCTGAGTCATCTTTGTCACACCTTCCAAGGCCCAGGGTCCATTGAAGAAGAGGTGGTGGAAATATTTTAAGAGCCAGGGGAAGGGTAGGACAGCTTACAATGCAATCTTCCACACACAAATTGGCCTTGATATCCTTGGCCCTGATATCCTTGACCTTGCAGTGCCTGGCACTACCTACACAAGACCCTCATAATAGGAGGAAAAGATGATGACATCAGAATAAAAGGGAGACTAATTGAGAGGAGGAGGGGATATGATGGAGGGTAGATTTGTGAAGGGGAAAGTGGGGACAAAATTTTCATGGTTTATTGTCTATAACTATGGAAGTTGTCAATAAAAACAAATAAACAAATTATTTAAAAAAATCCTAGGGTAGAGAGAGAGTGTGTGTGTGTCAGAGAACAATCATGGTAGTGAGCACACCAATATTAATGCAGTGAACCAATATTAATGTCAGGTTTAGAGAGGTTCCAAGCACCCTTCCATGCTGATGAACCTATCTATACTAGTTTTATCAGCCAAAAGAAAGCCTTTCTATCTAACTTACTAGAGTCAATAAAAAGTAAATGAATGGTTGCATGAAAAGTCAACTTTAACTTTCTGTAAGAAATGTGTAAGATTTTGAAATAGCCAAAGCTGGGTACTTTTTAATAGAAACCATTGTCTGAATTCTATCTTTGCTTCCTGTTCCCAGGCTTTTGGGATATATATTCAGAATAGCAATGAGAGAAGTTAGATGGAGAGTTAAATACTAGGGGAAAATAGGAGAGAAATAAAGAGACAGAACTTTCAAGAAAGTGAGAAGCAAGTGTCTAAGAGACTCCAGGGAAGACAGCACGTTGGAAATTTTTGAAGGGGTCTGTTGAAATAAGTTAAGATGTTTGTTGCTATGGATTGAGGATTGGGTACTCCTTAATGATATCCAAAATATGTAAATAAATTCTTGTATTTTCTTTTAATTACCTTTGGTTGCTGGAGAGTTTTTATGTGATTATGATGCCATATAGAGACAAGATAAGGCTCCAGCCTATATAAATTAATGCCACAGTGATTATGACAATGACAGTGGTCATCATAACTGTATGGTCTTCCTATATTCAAAACTGTACGAGAATTAGCATTTTGAATCTTAATGGAAACAAGATACTCATTTATGGTCAAATATATTCAAAGAACATAATAAGAAAAAAAGCATTTTGAGGAGTAAAATGGTGGCATTGTAATCACACCAAAGCAGCCTAAAGAGGGAAATAAGCAGAAAAACAGCAAAATACACTTTTCTTTCAAAAAGTGAAAGTGAATAAGGAATTACCAACCACAGCAGAGAAGCAGGAGAGACTCTGATCTCCTATCAAGCAGGAAACCAGACAGAATTCCTCTGAGGTTCCAGCAGCCACAATCTGCACACCTGCCCCATCAGCACAGTCTGCAGGAACAGAAACCAGGGGAAGGGACATTCCACTCACACCAGCCTCCTCACAAAGTCAAGAAACCTGGAGAAGACAGCAGGGACCAGCTGCACAGCTACTGAAAGAGATCACAAACAGAATCATCGGAGCAGCTCTGGTACAACTTCGGGCATCCCGCACAACCTCCCATCTCACAATTGCCAGTGTCATGAACCACTGGAGAACTAATCCACCCCCCTGCCACGTGGCATCCAGCACAGAGGATCAGAACACAATATCCAGTGACCCAAGCAGCCTGAGTCCACAGTGAAATAGAGAGTGATCAAGGTGGGTACTTAGCATTGGTGAGATTGAAAGCCATCCTAAAAAGCAACAGGGCCTACTGACACAAAGTATACAGGTCTACATTGAAAGTGCAAATCTCACCTTCCTTGTGAGGGCAGGTTAGGTGTAAGATTTGATTGATACATTCTTGGTCAGCTTTACCATTCTCAAATAAGCTGTATTTTGGTGTTGACTAGTATTAACTTTGACATTTCCTGGTTTATAAGGCCTTTGTCTTTTTTTTTTTTTTTCTGTCATTTTTGGGGGCAGGGTCTGGCTTGTCTCCAGGCTAACCTGGAACCCATTTCAGACCAGAAATCTAAGCCTCCTAGTTAACAGGATTAAGGGTTTGTGGCAACCCACACCCTTAGGAACTTTGTTTTAATCATCACTGTAGCGTAAATACTCCATGCTGGCTTTGATTGAATGTGTATGTGGCTCAGTTGAATTTTAGAATTTGCCAGTAATTTGCTCCACCCAACCTACTAGAATACTTGAATAGCAGGCAAACTCAGCACCTAGGGACACTTCTGTTGTTACTCTGGGAATATAAAAGCTACACCTGCCACTTTAGACTCCTACCATGAAGATAGATAAAGGCACATTTACATGGCTAGGACACAGCAGATAGTTAGAAAACCCAAGCATCAAATTAACTCAAGATGCAAAAATCTCTATATTATAATACATGAAACACACAAAAAAAATCAAGACAATACAATGCCACATATAATTCCAAAAAATTATAAGTCCATGAGAAATGACCTCCAGTGAGACTGTTTTAGATGAAATGCCTGACAAAGATTTCAAACACGTGTTTATATCTATGCTCAAAGAAATTGAAGAACAAATCAAAGGGAACAAAGAAGAAAACAAACTCATGAAGGAATCCCAAGAGGACATAGGAAAACAATTTAAGGAAATAAGAAGGTCAATATAAGACATGAGTAAGGAAATAGAAATAAAGAAAAAATATCAATCAGAAATACTAGAAATGAAAAAAAGAGTAAGTCAAATAGAAAACTCTGTAGAAGTCCCACCAGTAGAATGGATCAAAGAGAGGACAGAATAGCTAAACTAGAAAATCAGGTGGCAGATCTAAAACAGTCCAATAAAGAGAAAGACAAACTAATAGGAAGGGATGAATGGGAATTTGAAAACACTCAGAACACTATAAAGAGATCAAATATAAGAATTTGGGGCATAGTAGAACAAGAATAATTTCATTCCATAAGCACAGTAGATATTTTCAACAAAATCATAGAAGAAAATTTCCCCTAAATAGGAAACGTGATGCCAACACAAATGCAGGAAGCCTTCAGAAGGCAAAACAGACAAAATTAGGAAATAACCTCTCACCGCCATATTATAATTAAACTACAAAACACACAAACCAAAGAAAATATATTGAAAGCAGTTAGGAAGAAAAATCAAGTAACATACAAAGACTCTTCAGGATAACAGCAGCTTACTCACCACAAACTTTTAAAAGCCAGAAGGGCTTGGAATGATGTATTCCAGCTTCTGAAAGATAACAGTTGTCAACCAAGATTACTTATTCCAGCAAAGCTATCCATACACAGGATAAAGAAATATATGAATACAAAACCAGCTCTACAGAAAATACTTGAAAGCATCCTCCATGGTGAAGAGAAAGAAAAGCACACACATAAGGAAACAGGAAAAAGCTGGGCGTGGTGACACATGTCTTTAATCTCATCACTTGGGAGGCAGAGGTAGGAGGATCACCATGAGTTTAAGGCCACCCTGAGACTACATAGTGAATTCCAGGTCAGCCTGAGCTACAGCTAGACCCTCCTTCGAAAAACCAAAAAAAAAAAAAAAAAAAAAAAGTAAAGAGTAAATCATACTCAAATAATAGTTAATTCAAGAAAATAAAGGAAAAACTACAAAACAAGAAGAATGGCAAGAATAAATGCACACTTTTCAATAATAACTCTTAATAGCAATGGCTTCAATGTCCCAACCAAAAGACAGAGGTTTGGAGACTGGGTTAAAAAGCAAGATCCTTCTATTTGTTGCCTCCAGGAAACTCACCTTTCCATAAAAGACAGACAAAATCTTAGGGTGAAATGATGGAAAAAAGTATTTCAAGCAAATAGGCCTAGAAAACAAGAAGGTGTTGCTACGCTAATATCTGACAGGGTGGAATTCAAACCAACATTAGTTAAGAAGGATAAATAACATTACTTTATATTGATTAAAGGAATGCTCCAACAGGAGGATGTCACAATTCTAAACATATATGCACCTAACATGGGGCCTCCCAATTTCATCAAACAAACACTATTAGAATTAAGGTCACAGATAATACTAAACCTAACTTTAATGAGTGACTTTAATACCCTACTCACATCAATTGGTAGGTCATCTCAGCAAAAAATAAACTGAGAGACATCTAGATTAAATGAGGTCATAGAACAAATAGACCTAACAGATATCTACAGAACATTTAATCCCAATGCTGCAGAATACACATTCTTTTCAGCAGCACATGGAACATTCTAATATAGACCATATATTAGAATACAGGATATACAAAGAACTCAAAAAACAAAATAATAAGAAAGCAAAAAACCCAACTAAAAATGCACTATTGAACCAAATAAAGAGTTCTCAAGGAAGAGCTACAGATGGCCTATAAACATCTAAGAAAATGTTGTACAATTTTTAGCCATCAGGGAAATGCAAATTAAAACTACTTTCAGATTCCATCTAACTCCTGTCAGAAAGGCTATCATCAAGAAAACAAATAACAATAAATACTGGTGAGGATGTGGAAAAAGAGGAGCCCTTCTACACTGTTGGTGGGAATGTAAACTGGTAGAGCCATTGTGGAAGTCAGTGTGAAGGTTCCTGAGACAACTAAAAATAGATTTACCATATTACTCAGTTATACCACTCCTAGGCATATATCCTAAGAACTCATCTCACTACCTTAGAGATACTTGCACATGCATGTTTATTGCCTCTCTATTCACAATAGCTAGGAAATAGAACCAGCCTCAACTGATGCATAGATAATGAAGATGTGGTAAATTTATAGAATGAAGTTCTACTCAGCAGTAAAGAAAAATGAAATTTGCAGGGAAATGGATGGACCTAGGAATGATTATACTAAGTGAGGTAACCCAGGCCCAGAGAGCAAAGTGCTGCATGTTCTCTTTCATATGTGGATCCTAGCTACGAATGTCTGGACTTGTGTGTGAGCTGGAATATAACTCAGTAGCAGCAGCCATTAAGCTAGAAGGGAGCTGTAAGGGAGGTAGTAGAGGGGAGGACTTAAAGGGATGGTAGTGTATATTTGTAAGTAGATAAACAGATTACTGGGGGGAGAAAGGCCTAAATGAGGTCAGGGGGAAAGATTGATTAAAGGAAGGGTGGACTGGGGGGATTAGTTAAAATCTAAGAGGGTATAAATAAACCATATGGTAACCTACTTTTTTGGACAATGGCACACCCAGAAGCCATAGATTGTTACTAGAAAAATTTCAGTACCAGGGATGGGATACCTTCCAGTGAGTTGTTGGCCAGAGAGCCAGAGAAGTCCCTGATGCCCCCAAAACATTACAGGGTATTTCCAAGGCTCTTGGTTTCCCACCAGGAATAGATGGTAAAACCCTGTTGCTGATGACTCCATATGCTTGGGCTGCAAGGTCACTGAGAAACTTTGCTGGAACTGAGCTAAAAACTTCCTCCCTGCAGGTCAGCTGACAGAAACCTGGAAAAAGCTATTCTGCATCCAGCTCTATGGGAGAGAGAGAGAAAAATCATCAGTGGAGATAAATAACAGTGGTCACTGCAAGCCTTAAATTTGGCCAATCAGGCCAAATCAGCCAATAGGTGCAATAGTTGTATGTCTGTTATTGGGGAAACCAAGCGCTCTCTAATTGGACTGGAATACATGCCTGATACTGAAAACCCATGACAGAGGAGGTCATGAGTCCTACGGATGTAACGCCAACTGGTGTCTGGAAGTACACAAAGACCCTCATAATAGAAGGAAAAGATGTTGACATCAAAATAAAAGAGATTAATTGAGAGGAGAGTGGGATATGATGGAGAGTGGAATTGCAAAGGGGAAAGTGGGGGGAGGTTATCATGGTTCATTGTCTATAATTGTAGAAGTTGTCAATAAATTTAAAAAATTGAAAAGAAAAAAGAAGGTAAAATACAAATTACATAAAGGAAAAAAAGTATTTGGGGGCTGGAGATGTGGTTTAGCAGTTAAGGTGCTTGCTGCGAAGCCTAATGACCTAGATTTGATCCCCCAGTACCCATGTAGAAGCCAGATGCACAAGACAGAGCATGTTTTTGGAGTTTACTTGCAGTGGCTGGAGGTCCTGGCATACCCATTCCTCTACCTGTCTCCCCCATCATAAAAAATAAGTAAATAAATAATATACTTTTAAAAAGCATGTTGCATTCCAAAAAAAATGCATTGTTTTTGAGAAATATTTAAAGAACTTTATGCAATCCTTTCTACAATAAATTCTTTGAACTGCTCAAACTATACACAGACAGCTAGTTGAAAATTTCTTAGATATGTTAATACATAATCATGTGTTGCTTAGTGATAGGGACACATTCTGAGAAACTGCATCATGGTGCAAATATCATAGAGTATGCTTGTGCAAATTAACACTACTATGATGCCACTAGATGATATAATTACATGGGACAACCTTTTGTATGTGTTCCATCATTTATGGGAATGTCAGTATGCAAAACATGATTGCATGAGAAAATACATATGGAAATAGAGAATAGAAAATCCAATGTCAGAGTAATGATATATGATACTTAACAATAAAAAAATTCAGATCCCCATTTCACATGTTTAAACTAAAAATTTAAATGAAAAAAAGAGAAAATATCACACTAAGTTCCAAGAAGCATGAAATAAAAATTGGCTTTGAGGTGAACATGGTGATATAAAACACAGAGAACCAGGTTGTCAGAGCTCTGAGTCCTTCACACCCATATAGAAACAACTGTCATGGGCTGGAGAGATGGCTTAGTGATTAAGGCACTTGCCTGCAAAGCCAAAGGACCCAGGTTTGATCCCCCAGGACCCACATAAGCCAGATGCACAAGGTGGCACATGTGTCTGGAGTTCATTTGCAGTATCTGGAGGCCCCAGTACACCCATTCTCTCTCTTTCTGTCTACTTGCCTCTTTCCCTCTGTCTCTCTCTCTCTCTAACAAATAAACAAAAGTAAATTTAAAAAAAAAAATAAACTGTTTAAAAATAAAGAAACAACTGTCATAACATCCGTGGTTGAGCATAAAATTATATCATCTGGAATTGTTTTCTAACAAAGTTATTTGTGATCTGGAAAGATAGCTTAGCAGTTAAAGGTGCTTGCTGACAAAGCCTGAGGCCCAGGTCCAATTCCCCAGTACTCACATAAACCCAGATGCACAAACTTGAGTTTGTTTGTAGTGGCAAGATGCCCTAGTGTGCCCATTCCCTCTCTCATTCTCTCACTTTCTCTCCACCACTCTGCTCACAAATAAATAAATATTTAAAAAGAGTTCATTTTTAAAATGTAATTATGAGCTGGAGAGATGGCTTAGCGGTTTAGGTACCTGCCTGCTAAGCCTAAGAATGCTGGTTCCAATCTCCAGGTCCCATGTTTAGCCAGATGCAGTGACACAAGGGTGCAATGCCTCACTTGACCACAAGGGGGCGCATGCATCTGGCGTTCGTTCATAGCAGCTGAGAGGCTGCTAGTGCACCCATTCTCTCTATCTGTCTCCCTCTCCCTCTCTTTCTCTATCTCTCTATCTCTCTGTCTCTCTCCAAAAAAATGTAATTATTACATTAGTATGTCTCCTCCCCACTAACTCATAATACTCACAGATGTAGATGTTTTAATTATTGCTATAAGCAGTATTTTTCATTTATCATCGCTGAAATTGTATGTAATCAGTGCTTTCCTCAGAAGAACATTTTACAAAATAATAGGCCATGTTAAATAAATTAACCATTCTACTCTCAAGTCTAGATACAGAGAAATAAGACACACCCAATGAAATCAATAGAAAGGAAATGAATTAATATGACAAAGATAAAATTATCAGCATGGTATCCATCAAGGACAAGCAATAATACATACTAGCTAATTAAAAATTAAAGACAATAATTTAAAACACAGAAATATATAACAATTAATAAACCAAGAGCAGAGTAATTGAAATAAGTATGTGGGGTTGAGGAGGATAGGATGGGAGAAAATAAAATTGAATAAACATTTGCAGACCTCATCATAAAAAAAAATAAAAATCACAACCCAAATAAATGCAACCAGAACTAAATCCACAAATGATATAAATGATATTTATAAATTATATAGCACATATTAATCCTTGTGTTACTAGAATTAGAACTCAACAAAATGGAAAAATATGAGAAGCTACTGTTGTCAAATTTGAATCAAGAAGGAAATATATTAAGAGTGGCCTTGTCAAGTGAGACTACAATTTGTGGAACAATCAACTTCAATCCAACCAAATATTTTGAACATTAAATTATTTTTAAAAACAAGAATAGTTTGCAAATTATTTATTCTGATAGTCTAACTAGATAGATGATATAGATAAGATAGATGGATAGATATATTGATAGTTGAGAGATATAGATATAAAGATAGATTATAAATAGATGTGGCTGGATGGATAGTTAGATGACTGCTACAAGATAGATAGATAGATAGATAGATAGATAGATAGATAGATGGATATAGAGAGAGAGATGATAGACTTTCTTTTGAAAAATGAGCCTAGTTACACACTCATGTATTTGTAAATTCTTTTCAATTTCCATAAAAAGATAACCTTATACTGTGTAAACTATGCAAAGGATATTTAACATAATGTAATGCTCACACAATCAGCATTTAGAAGGAAAAGTGTTTATTTGGGAAGATAACATCATTCTTTTCCTTGAGCCCTTTGGATTCTGGCAAATGTTCCAACTATCAGGTCTAAGTCTTTTTAGACTATACTGTGACAAACATGAAAATTTATCATAACCCTGAGAGAACCCACAAATGTGTACTGCTATCCCTGTCGTGTGAATGTGAAAAGAATGCATTTTTCAGATGAGTGACCATATGTCATTACTGGGACTCAGGATACGATATCTCAAACTAGAGTGCTTTGGCATGCTGAATACTTTGAATTGAAGAACATTACAAAGGCTGCAAAAGTTAAATCTCTTTCCCACCATCTCCTTCCCTTTCTCCTTCAACTTAGAAGTTCACCTACCCAAGGTAGTATATAAAAAATAGATCCCCTTTAAACAATGTCAATCATAACCCTAGAAAAGTTCTGCTAAATTTATTCTTTCTTCATAAGAGATGGCCATAAAGAAATGCCCACTGCCTCTTCTGAGAATACCCTCCTTCTGGTAGGGTACTTCCCCATAGGTAAGAAAGGCATGCCTCTCCTAGAAAACAAAAAGTATCCAAGCACACACAGGAGTTTCTGAGTTCCCCTCCCAGTCTATCACACTGGCTTTTATCTATTTTTCATTGAAACCAAGCATAAAAGGTCTCATAGTATGCAAAACTTTAACTGGGAAGGTTGTATTCTACCTAACCATCTCCTTAGCTGTCTCTAGTTCAAACCCTGTCTATCACTGAAGAACGTTTCGTCATTCTGATAATGCACCAACTTGTTGCTGATGTTTCTCCTGCTTTTTCCCCTGTCCTTGGATTGGTTCTCAGAAGATCAGGCTCCCAATACTATTTCTAGGCTTGTGATTGAACTCCCCACTTTGGTCCCTGTCTATCCCTGGTCTATACATGGAAAATCTGGATCTAACACTCTCTTGAGAAAACAGAAACCACACCAGAAATATCTCAGCCTTGGGGGAGATCAAGATTCTACAGCCAGAGCCCTAATGTTATCTTGCTGTCCCAGGGTCAAATTGGGGAGATCAAAACTTGGGTCCATAGTTGTCATCTGGGAACCATGAACCATGGATGAAGGGGATTGGAGCCTAGGAACTGGCTAGGAGCCCTAGTGATCATCTTGCCCTCCTAAGCTCCCAAGACTCTGGGGCCAATGGTCTCAGTTGGAGCCTAGTAGAAGGTGTAATGGTTGGAGGCAAACTTGGGATAGGGAACGTGTTGTCTTGCAAGGTAAAAGCTGTGTATCATTTCAAAACAAAGTAGGAACGCCGCTCCTCTCACGGTTTGTCAAGTAAGAATACATCCTAGAAATTCAGTAATTTGTTTTGTTTTGTTTTTTGTTTGTTTGTGTTTTTGAGACAGGGCATTGCCCAAATTGTAGCCTAGATTGGATTTGAGCTCATTATCCTCATACTTCAGGCTCCCAAGTGCTGGGGTTACAGGCACATGTAGTCTTTTTATTACTAATAAGGATGAAAAGTGTAAATGGATTTTGGAGGGAATGAGTAATTATTTAAGGTAAAAGTCTACATCCTCTCCAAGCATGTTTCAAGAACTAGCCTTCCACCAGAAAGTCATAGCTCTTAGTTCTCCAGTCCTAGAAGGTCCAAGAAAACTTTGCAACTCACAGAATTTGAGGGCATGACCTCAAACTCAATTTTAGATCCCCAGTCTTAGAGTTAACTTTTGTAAATTAGGGCCCTCTCCTGCTGTGACAGTCCAATAGTGGTTTAATTTTTAACGTTTTCTGTACCTATGCTACTCTTATAATTAAAACAAGATACATATATGTTTATATTATGAGAGGAAACATATGCACTATATATACACACATATATATATATATATATATATGAAGAAAAAAGACTTGTGAAGTGAATAAATAACTTTTCTTCTATGTACAAAAGATATTTCCAGAATATATAAATAAATGAATGAGTAAATGTCAATTTCTTATTCATCTGAGACTTCAGAAAGTTTAACTGATCTTCCATCCAGCATGACCAGCACTACCTGACCAGAATGAATTCTCAAAAAGTCAAGATGGGGGAGGAGGATAGGAAAGATATTCAGCAAGGAAAGTGCTTGCCATGCAAATGTGAATTCAGGTTTCCAGCATCCCCATAAAATGCTATGCGTGGTGATGACACATGCCTGTAATTCCAATTCTAGGGAGGCAGAGACAAGGACTCCCTAGGACTCATTTGCAAGCTAGTCTAGCCAATTGTTAGCTCTAGGTTCAGCAGGTGACCCTGTTTCAAAGAATAAGGTTGAGAGAGATTGAGGAAAATGCTTGTATTTAACTCTGTCCTCCACCAATATGTGCATGTGCATACACAGATAAGAACATGCATACAGGCACACATGCACACCACACCCACACACAACAACATGCACACACCATATACAAACACACAAAAAAGACAAAAGAAAAAAAAAATCCCTCAGTATTAATCACCCAAATGTAAAAGGCGATCGAAATGGGGTTTTTTTATTATTTAATTTTTCCACATGCCACTCTCAAGGCAAAGCTAGTAGCACATAACAATGTACCAGTTCATTTTAAATTGCTGCATGGAGAGTAGCCACCATACAATTATGTCAAGCTAGAAATTAGAATGCACTGGATGGAGCCAATCTTCCCCATATTTTAGAATAGACTCTACCAGTAGCCCTCCCTCTTCACCCTCTTTCCTTTAACTTTCATATTAGAAGTGCATTCTTTTTGTAAAAATCATTTGAAGTTCAGAGGATTCAAAGAGCCTTGTGATGTCACTTTGAAACCCGCTTGAGGTATTTTATGTTCCTTTAAGATGTTATTCCTGCCCATTGGAATTTGAAACCTCTCCCCGCAAATTATCATTTTCCTTGGCTTGCAAGTCAACCTGCAATTTAAAATGGGACCAGAATTTGAAAAATTCAAAGTAAAATCCCCTGGTGGAAAACAGTGTGATCTAATAAAAAGACTCAAAATTCAAATCATTTTTGGTACTTACATGAGCAAGTTGGTTAACTGTTTGACTACTTCATCATGTACATAAAAGGTAGCTACTTGAGTCTGCCAATTTTGCAGGAACTATGAGATCACTGGAAGCTATGTTTGTCAGAAATGCATGCTCACTTTAAAATATGACTTAGAAATCCATTGTTTCTGGTAGTATTTTTGCCAATACAAACGTGATTCTTTGCTCTTACATGGCCCTAAGGTAACATGTTATTTATGTGGGTAATTATTGAAGCCTCAGTGTCAGGCAGCTTTAAACTAATTACTCATAATTGTTTGTGAGAGAACTGTGTATATCTGTATGGATCTATGTATGTCAGTGCTGGCATGCATGTGGAGGACAGAGGACACACTGTGGTGTCGATCCTCACCTTACAAATCTTATTTTGAGGCAGGGTCTTTCTTACTATTCACTACCTGAGCACTCCAGGTTATCTAGCCCATGAGCTCAGGAATATTGTAGAAGAGAGGGCAGAAACACTATAGGAGCCAGAGGTTGGGAGGGCATACCCAAAGTTATTGCCTCCCCCCTCCCAATGACTGACTGCCGCTCTCACAAGTCATAACCCACAACCCCACAGGGTATATCAGCAACCCCACTGAAGAGGGTCCTCAGAGAAATTGGAGCAGGGAGTAGGGAAATGATGGTACCAGTACAAGATGTGTCCATACATACTTTTATTCTTTTATTTTTATTTATTTATTTAATTTTTTATTTTTATTTTTTTGATTTCTCAAAGGTTGACCTAGAATTCACTATGTAGTCTTAGGGTGGCCTGGAACTCACAGATCCTCCTACTTCTGCCTCCTGAGTCTGGGATCAAAGGCATGCCCATGATGCCTGACTCCAAATGTATTCTTATGTATTCTTTTTTTTTTTTTTGGTTTTGCAAGGTAGGGTCTCACTCTGGTCCAGGCTGACCTGGAATTAACTATGTAGTCTCAGGGTGGCCTCGAACTCTCGGCGATCCTCCTACCTCTGCCTCCCAAGTGCTGGGATTAAAGGCATGCGCCACCATGCCCGGCTCCAAATGTATAAATGTATTCTTAATTAAAAAAAAAAAAAAGATGGGTTGGAGAGATAACTTAATGATTAAGGCACTTGCCAGCAAAGCCAAAAAACCCAGGTTCGATTGCCCACTACCCACATAAAAGCGAGATGAACAAGGTGGAACAAGTGTCTGAAGTTCATTTGCAGCAGCTGGAGGCCCTGGTGTGTCCATTCTCTCCCTCTTCCTCTCTGTCTCTCTCTCATAACTAACTAAATAAATAGAAATTGAGCTTGGGCATGATGTATAAGAGAGATTAATTAAAAAAATCTGGTTGGATAAATGGTTTAGTGGTTAAGGTGCTTGCATGTGAGGCCTAAGGACCTGTGTCTGATTATCTAGGTTCCAGGTAAGCCAGATGCAAAGTGATGCAAGTGCGCAGGTCGCACATGTGCACTAGGTGGCACATGCATCTGGAGTTCAGTTACAGTAGCTGGAGGCCCAGGCGCACCAATCCTCTCCCTCTCCTCTCCTCTTCTCTCTTTACTGTCTCTCTCTCTCTCTCTCTGTCTCTCTCTCTTCCTAGCTCACATAAAAAGCCAGTCTGTTGGGCTTGCCTCAAAAAATTAATCATTAATTCCCTTCTTAAAAAAATATCTGCCTGCTCTTTCCCTGACTAAAGTCTGTCAAATGGAGTTTAAATGAGTAAACATATTCCTACCTGGAGCTACAAATCAGTGTTAAATGAAGTGGCCACTCACACCTGAATATTAAAGGGTACTGTTGTTAATTCAGACTCAATACTGAGTGCCCAGAAGGAGGAAAAGCCATCACAAATGATAAATTACATAAGGAAGGAAGCAAGAGTGAAGATCCTGATGAGGCTGAGGAGAATGCCGTGAGCTATGGAAATGGAGAGAAGCAAGATGAGAACAGCTTGGGCTGACCAGGAGAGGGACTCGGCACATGTTTCCTATCTTGCTAATATCTGTGCTGGAGTATTACTGACTTTCTTGGAAAATGCAAGTTTGTTTCTCATTGTTCATTTCAGCCAATCCTAGACTGCCCTTTCAGCTCCTGACTACACAGGAACAAAAGTGAGAAAGAAGGAAATGGGAAAAAAAATTAAGTGTCCATTGTCTGCCGACAAAGACAATGGTTGGTTGGATTCATGTGTTCAGCATCCACACTTTTTTCACTCTTATGCTGTTAAGAATTCTCCAAATAAGCCGGGCATGGTGGCTCATGCCTTTAATCCCAGCACTCGGAAAGCAGAAGCAGGAAGATCACTGTGAGTTCGAGGCCACCCTGAGACTTCATAGTGAATTCCAGGTCAGCCTGAGCTAGAGTGAGACCCTATCTCAAAAAAAAAAAAGAAAAGAAAAGAAAGAAAAAGAAAAAAAAAGAATTCTCCAAATAAAATGATCAACCAAAAATTCTTTTCCTTTATAGTATTGGCTGTTTAGGAGTTGTGAGATTCAGAACAAAGATTTCTGCCTGCCTTTAGGCTTCTCTTTTCAGAGAGTAAGATGTAGACATGAGAAAGAACTCATTACAAATTACAAAGCCCCCCCCACTCCCACCCACACACACAAAGAATACAATGAGCACAGATAGACAATGGAAGAAGAGGAGCAAGGATACAAGGTCAATGCCTATGTCAGTCAGAAGACAGAAACCACAGAGGATTCTGAAAAGTTCATGTAGCATGTTTTGAATAATGGAGACTCATGTAATGAGAAGTGAAAGAAGTCTTAAAGAAACAGAGGCAAGCAGTACTAACTCTGACACTAATAAAGAGCACCCACTGAAAGGCCTGTATCAGTCACTTTCTCATTGCCAGGACCAAATACATGATCAGAGCAATTTAGGGAAGGAAAAGGCTTAATCTAGCTTAAAGTTCCAGAGGCTAGAATTCATCTTGGCAGGAAAAGCGTGGCAAGAACAGGAAGCTGCCATCATATCGTCATGTCAGCAGGGAGGAAGTGGAAAGCTGAAACAGCAAGCAGGACTGGGCTGTAACACCTTAAGGCCCACCCCCAGTGACACACCTCTTTCAGCAAGACTCCACCCTGTAAAGGTTCCACAACTAACCCAAACAGCTAGGGACCAAGTGTTCAGACACATTCATCTAGGTGGGGCATTTTATATTCACACCATCGCAGGGCCTTTCTCCAGAGAGAGGTAAAATCCAGGTGTGGCTGGAAAGGGCAAATCCATGGCCCTCTGCATGGTGGGAGGTCACTAAAGTCCATCACCAGTGGCACTTGCTGAATCTCTGTCTACAGGGTAATAAGAGCATCTGTGGGCCTCTGGATACTGCCAGATTGGGAACCGGAAAAATTATGCTCTGCTGAGACCCAGTGAAAGAAAAAGACCTAACTGCAGAATTGAACAGACTATTATAATTCTATTATAATATCCATTTGTTTGGATCAATTTTATTCAAAATTTTAAATGGTTAGCTACTGTGTCTCTTGCTTCCAACACCAGTGGTTGGAGTATCAAACAACTGATAGTCACACCATGATGCCGTTATGATAATATGCAAGAAAATTACCTCTGAACATGGACTTCTGAAACAAGATTTTTACAGCTGAATGGAATTGAATTTTGAAAGCTGACCTTCTTATCAAGGTTTTGGATTACATGGAGATGAACTGGAATCTATACACAAGTGCAGTGAATCCATCTGGAAGCCTTGGGTTTAGCCAGTCAAGATTCCTGGAACAGACCGTCTTAACTCACCTATAAAATCAATTAATAGTGCATGTTTGGCACAGTGAGCTCATTTTCACATAGAATTAGACATTTAAGTTACACTTATTCATATTATGCAGCTTCAACATAATAGAATCTGTCATCCTCTTCATGTAACAGTATGTTAATTGTGAATCACACCCAAGGGCTTATGGGGCAGCAGATACCATCTTCCAGAGGAAGAGGTGGACCAGATGCAGAACTCAAAAAGAAGTGTCCAAAAACAGTGTAAGCCAGGCATGGTGGTACACACCTTTAATCCCAGCCCTCAGGAGGCAGAGGTAGGAGGATGACTGTGAGTTCAAAGCCACCCTGAGAATACATAGTGAATTCAAGGTCAGCCTGGGCTAGAGCAAGACTCTACCAAAAAAAAGAAGAAAGAAAGAAAGAAAGAAAGAAAGAAAGAAAGAAAGAAAGAAAGAAAGAAAGAAGAGGGAGGGAGGGAGGAAGGGAGGGAGGGAGGGCACATTCAGTGTGTCAAAAAGGAAGTGTAAGGAAGGAATTTTTGTTTTAATTATTCTTGTTGTTTTTAGAGTATTTTAAAAAACCTTAAATGATCCCCACAAGTAGTGTGTCAAAAAATAAGTGTATGGATGCTTAATATTTTTGTTTTATTATTATTATTGTTGTTTTTATGAGTATTTTATCGAACTATAGAAATGATCCCTGAAAGTATAGTCTTCTTTATGAGTATTTTAAAGACAGGGAACTTTTGAAGAGAACCCTACCCCAAAAGAAAAGAATGGCTGTATGTCCTCCTTAAGGCAAGTCTAGAGAAGGGATTATAGAGTTAAATTAGAAGACATGGTCTGGGCTGGAGAAATGGCTTAGCAGTTAAGGCATTTGCCTGCAAAGCCAAAGGATCCCGCTTCAATTTTCCAGAACCCACGTAAGCCAGATGCACAAAGGGCACTTGCATCTGGAGTTCATTTGCAGTGGCTAGAGGCCCTGGTATGCCCATTCTTCCTCTGCCTCTCTTCTATCTCTCTCTCTCTCTCTCTCTGCTCGCAAATAAATAAATAAAATTTTAAAAAATAAATAAGAAAAAAAGAAGACATAGTCAACTGCCTTAAGCTCTGAGTATTAAGAAATGTGCTTTGATGACCCAGTCAAAGAAAAATTGTGGTATCATGGCTGTCCTACATTACATGAACTTTTTGCATGCATATGTGTGCGCAATACACATGCATGTATGTGTGGGAGTGTACATGCATGTGTGTTCAGGCATGTGGAGGCCAGAGTGTCTTTCTCATTCACTCTCCACCTTAGTGTTTTAAACAGGATCTCTCACTGAATGTAGAGTTCACTGATTGCCCAGTAGTAAGCACTTTACCAATGGAGCCATCTCTCAAGTCCCCACATGAGCTTTTAAGACCAAAGATTTTGTGCCTGAGAGGGATTGGAGGGAGCCCTCCCAGAAGAACCATGGTTCATTCTTATTCAAGAAGACTGTCTCCCTTTGCCTTGAACATATGCTAAGTGTATAAAATGCAAATATCAGGTTCTGAGATAGCCAACAAATACGAACTTTCTTCACTCTTCAACTCTCTCCTTGCATGCAGCCTGGTAAGAACAGGGAGAGGAAGGGAGGAGGAGGAGAGAGAGAAATTGACACAGCTCTCTAGGCAAACAGAGACCTTGCAATGTACCGTTCTAGGCCAGAAAGGAGACTAGACTTGCCTTAAGTGATGGGTTCCCGTGTGTGTGTGTGTGTGTGTGTGTGTGTGTGTGTGTGTGTCACAAGATAACTAACTCATTCAAAATGAAGCTAGAAGAGAGTGGAATGCTCAGAAAATAGACAAAAGAGCCAGAAATAAAATTGGCTATCATTAGGAAGTATTTGTTATTAAGGATTTTGAAGTGCTTGTTATTAGGTATTGTGAAGACCAAAGGAAAGAAAATTGAGGTGTTTTTTAGATGGGCTGGAGATGAAACCAAGGCATAAATCCGGTCTCACAGTGCTCAAAGAGGGTACAAACAACAGTAAAGATAAACACGCCTTAGCCAGAGAGGGAAACACACTAGTAGTGGGAAAGAGCCTGAATTCGGGTTCCACTCACTGACATCAGTGAGATAAAATTATCCAGTTCTTTCCTTTAAACCCATAATTATAACATGGTGTCTATGAATTTGGAACAAAATTGACTAGTATTATGGTTATCACCCAAGAAAACCTTCCAAGCACCAAAGACAATGAGCCAAGATCCCATGTTTAATGGCATGAGGGTAAAGGAAAAGAGCATTGAGTACCTAATGTCCTTGGGTCAGTAACATGGCAGGATGACCCTGAGCAAGGCAAGTAGAGTAAAGGAAAGGCACGCCAGAAGACAAAGTGTTTCAGTCTATTTGGTTTGCAGAAGAAGTACCAAAGATGGTTCAGCAGTTGAAGGGGCTTGCCTGCAAAGACTGCAGGCCTGGGGTTCAATTCCCCAGTACCCACATAAAGCCAGATGCACAAAGTTACACATGTGCCTGGCTGGCATTCATTTGCAGAGACAGGAGACCCTCATGTACCCATCTCTCTCTCTCTCTCTCTCTCTCTCTCTCTCTCATTCTCTCTCATAAATAAATAAATGTACCAAAGCTAGGTTTTCTGCTTGGGAATATGGTATGCTGATAAGTGCTAACAACTGGCTCTCAGAATGCTTGAGGCTTGCAGTTTGAAGTCATTAGATATACAATGGGAAGAGCTATGCAATACCGTACCCTTTGTCTCTGCCTTATAGTAGTCTCTTGCCTCCACATAACAGCCTAAGACTGTGGAGATTAAGGATTAATTTGTGTTCAGCATATGAGTGAGATCTAAAGCCCCCTGGACTCAATTACCCTGATGTAAATGTTTCACTTGAAACAATGTCTGGGCATATGATTGTGTATGGACAAGTGAGATCTAAAACTGGAGGCATGTCAGAGGTGTCTGGGTTACCTATACAGGCCCTTCCCTGAAAAGACATTCCAGAAACATCAGCAAGCACCTATTGGGAGGTCTTGCTCCTGTGTACAATGACATCTGTTCCTGCTATACTCTCCCACCACCACCTGTGATGAAACTTCCTCTCAAAACTGTAAGCCAAAATAAAGCCTTTTGTTCCATAAGCTACTCCTGTTCAGGTGTTTTGCCCAACAATGAGAAGATAACTGCGAAATTTTGGAACCTAGATATGAGTGCTAGTCTTCGTGGGGCAAACTTCAGCACTGCAAGAAGAGTTAGTGGATAAATGACAGACTGCTGTCTGTCAGATATGATTCTCGAGTATGTTGCACATAATCTCTCAGAGGATTCCAAGGAACCAGGCTCTCATTGCCTGCTACATAGCCTGTGCTTTGCACCTGACTGATGGCTTACTCTCCTTTTTCCTGTTTGACTTTTCACCCTCATGTTTCCTAGAATTATGTCCTAAGTCAACTTCTTAGGTATTCTTATGTAAAATTATGTTTGAGGGGAAATGGAAGTTTTTTTTTCCTCCAATGGTATTTAGAACGGTTGACCTCACGTAGACCTTCTATGTTTCAAAAAAAAAAAAAAAAAAAAAAAAACTAAGGAGGCTAGAGAGATTGCTCAGTGGTTAAGACACTTGCCTTCAAAGCCTAGACCCAGGTTCAATTCCCCACTGCCAGATGCAGAGTGGCAAATGCATCTGAAGTTTGCTTGCAGTGGCTGGAGGCCCTGGGACACCCATATTCTCCCTGTCTCTCTCTCTCTCTCTCCTCTCCTTGCAAATAAATAAATGAAATAACAAACTGAGATGTAAAAAACGAGATCTTCATCAGGATACACAGACACTCAGGCAACCCTTTTTTAACAATGAAAAGGAACGGAGCGTGCGCTTTGCCTGTAGGGATTCTGATATCTGAGTAGAATGAGAACACTAATATTACCGTACGAACTCCTTACTTCACCATCCATGGCCGACAATTGACACTCAGCATTCAGCCCGGCCATTCTGAGTTGTGAGTGTGTGTGAACATGTTACTATACCCAAGCTATCATACCCTTGCTCGTCAGGTGCTCAAAGTAGGCAGGGACCAATACACCATAAAGAAGACCCTTTTCAGTCTTTTTTCTTCTATTATTTTTTTTTTTTTTTTTTTTTTTTTGAGGTAGAGTCTCACTGTAGCCCAGGCTGACCTGGAATTTTTTTTAGAGATAGGATCTTCCTATGCAGCCTAGGTGTGTGTGCTGTGACTACTCACAGACTCAGTTCCCTGGATGATTAACAGGTGAAAGACAGTGGTCCCCCTCTTCCCAGAAGCCATCATATTGATGCTAAACGCTGAAGACGCCACGTTGGCCTAGTGCACAATAGCCCCAAACTCCTGTGTTCAAGTAGTCCACTTGCCTGAGCTTGACTAACAATAGGACTATAGGAATACACCGAGATAAAATCTTTCCATTCCTGAGTTAGAAGAAATAGCAGCTAAGTGGCATCAGATGTACTTTATTGTGTATTATAATCAGTAATGCACATTAGCCATATAAATTAGTGGGCTTCACTGTGACATTTCTATAATTAGTTTAAATCCACATAACTCTGAAAGAACAAAGAGACTTCATAAAATTGAATTTGGAGGACACAGTGGTTCAATCAAGCAAATTATTTAATTTCCCACCTTCAGCACAATTCTCTTGTTTTCTATCCCATTGCCTCACATGTCAAAAGAGCATGAATGCCTCAGAATAAATGGAGCTGTCTAAAATATAAATCTCTCACGTAAAAAAATATATTAATCTGTTTTGAGACTCTTCGGTAATTTTGAAGGGCATGGCTATACTAAATATTAATAGAATTTGGCTTTCCTTGACATAAATTTAGACAGCTGACACCACCATGACTGATAGCAGAGAAAGTGCACACACGGAAAACTTTCGTTCATCTCCTGCATGATTCCCAGAAAACCTTGGTGATGTACCTCCACGCACAGTAAGCAGCTACTCAGAACAGTACCTTGCAGCATGTCAGAGGCTGGCTATGCCAGGAAATAATCACTCCCTTGCTCATCAGGATTGGAGCTTCTGACAGTGTTAGTGATGGGTATGTCGCAGGATGTTAGCCACAACAGTGAGAACTTTCATCCCATTATTTGTTTCATTTCTCTCATCTGCTCCTTCAGGTTGTGGAGCCTCTGCCTCAACTGAGCCAGCCTTGGCCATCAATGCAGAATAGGCTCACCTACTGTGAATTAAAGATGAGGGGAAAAGTCTCACCATCTCTCTCCTCAACGCAGATGCTTTGACTTAGCCTGTCAATCTTGCAATCACCTTAAGGTGCTTATACATGGGGAGTTGAGGCTCTGTCTCTTTGTTTGTCTGTCGGTTTCATAGAATCAAGGTTGATGGTATTCTCGGGAGGAAAAGCAAAGACAAAGAAATTGTAAAACATGGTTTCACTGTGAACCCGCATGTGTCTTCCTAGGAATGAGTTCCAGAAGGGAAAATTCATATTGGAAGTGAATGAGGCATAAAGATTTTATTTAAATGTCTTGGAATTTGATTATCTTGGGTATTTTGCTATCGTTGCAGCATGTTGACTAACATATTATTCTAGGCAAGAGTTTTTCCATGGTCCCTCCAGTGTGTACTTTTTGTTTTAATTGAGTTATTTAGTGTCAATATGGTCTGTGGATTCCCATCATGATTTAGCTTGGTGTTCACACTGGTCCAGCTTGTCTTGTGGGAAGCTCTTCAAGCTGGCTTCTGTGTTCTCTTGATATATCACCATCAACTTATTTATTTATCATCCTTATTTTCTGACCAATTATATGTTCTGTACTTCCCAAACCCTAGCCCTGGAATCCTGGAATGAGATCCCCCCCACCCCACCGCTCATTGTAGAACTAGTGTTTGAAAAGCAGATCTGGGTGTTGGCCCAAATATGGATAGCACCAGAGAGTCTTGGTTGAGTGTTGAAATGTGTTGTTCATGCAGGAACACCCTCACCACTCCCTGCTCCCATCATTGACAGAGAACATATGTAAGACTATGTGGCTGTCTGCTTAGGCACTTTTGTACCTCTGTTATACACACTATGCCCGCCATTCCATAGTCTTCATATTAATCCAAAAGCAGGGCTCTTGGGAATGACTGCAATGAACATACTAGTTTCTCTTCTTTGGATTATATACCCAGAAGTAGCATCGTGGGATCATATAGTAGTTCTATGTTGAATTTTTTGAGCAATCTATGTTGTTTTCCAAAATGGCTGTAGGAATTTACATTGCTACCAACACAGTATAAGAGTTTTCTTTTCTGCATATCTTCACCAACATGTTGTTTTCTAATTTTTACAATAATGGACATTTTAACAGGTTTTGAGTGCTAGCTTGTGGTTATGACTTGCATTTTTGTAATGATCAGTGGTACTGTGGTAGTTTGAATAGACGGCCCCCAATATATTCAGTGTTTTATTAGTTTGTAGTTTGCATCTGCAACCACCTGGCTAGAGGCAGTGTCACTGAATGGATGGATCTTAAGGTGTGGTGGTGGGTTTGAGATTTCAATCTAAAGATATGCAAAGTGTGCCTAGCTGGAGTTCCTGAGATGTGCTGTGCTGTATGGCTTTTGGCTTTTGGCTCTCTCTCTCTCTCTCTCTCTCTCTCTTGCCTAGTCCTGTAAGAACAGGCTGGCTTCTTCTGCCATTAAGGAACTTTGCCTGGATCTATAAGCTTCAATAAATCCCTTCCTCCATCACTTTGCCTGGTCTGGAAGTTCATCTCAGCGAACCTGAAGCTGTCTGTTACAGGTACTAAGCATTTTTTTCATGAATCTCTCATCTATTTGTGTATATCTATTTGTTAATGTTGGGGTTTTATAATTTTATTTTTGAAAACAGATCTGTATTGTTACTTTTGCACAGTTGTGATCAAACTTCCCGGGAGAACATTTAAAGGACTCAGTCCATGGTTGCCTGGCCCCACACACTTGGGCAGAGCATCATGGGAGTAGGAATGAGGCAGAAGATTATCTTCACCTCATGAAGAACAAAACAGAGTGAGTGAGTCAGGAAGGAGCCAGGGACAAGAGAGCCCCAAGGACACTTCCCTGTGACGTACTTCCTCTATCAAGGACCAATTTGTAAAGTTTCCAGAACCTCCCACAACATGAATTCCAGCTAGCTACCTAGGCTTGAACACATGAGGTTACAGGGATAGTCCATATTCAGATCTCTGGTGGATTGAATCAAATTGCCCCATAGCCTCATGGGTCTTGAATATCTGGTTCCCAACTGGTGGCAATTTGGAAAAGTTGTAGAGCATCTGGGAGACGGAACCTTGCTGAAGGAGGTGAGTAACGGAGGGAAGGCCATACGATTTATTACTCCAGTCCACTGGGTGTTTAAAACCAGCTCATTTGGACTACTTCCTTCCCTTGCTGCTAGGGTAAATTGTGATACTTGTTTGTCTGCTCTGCCTTGCTTTCCCCACCACGATGAAATTGCCCCTCGATACTACAATGCAAAATAAGCCCTTTCTTCCTATCAGCTGTTTTTGGTCAGATGTTTTTGGCAAAAAGACGTTTTTGGCTACAAAACCATCATGAGATCTCTGCCGTGTGTGTGTGTGTGTGTGTGTGTGTGTGTGTGTGTGTGTGTGTGTGTGTGTGTGTTCTTATGTGTATGAGCATACGGTGGGTGTACAGGTGCATGTATAAGTGCATGCATGTGCAGGCTAAAGGACAGCCTCAGGTGTCCTCCTCGGGTACACTGCTCAGCTCTTTATAAACCAGTGTCTCTCATTGGCCCAAAGCCCACCAATTAGGCTAGCGTGGCTAGCTAATAAGTTCCAGGGTTCTCCACCTCCCCAGTGCTGCAATTACAAGAGCACACAGCTATGCCTGACGTTTACTTGGGTAATGTAGATGAAACTCACATTCTCGTGCTTATGAGGCAAGCACTTTACACACGAAGCTATCTCCCCAGCCCCTCTGCTTAATGTTTAATTGGGCTGCTTTCTAACTATAGAGTTATTATAATGTCTTACATACATTGGAGATTAACCCCTTATCAGATGTGTGGCTTGCAAGAATTGTCCCCTCTGTGGGTTGTCTCTTTGCTTTATTAGTTGCTGTCTCTGCTGTGCAGTTTTTAATTGGCTGTAATGCCAGGTTTCTATTTTTGCCTGGTTGTCTGTATTTCTAAGGTCGTGTCCATATGACAGTTTCAGAGCTTTTCATCTTTGTTTTCTCCCAGTAGTTTCAGGTCTTATACTTTCCAGTCTCAAGGTTTTAATTCATTTTGAGTTGACGCAGTACATGCTTTTTAAGAAAAAATCCCAATCTTATTGTTTTATGTACAAAATGAAATATTATTCATCCTTTAAAGAAAGGAAATCATGTCACTTGTAACAACACAGATGAACCTGAGTAAACTAAATAAAGACCAATACCACATGATCTCACCTATGTGGACGCTAAAAATGGTTGACTCTTGTAAGGAAAGAGTACTTCACTCCTACCCATCCATCAGTCTGGAGGTAAAATAACACTTCTTCCGGATGGATCCTGCTGTCCTCATTATCTCCTTTTTAAAGTATGTACTAATTATTCATGATGCAACTATTACTCAAAGGCATAAAAATGTTTTCTGTAAGCACCTCTTATAGCATTTAAATCTATTTCTGAAAGTGAAATCACCTTATAGTCATTCCATTAATCAAAGTGTCCCCACATAATCAAATGACCCATCTATAATGAAAACAAAACATCTAAATTCTGACTCAAGGAAAATTAGCTTATTTTTTTAAAATGTATTTTACTTTTATTTGTTTATTTGAGAGAAAGACAGAAAGGCAGACAGAGAGAGGGGAAAAGACAGATACAGAGAGAGAAAAAGAAAATGGACACACCAAGCCCTTTGGCTGCTGCAAATGAACTCCAAACACATGTGCCACCTTGTGCATCTGCCTTGCTTGGGTCCTGGGGAATCAAACCTTGGTCCTTTGGCTTTGCAGCCAATCACCTTAACTGCTAAGAAATCTCTCCAGACCTAGCTTATTTTTTTTTTTGAAAAAAAAAAAGAACTTAGCAATAATGGTTAATCCTGATTTCTAAACTAGAATTAATCAAATCACAAACTATTCCATGAGAAAGGGCCTGGGTTCCATTCTGTGAACTTCCTTCACTTGGAAAACAAAGGAGGACATCATCTGTACATTGTAAAACCTTAACCTTTAGATGAGTAAAATGAGTCCGGTCCTGTGTTAAAGCTTATGCACGTAGGTTAGGGCTGCCCCTGCATCCTGTGGCAACACAGTCACAACATCAATGGAACCCAAACTTTTCATAGATCTAGCATCTAATATCCACCTCTATTGTGAAAAATATTCGATACATGGGAAAGGAGTGTTTCTACTGGGAAGGATTTCAAAGTAATGTGGTCTTTTATCTGATATTTTCTGTAATCTAACTGCCCATTTACTTCCCCAAGCTGCAATTTTGTGTGATACCTAGACAATAGGACAGATGAAGTTACTATACACAAACAAAAACTATAATAATTTAGATATTGAAGAGCAATCTTTCCTGAAATAGAATTGCCCCCTCAACACACACATGATGTTATAGCTATGGAATCAAGTTGATGAAAAACTATAAAGTTAGATGATTATGAATTAGGCCAAATACTCCAAACTTCAAGTGAAGTATTTTGGAAGGACTATAGACGCAGAAGGAAAACACATAGTGGGCCTGGTAATGGAATAAGAGCATGTGTTCCGAGATGTCTTGGGCTGGTTGGGATGTGCGCTGTCTTTGCCAGTTACTTTTCCTTCCTTGGGACAGATGCTGCTCTCAGCTATCTCCAAAACAACAGTAACATTCCCCTATGTCATCTCTTGTAAAAGAAAGAGACCAGAGAAAATGCCTTACACTCAGTTGGGGATGAGTTTTAAGGTCAGCAGCTGGAAAAAACTTCTTTATCAAGGGCCTCTCGAGGGACCCCTTCCAAGGAAGGTCTAACTGCCGGGTCTGATGACCCAACTGGGCTTGAAGAAGTTGGAGCAGTCACTGGCCCTTTTCCCTAAAACAGGGCTACTATTCAGAAGGGGGGTGATGATGGAGATGAAGAGCCAGGTAGCTTGCATTGTGGGCAGTTTTACTCAGGGTTACGAGTCCCCAAGGAGCAATAAACATTGACCTACTGGTTCTATCAACCACCTGCAATAAGGCAGTTCCAGTCCAGGGACTAAAGTTCTAAGAGAACTGCCCCTTCCCATCCCCGCTCATCAGGGCAATGGCTGCTGACTCACCAGCACTAATGCTAACTTCAGAGCTGACAGCATGCCTCTAACCATGGCTCTCTGCATTTCCTGATTCCACAACTTCCCTAGAGTTTTGACAAGCTGCCCATTTCCTGACCTCCTTAGAATTTTGGAGGGCTCCCCTTGAGCCTGTGTCATTTCATCCTCCCTCTCCACCAATCAGGGCTCTGTCAAAGCTGCTTCAATCCAGAAGGCTGGGTGGCCACTTTTGTCAAGTCTTCTGTTCTACATGACCAGGAGATGAAGAACTCAAGGGTGTTTGGTATTTTAACCCTCAAGCTCAGTCTGCCTTGGAGCTGAGAAAGGCTCCCTCCCTCTCAGCACTAGCATAGTGGTACTGTATTTTATAAGGTACAATTTTGATTGCTTTACTAAGAGCAAGTTCTAGAATATGTAATGAGGGCAGGTTGTTACAATGGACTTTGTTTTGGGTAGCCTGATTTTTGTTGATCAAAGTCAACTCACGCTCACCAGATGGCTCAGCATCTGTGTGAAATCTTTCCAGAGTCTGTGCGTCTTCACGGAAGGAGTTCTTGCTTGTCCTGAAAAGCCCTGAAGGCACCTGCTGCTGATTTTGACTGATGTTTTCTTGCCTTTCTTTGATTTTCCAGAACTGAAAACTCGACAAAAGTGGCCACCTAGACTTCTGAATTGAAGCAGTTTTTACAGAGCTTCTGATTGGTGGAGAGGGAGGATGAGATGACACAGGTTCAAGGGGAGCCCTCCAAAATTCTAAGGAAGTCAGGAGAGAGGCAGCCCATCAAACCTCTAGGGAAGCTTGGTCTCTCAGAGCACTGGAGTTCTACCTGTACATTTCTCAGCAGCTCATGACCATCAGCAGCTTGCCCAGAGCTCTTGCCCTGTGCTTCTGTCACATACATGTGGACCAGAGACACCTGAGCTACATGTTAGCTGCCGAGCATGTGTAGTCAGTCAGCTTCCAATGTGTGATTATATTCTCATCCATCAGTCATTCTCTTTCCTCTGGTCCTTCTAATTCCTGCTTTAGACAGAGCATGAAAGAGAGGAGAGAGAGAGAGAGAGAGAGAAAACTCATCAATGGTGTTCTTAAAAGTCTATCAGAGGGGCTGGAGAGATTACTCAGTGGTTAAGGCACATGCCTGCAAAGCCTAAGGAGTAGAGTTAAATTTCCCACATAAAGCCAGATGTACAAAGTGGCACATGCATCTAGGGTCTGTTTGCAGTGGGAGGAGGCCCTGGTGCACCCATTGTCTCTGTCTGATTCTCTTCTATCTCTCTGTGCTGGCAAATAAATAAATAATTTTTAAAAGCCTATCAGAAAGGAATTTCCATGGTTATTCTAGTTGCATGTTCTTGTGTCATGCAACAGAAAACACATTTGTTGCTAGAATTTGGAATATTGTAGGATAAAAGAAAACTGTAGAACCATGGAGGAGTTTTGTTGTGAAATCATAGAAATTGTGTTCACTGCTCTAAGGCACCATCTTTTTAGGGTCATTTTCTGCTAGAGTTTGACTCTTTAAAAAATTGCTTCTAAAATGGTTTATAGGGCTTGGTAATTCTCTTCCTTATTCAGTGATTTTTAACCATGATTTTCTAAGTCTGTAGCTTTGATTTACCTCTCTCTTATAGTCTAATGTCTTAATTGCCCAGTAAACATTATTTCGGTTCCATGAAGAGGTGGCATCCACCTGTTACTGCTTTGAAAGCACAATAAGGATCACCTTTGGTGGCATGCGTCTTATTTCTAATTCACTCAAAACTATTCACTGAATGTACCACATGCCAGGCATCTTTAGTCCTCACCTATCACCAAGATTACAGTTGTGAACTGAGCAGTCAAAACCCAACTCATTCCCAGCATCCTGTCCGGCTGAAAGGGTTTAGAGGTTTAATGAAAGTAGGGATAAAGAGAAGCAAGTGTTTCACGATAGTGTGTGACTGCGTTTGCGTGAACCCAGAATACGTATTGAGTTAAGATGAGGCGAGGTTGGACATCATTATTTTGCTTACTGCCATTTGGCTGGAATCAGTTAGTAAAGCTTCATGCATGTGGACTTCCCCTTCGCATAGTGACTGACATGGTTTTACTGTGAAAACCATCCCATCACACATTCACAAGCAAACTAACTGGACATTTGTGTTCTACAATTTAGCACAAATAGTTTGGGCTTCACTCGTCAAGTCCCTGTTTTTCAAACTTGGCAATAAGTATAAAATTACCCCTTGACTTTCGAGTAATTATAACTTAAAATGCTTGTTCATATTGTAGGAAGGTTAGAGTCATCTTTTTTTGTTTAGTCAATATTTAAACTTTGGTCTGAAGAGATGGTTAGGGGTTAAGGCACTTGCCTACAAAACCAAAGCACCCTGGTTCAATTCCCCAGTACCCACATAAAGCCTGATGCACAAGGGGGTGCATGTGACTGGAGTTCATTTGCAATGGCTGGAGGCCCTGGCTCACCCATTCTCTCTATCTGTCCCTTTCTGTCTCACTCTCAAATAAATTAATAAAATTTTTTAAGTTAAATCCTTACTGCCTATTTTGATAACTTCTAGTAAGTGCAGGTGCTAGTCATACAATTAAATCATTGGAAGCTTTTTTAAAAAGAAAATTTGAAATTTTGTCATTGAGGTTGGCTGGCCTAGTGTTCACTTACAAAAGTAACAGTTGAATGAAGAAGTACAGTAGTGTAAAGTGGTATGTAGGGTGCCCCCACAGACAAATGAAAAGGCCTGCACAGACACTTCACCATGGGACCTGTACTGGGACGATTTGCGGCAGCATGTGAAATGCCCCTAAAAGTGGCCGTCGTGACTTAAGTAGCAGCACTGACTTCCTTGAACTTGAACTTGAACTTGAATGAATGTATTTGTTGTGGATACTTTGGTCTCAACATCTAAACGTTTTCTCTTTTTAGTGTGTTTATAATTTGTACTATTAATTGTGGCGGGGTCTAGTCTTAGATTGCAAGGGTTATTGTCAATGTGTGATTTACATCTTTGTCTTATAGATCACCTAATGTGATATACCAATTTTTATAAGTAATATTTATATAATTCTAATAACTGTATATTTGGCAACCCACTGAAATGTTTTGCATTGGGGAGGAAAAAAGCAGATTGTCTTACCCTGTTCCAAGTATGTTGCAGGTTTTGAGAGCAATGGAGCCATTCTGAGCTCTGAGCAGGCTTAGCTTGGGGATTGGAGCACGAGACAATGAAAGGTCAGTAACATTCCCCAAACCATTGGCTCTTGAGTTTGTCGTCTCCTGGTTGCCTCCAACACTGGATGAGGACAGAAGGAGCACATGCGAAGAAGGGTGTGCAAGCAAGAACTCCTGGAAATAGAACAAATCTCCCCACACAGAGCGAGGGAATGGGAAAAGAGTTGCAAACCAGCACTTGGGGTTACAGCAATTTTTTTTTTTTTTCTTTTTGGTTTTGTGAGGTAGGGTCTCACTCTGGTCCAGGCTGACCTGGAATTCACTATGTAGTCCCAGGGTGGCCTCGAACTCTCGGCAATCCTCCTACCTCTGCCTCCCGAGTGCTGGGATTAAAGGTGTGCGCCACCACGCCCGGCTAAATACAGCAACTTTTATAGGTTCGGAATTAGCCTGGAGCCATGACTCACCTGGAAACTAGGGATCAAACAGGTAGACATGTCATGATAGGTCCACATAACATATCTGGGGCACTATGATTGGTGAAGGGGTAAAGTGAGATTGTGCAGGCTAAGCAAGTCAAGAAGTGGGAATCCCACCAAAACGTGGTTTCAGAAAATGGGAGAACAATAGACAAAAGGCAGGGGTCAGCGTGAGTCAACAGTCATGACCTTGATGAGCAGGGGGTCCCTAGAATCTTAGCCTCTGGTCTAGAACGACTATTGTCAGACATCCGGGAAGACTGGTGTGTGTTGCTCCTGAAGGTCTGGAGATCCTGACTGAACTGTCTACAACATAAGCTGCCACACTCCTCATCTGTGTCACTAGAAGTCCCAAACTCTCCCAAGTGTTGGACAAGACCTATCAGTGTATCACTGTGCTTTTCCTTCTTATATCTAGGGGAACTACATTTCCCAGCATCCTCCTCTGATGCGAATGCAGAACTATGTGACCAGTTTTGTTATTTTTAGAGGTAGGGTCTCACTCTAGCTTAGGCTGACCTGGAATTCGCTATGGAGTCTCAGGGTGGCCTCCAACTCATGCAATCCTCCTACCTCTGCCTCCTGAGTGCTAGGATTAAAGGTGTGTGCCACCACGCCCAGCTATGACCAGCTTTGGCTAATGAAATGACACCTTAAAACAAGACTTGTAAAGAGCTGTACCCTGTCATCCCTCTTCCCTCTTCTAGCCCTGCAGGCAATGCCCTTTTTCTGTTTCTGCTCTTTAACTTCTGGCAGTCTACTTTTCTCTTGGCCCTTTTACCCTTCTAGGCAATCCTCTTCAAGGGGAGAGGCTGGTCACACATGGCCCACTGGAACACTTTTTTTTTTTTAGATTCTATTTTTATTTACTTATTTATTATAGGGGGAGAGAGAGTGAGAATTGGTGCACCAGGGCCTCTAGCCACTGCAAATGAACTCCAGATACATGCGCCACCATGTGCATCTGGCTTACATAGGACCTGGAGCATGAAACCAAAGTCCTTAGGCTTCACAGGCAAATGCCTTAACCAGTAGGCCATTTCTCCAGCCCAGGAACACCTTTGTTTCTTTTGAGAGAGAGAGAGAGAGACAGAGAGAGAAAGAGAGAGAGAATGGGTGCACCAGCAGCCTCTCAGCCACTGTGAGCAAACTCCAGATGCGTACACCCCCTTGTGGGCAAGTGTGGCACTGTGCCCTTGCATCACTTTTGCATCTGGCTAAATGTGGGACCTGGAGAATCGAACGGGAGTTCTTAGGCTTCACAAGCAGGCGCCTTAACTGCTAAGCCATTTCTCCAGCCCCCAGGAACCCTTTTGACTCATGAGTAACTTGCTTATTAGACTCTTTCTGTTGATCTAGATTATCAAAACCACTAGATTTGGATTTTTAGTATTTTATTTTTATTACAGAAAGAGAGAGAGAATGAGCATGCAGGGCCTCCAGCCACTGCAAACGAACTTCAGATGCATGCACCACCTTGCGCATCTGGCTTATGTGGGTCCTGAGGAATCAAATGGTTCCTTAGGCTTCACAAGCAAACATCTTCACTAAGCCATCTCTCCAGCCAGGATTTTCAAAGTCATGTGTTAAGTGTCAGATACTCTTTGGCTTCTGAACTAACTTAACAAAGAAAGTTTGTCCAAAACTATAAATAGATTAGCAATGTTATGACGTCACAAATAGTGACTTTATATGGCATTATTTTCTTTTTTTTTTTTTTTAATGAGAGAGAATTGGCATGCCAGGGCCTCCAGCCACTGAAACCAAACTCAAGACACATGGGCCACCTTGTGAGCACGTGTGACCTTATGCACATGCATCATCTTGTGCGTCTGGCTTACATGAGTTCTGGGTTCTGTCAAGTAGATCCTAGGTCCTTATGCTTCACAAGAAAGTGCCTTGCTGGCTAAACCATCTCTCCAGCCCTATATGGCTTTCTTAATAACTCTCAAAAAAAGTAAAGCAGAAAAAGCAGGAGCTTCAAGTCAGTCTGTAAGAATTTACTAAAGCTAAACATATAATAGCAAGAACACCAAGAGTATAGAAGCCTGCTCTCATCACTGCCCCTCCCCAAACACTCTCCATGTGCCCAGCAGAGTGGACAATGGCTTAATACTCCTCCTCACTCTCTAAGCTCCAAGAATCTTCAATCTCATGATTAGGATGAAAAGTTCTCCAAAAGTCATAGGTAAACATAACTCCCAAATTCATATTTGGGATGTATCAAAGTTGAATGTAAGTAAATATGAATTGCTGAACTTCCTGAGTGTTAATTTTTTTTTTTTTTTTTTTTTAGAGAGGGAGATAGGGAATTGGCGCCTTAGAGCCTCAGCCATTGCAATCAAATTCCAGAAGCTTGTGCCACCTAGTGGGCATGTGCAACATTGCGCTTGCCTCACCTTTGTGCATCTGGCTTATGTGAGATCTAGAGAGTGCAACATGGGTCCTTAGGCTTCGCAGGCAAGCGCCTTAATCAGTCAGCCATCACTCCAGCCTCTGAGTTTAGTTAACTTTTAAAAGAAATGCTGCTGGCTCAGTTTCTACATGTTTAAGTTCTTGAATAACTTTTGGTCAGTTTGTTGTCAGTCATTCAAGAAGTGAATTTAATTATTTCTGAATGAAATTTATTTTGTTTTCTAAATGCATTTCCCTTCTCAATCTCTTTCTGAAATGGGAGGCTTGATGGCTACCACTCTGATGGCAAACTGCCTGGTTGAACCAGTTTTGGCAAAAATCAAAAAAAAGCATAATTTTGACCCGAGCTCATGGTGCCAGGATTAATGGAGCATGTGAAAGAACAGCAGATTTGGAAATCTTTGCCTGGGGGTGTCCATGCTCACACTGGATCTTCTGCACTTGGAGCTGAAGCCAAGATAGAGAAGGAGGAGGGACAGACAGCAAGGCAGTTCTATTCACGGCCACCTAACCTCTCAGAACTCCAGAGTCCAAAACCTTCGGTTTGCTTTGAAGGACCACTTGTCAGGGTGCACAAGACATATGCAAATATTTTACTTTAACATGTTTGCAGTTCGGTTTCTAACTTGTAAATACTTAGACATATGGTATGTGGGCTTCACAAATGTTAGGAGGAGAACTTCTTGTGTTCGATTTAATTCCACCTTATCCTTTTCTCAAACATATGTTGATACGAATACCAAAATGTTTAATTAATCCCTTCCAAAAACTTCAGGCACCCTTGAGATTGGAAAGATGGCTCAGTGAATGAAGTGCTTGTCACTCAAGCTTCAGTACCTGAGATCAGGTCCTTACCACTCCTGTAAGATGCTGCCGGGGAGGGGGGGATGGAGGGGCAGCCTGCCACTAATCTGATCACTTGGGAGGCAGAGAAAGAGAATTCCTGGGGCAAGCTGGCTAACTAAATTCACCAAACCACTGATCTCTGAGCTCAACCAAGAGACCCTGTCCCATTAAGTCATGTGGAAAATGAGAACAATAGATGCCAACCTCTGGTCTCCATGCACACCTATGCATACATAGACCTGAGCACATAGGCTCACATGCATACACACACATGCTCACTTACACATATTTTTATTAGGAAAAGAATGTTCCCCTTGAGGATTACAATCTTGCAGGATTTCTTCCAAGAACTAATTCTTTAGCGTCCCTGCTAGCAGTGGGATTAGGAATGACTTATGCCACCAATGTTTCTGATGTTTACAGGTGTATTATCCCCTCAGGTGATGAAAAGCAACAGTCACCTTGAACAAATAGCCTAGGTAAGTTTATGAGGTAGCAATGCCACCCAATCATGGATTGTGGATAAGGGTTAGCTCCTTCTCCATAACTTTGCTGTGGGTTATACTTTCTTACTCTATATGGGGTTGTTATCAGAGAAAGCCATAGATTAGATGATATATAGAGCATAAAAGATTCTAGTTTGTACTTTCAGAGGCTGGAAAATACAAGGTAACGGGATGGACATCTGGAAAGGGTCTTTTTGCTGAATCACCCCACAGCGGGAGGGCGGGAGTGTGTTACAAACAAAGCCAAATTAACTTTTATAACAAACTTGCTCTCACAATAGCAAACCCATTGAGGAATAATAACATGAATCCATTCTTCCCTCATGCCCTACTCACCTCTGACTTGTGACCAACTGCTCTCTGATTGAATTGGAAGCCCGCTCCACAGGAAGGAATTCATTCCTAATATTGAAAACTTAGCCAAAAGCCCATGTCGGTGAAGATCACAGGCCCCAAAGGGGACTACTACTATTGTTTGACTAAATGGATATAGTTTGGCCACTAAATTCCCCTCTAAATATTTATGTTTATTTTCCATATATTAATGCTTCTCTCCCTTTCATTTGGAGAAGCCTCTCTTTTCAGATAGTGGTGATTACTGGGGAGACTCAAAGCTCCTCAAAATGCTGAAAAGTGTCAGTTTCGTATCAAGCATGAAATGAGATAACTCTATCACACCCTCCACAACTCAAGAGACGATTGCAGAAGAGGTTACAGAAAGAATGTCAGAGCTAAAGGATGGGGAGGGGTGCTTTGGAATGCTGACTTCCAGACACAAGTGGTCACTGCATTCGTGACCTCACAGTAGCCGTTGTTATCTACATAAGACCTGCATGACTTTGGGCCCATCAACCTCTTGTCCTGAATGATGGAGGAGGGCCAAAAAGAAATGACATCAAAATAAAAGGTGGAAAAGGAGAGGGTGTTCATTGGAGAAGAGATTGATAATGGGGGATGTGGTGGGGGAGAGTGGTGGGAAGGGATTATGATCAGAGTACATTGTATATAGGTATGGAAGTTGTCAATCATTGTTTTAAAGAAGAAAAGAAAAGAGACTCTCTTGTTAATATTGTTACAATAAGGAAATTGGAACGTTCAGACCAAAGCATAATGAAATCAAACCTCAGAGCACACAGCTCAATGCTTGTTAAACAGATATATGGAAGCTTATTACACACCTTTATAACATGATGTATAAATTCAACGAGCCAGGCGTGGTGGCTCGCCTTTAATCCCAGCACTCGGGATGCAGAGGTAGGAGTATCGCCGTGAGTTGAAGGCCACCCTGAGACTACATAGTGAATTCCAGGTCAGCCTGAGCTAGAGTGAAAGCCTACCTTGAAAAAACCAAAAAAATTCAATGAACATTGTTTCAGGTGATCTGACCATGCCTCCAAAACCACATGAACTAATTCCCTAAGACACACACACACACACACACACACACACACACACACACACACACACCACTGATTCTGTTTGTCTAGAGAACTGTGACATCCCAGACTCATTGCTTAGGCCCAGCCATTCTCTTGGCTCTGGACACTGCAGGGTTTATACAGCTAGAATCGCACTGAGTCCCCAGTATGTGAGCAAGGGTGAGCTAAAAGCATGGTCCCTTTCTTGGGCCACCCACCCCACATGCTAGGAACCATCTATAAATGCCATAGATATGATTTGTCTTTGAGTAAATTCACAGCTTCCATGAAGACAGCCACAAGTATCATCTTCTCTCAGAAAGGGAGGAAAAGTCCATCATCAGGTACAAACCTTGCCCCTCAATAAGGACATGATGGATGTGTGTTTCATTTTTAAAAGCATGTTGGTCACATTGCATCAGAGCACAAAAAAAGTATGTGGTATTCATCTGAGAAAATGAAAGGATCAGTAGGTTGCAATAGCTAAAGCTTTGTGAAAACTACATATCAATGTGTACATGAGTCAAAATTGTAGCTCATAAATGTAGACAAATATTACAAGCCAATCAATAAAACAATGAGTCAAATAAAATAAAGCCTTGCTACAATGCTGCTGGGGTAGACATGAGACATGGGCATGAAAATGACTGGTGTTGCACAACTCCAAGCACTGGAGGAAGATGTTTTCCCTGAGTTCATCCACAAGGTCTGACTTTGTGTACAAAGAAAGTTCCGGAGCCTCCCTGGCTTATTGCATTCCACTTGCACATATGATGTTTCCAGGTGCTCTTTTAGAATGTTAAAGTGGGAAAATTTGCTAACAGATCCAATTCTTTGATGTCCTAAAAAATAAGCTTAAGTTCATAGAAACTATAAGAAAAATACACCACTGTATCATCTGACTTAGCTGCTGGGAGGCCACGCCAATGTCTTTGTAATTATGTAACATTTTGCCATTTAGCAAAATATTTTTATACAAATCAATTCCCTTTATCATTGTCAAACTTCTAAGATGCTGGAGGAGATATATAATATCATTACTTTACCATTAATTAAACTAATTCTAAGATTAATTAAAGTGACTCCTGGACACTTACCCAACTAATAGAAAAGGTGCTGGGTATGAGAACCCAGATATGATCATTTTAATTTTTTGTTTATTTTTTATTTTTTTATTTGAGAGTGACAGACAGACAGAGAGAAAGAGGCAGAGAGAGAGTGCGAATGGGCGCACCAGGGCCTCCAGCCACTGCAAACGAACTCTAGATGCATGTGCCACCTTGTGCATCTGGTTTATGTGGGTACTGGGGAATTGAACCAAGGTCCTTTGGTTTTGCAGGCAAGTGCCTTAACTGCTAAGACATCTCTCCAGCCCTATTTTTCATTTTTTTATTTTTATTTATTTATTGGAGAGTGACAGAGAGGAGATATGATAATTTTGAGTTCCCTATTACTAATTAAAATATTCCTCATGACTACATTTTCCTAATCAGAAGACATCATAAAATTTTGCTTAATAAAAAAGCACTGAATTGATACATTTATTCATAGGCAGTCAAATACTTGTTAAATGAGATAATAAATTAGGAAACAAACAAAAGGTCTCCAAGGAAAAACAACTACACACAGCAATTGAGAAACCAAACAAGCATAAGGCAATCTCCCCCACTCACAGGTGAGTAACCCTTTATAATCAATACTTGTCAATTATGTGCATAAACCAACCCTGAGCCTCGGTACAGCTACAAACTGCTTTGCTTGAGCAAGTTGATGCAAAAGTAATTCAGTCAGATCCTGTGGGAGTCATCACACAGAATGACAGAGTTTGAGCCTGTGCAGTCACTATCCTATACGGCCTCCCTTATCAGCTTCCCTGTACCTAAATATCAGTGTACTTCCCCCAAAGTTGAGCCTTAATTTTTTTTCCCTTAGCTATCCTAAAAATTCCCCATAGGAATTTACTTAGATTATAAAAACAATATGCCAGGACTTAGTTTTATAATGCTGAGCACTACTCCTGTTCTGACTCTTTCTTTGTGATATTGGGCAAAATAACCATTCTGTCCTCGTGTCCTGCTCTCTTGCTTATGCCCCAGAAAGAAAGCTTAATAGCAGGAAGGTTCCCACTAAAGAAAACAGGAATGTTGTGGCCACAAGAAAGGATGAGAGCAGTGGTGGCCATGGCAGAACACAACTCTCTTGGGTTTCTAACTATGCTTTATTTCGTTGACATGAACAGAGACATTTTGGGATATAACTATATTCTGGTAGTAACCAGATGTGGAGGAAATGCTTCCTTATGTTAAGGGGGAGGAACTTGTAAATATAATTCCATGACACAGTTCCAAGTAAGACATAACAGGCTCCAGGGAAGATGAAAGAATAGCTCAGCAGAAAGTGGTCTTGTGTGAAGAGTCATAGGCTAAAGAGACAGGGGATGGCAGAAACCTGAAGAGCTTAAAAGGGAAGCAGCAAAGAGTATAAAGATGAAATGAGACTCAGAAACATAAAAATGGACCTTAATTTCTAAGATGAAATGAAGATATCCCATGAATAAAAAGCTATTTGCATCTCAATTTTAAAAACCTTAAAAGGGGCTGTAGAGATGGATCAGTGGTAAAAACACTTGCCCATAAAGCCCAACTACCCAAGTTTGATTCCCCAGTACCCACATAAAGCCCTTAGATGCACTAAGTGACACATGAATCTGGAGTTCTTTGCAGCAGTTTAACACCCTAGTAGCCCTACTCTCTCTCTCTCTCTCTCTCTCTCTCTCTCTCTCTCTCTCTCTCTCTCTGTTTGCAAATAAGTAAATAAAACATTAAAAAAGAAAAAGGAAAAAAAGAAAAACCTCAAAAGGTTAAGCACTGGAAAAAAATCAGCACTGGATGTTTCAACTGTTTCAAAAGTAGGAGGAAGTGGCAAAACAATGTGTTCTTATTCTTTTTATTTTTTTTTTTTTGAGAGAGAGAGAGAGAGAGAGTGGGCACACCAGGGCCGAGAGACAGACAGAGAGACAGAGAGAGAATGGGCATGCCAGTGACCTCTCAGCCATTGTGAATGAACTCTAGACGTGTGCACCCCCTTGGGGACAAGTGCAGCATTGCGCCCTTTCATCACTTTTTTGCATCTGGCTAAACGTGGGACCTGGAGATTCAAACAGGCATTCCTAGGCTTAGCAGACAGGTGCCTTAACCACTAAGTCATCTCTCCAGCCCTTATTTTTATATCTGTGACTAAAGAGCCGCCCCCTATGAGATCATGTGTATCAAGTGAAATGACTATAACATGAAATTCTCCCACCAAATACATGTGTGTCCCTTGGTAAGCCAGAGCTGTTTGCGAAGGACTGGGACCCTCTGTTAAATTCTGTCAGAAGAGTCTTAACATCTTGGAATTTTTAAATATATGTCTACAACTATGCGCTGATGGCTTTTGGAAATGATTATGACTAGGCCAACCCACCCCTAATCAATATTGGTGATCACTTATAGGCAGAATCATAGTCTGTGTACTTCTGAGTCAGCAGTTACTGAGTTAAATCTTTTATTTTTTTTTGCAACACTTTAACCAAATGCCCTGCAAGAGTTGTCACTGTCATTGCCCAATGCTGTGCTTCAACATATTAATTGAAGGTAGCCAGAAGAGACCTGGCAGAGGTGTACCATGCCCTAGGCTGAGGCAGGAATAAGTCCATACAATGTCTCAAGAATTCTAATCAGGTCAACAACTGTAAGCTGCATTAAAACCCTGACATGAAATAATGCCACATGCACATTTCTCAGACACTTGGTTATGAAATAAAATGTTTGGAGTGAGAAATATTTTCACATCTCAGGGAAAACTAGTGGTCAATAACTTTTATGCATATATATGTACACACATATGTTGTTAGTATTTAGGTATTTTCACAGTTTAATCAAGAATTGTGGTTAGCTGATCCTCTCTTCAGGTTCGTTGACAGGGAGGAGGACAATGGAACCAATACTATGAATGTAAAATCAGAATAATATAAATAAAAGATATATTTTAAAAAAAGGAATTGTGGGAGGAGTGGGCAGAAAGAATCTTAGTGCTGGTCTCACCACTCATCAGAGAAATTTCTTTTTGATGATGGCTGAGCATACTGGGGAGTCTCAAAACTCATCAATATGCTGAAAACAAGAGGCTCTTGAGAGTTCAGTGCTACATGTGACAGACGTGGCAGAAGGAATACGAAAGCCAGAGGGTGAGGAGGAGTTCTTGGGGACACTATCCTCAGGACATGAAAGGGCTGGTGCATGATGACTTCACGGTGGAGGTCGCTACCTCTGTAACACTTGCAAGATATTTAGTCCATGCACATTTTAACTTTTTTAAAAAAATTATTTATTTATTTGAGAGAGAGAGAATGGGTGCACCAGGGCCTCCAGTCACTGCAAACGAACTCCAGATACATTTGTCCCCTTGTGCATCTGGCTTACGTGGGTCCTGGGGAATTGAACTGGGATCCTTTGGCTTCACAAGCAAATGCCTTAACCACTAAGCTATTTCCCCAGCCCTCCATCTACATTTTAATGTAGATAATGGAGAAGGACGAAAAGAGCACTATGCCAAAATAGAAGAGGAACTACATGGAAAGAGAAATGAGTTTCACTGGCGCTGGGGTGGGAGAAGAGGAACTGGTGAGGGTAATGGGAGGGAACTATGATCAGATCACTCTATGTTCCTGTATTAAAATTCTCAATAAGAAAAAAAGAATTGTGGGGGTATGGGAAGTAATGGGAAGACATTATGGTAATAATTCACTGTGGGGCTGGAGAAATGGCTTGGAGGTTAATGCACTTGCCCACAAAGCCAAAGGACCCAGGTTCAATTCCGAAATACCCACATAAAGCCAGATGCGCAAGGTGGCTCATGCGTCTGGAGTTTGTTTGCAATGGCTAGAGGCTCTGGCATGCCCATTCTCTCCCTATCTCTCTCTCTCTCTCCTATATATATATATATATATATATATATATATATATATATATATGTGTGTGTGTGTGTGTGTGTGTGTGTGTGTGTATGTATGTATATTTTTCCCTCTCTCTAAAATATAAATGAGTAAAATTTTTAAATGTACTTTCTGTATATGTATGTAATCTGACCAATAAAATGTTTTTAAGGACTAGAGAGATGGTTTAGCTGTTTAGGCGCTTGCCTGCAAAGCCTAAGGACCCATGTTTGACTCTCTAGATCCCACATAAGCCAGACACACAAAAGGTGAGGCAGGCACAAGGTTGCACATGCCCACCAGGTAGCACAAGCATCTGAAGTTTGATTCCAGTGGCTGAGGCCCTGATGCGTCAATTCCCACTCTCTCTCTCTCTCTCTCAAATAAAAAATATATTTTAAAAAGTTTTTAGGGCTGGAGAGATGGCTTAGTGGTTAAGGTGCCTGCCTCCTAAGGCTAAGAACACTGGTTCCAATCTCCAGGTCCCACGTTTAGCCAGATGCAAAGTGATGCAAGGGCACAATGCCGCACTTGACCACAAGGGGGCGCACACATCTGGATTTCGTTCACAGCAGCTGAGAGCTTGCTGGCTCGCTCATCTCTGTCTTCCACTCCCTCTCTCTCTCTCAATCCTCAAAAAAAAAAAAAGTTTTTAAAAAGAATTGTTATGAAAGTACTCTAACTTTTTCTTTGTTTCTGTTACATAGACCAATAACCCTTTCAATACTTCTCTTCCTCTCAAATGTCATTGCCATGCTGGACCTTCAGTTAATTTCCCATCTCTGAATTATTTTCACAGATTTGTAACTATCCTTCCTGCCTTAGATCACTCTGTCTCAAAGTGACTTTGTATACAGCCTCAAGTCAGTCTTGCTACATTCTCCATTGCCAGTATATGTTCATCAGCTTCCTTATTTTAAAAAAAAAAATGGCTTAAATGACTATACCAGCCCTACTGAAAGAATTAACATTGCTTGTTCTCCAAAATTATGATAGAACTGTCATTTCCTCCCATGTTTGTCTCCTTCTTCCTTTTCACACAGCTCTGCTCCAGCCCATCAAAAGTTTTTATTCCTTGAACTGTCTGTGAAATGGCTTGGTCTGCGTTGATCTACTTCTTTGCTGGTCCTTCTCCACAAGCTATAAAGTCAGTCTGAATTCAGTCTAGCAGCCACCTCTCCTTGGAACATAAGGGGCAAGGGCAGAGGCCCAGGATGGGCTTCATTATGCAGAGCAGACCTCTCCTCTGCCTGCCTGGCACTCTCCTCACCACCTCCACCAGTCTGCTGCCTGGTTATCTCATAGCCTTCCATAGGTATTCTCTCTGACTTTCCCCTGTCCTTGTGGCTTGTTCTTCATGCTACAGGTTTATTAAAACAACCCTATATCCTCTCTCCAGACTTTTTGGCTTAGATGTGTTAACCTCCTTCCTCGCCTCCCTGTGGCTTCCCCTGGCTATTTCGTTGGCCTCTGACATGAGGCTTTTGACCGCTCACGGGAAAGGCTATTATTATTGAATCCCAGCTTCTTGACCATGACTGCCCAGCCCAGTAACCTCTGTTTAAGTTTCCTAGCCTGGAGACCTGGAAGTCCAGGAGAAGCTCCTCCTAGCTCTTCCCGGATCAGGTCTGCCATCTAGTGGATATGGGTAGTAAATCAAACTCCTACTTCACTGAAGGATTTGTTCCCTTCCTGAAAAACAAGGTGTCTACAGGAGCACATAGCTCAGCTCTTCATTCTAGTCAAAGGAATGATCTCACCTCTGTATTCCTATGGGTCTACTCAAATACTGCCCCTAAGGGAGGCATTTGGCATTTGCTTCATAAAATTCTACAAACCCTTCTACCCTGCAGAGCATTTAGTACCATGCTTTTGACAGGCACTTAATGAATGATCTGGAAGACTGAAAAGCTAGTTGTTCAGTAAGTATCGCCTATAATCCCAGTGCTTCTACAGTGATATGGGAGGCTCAGTCAGGAGAATGGCTTCTTCCGCAGTGAACAGGACAGCCTGCCTAAAAAAAATAAAATAAAATAAACAGATGATGATCAACACTAAAGGCTCCACACATGTGCTCATACTCTCATGTACAAATACCACAGAGAGAGAATTTTTAAGAATACAGTAGAAATAAAAACATTTAAAAGTTGCCGGGCATGGTGGCACACGCCTTTAATCCCAGGACTTTGGAGGTAGAGGTAGGAGGATCGCCGTGAGTTCAAGGCCACCTTGAGACTACATAGTTAATTCCAGGTCAGCCTGGACTAGAGTGAAACCCCACCTCGAAAAACCAAAAAAAAAAAAAAAAAAATTTAAAAGTAGAAATAAAACTGCATGGGGGGGGGCAAAAGGGTCTGGGGAGGAGGGGAGGAGAGAAGGACAGGAAAGGGAAGGGGGTCTGAAGGGTGTAGTAGTGTCAATGTGAAATACTTCCCACAGCCTCCTGTTTGTGATTAAGCCTCATACTCAATCCCCAGCTGGTAGCAATCAGGGACGTGTCACTTGCGGTGAGTCTTGGGGTGTTGTAATCCACTCTCCCCTTGCCCAAGCTAGCTCACTCTTGCTACTACCTTCCAGCTGATGTGACAAGATGGGAGGTAGCTTCTTGTTCTTGCCATGCCTTCCTCGCCTTCATGAAACTTCCCCTCAAGTCTATAAGCTGAAATACCCTTCCCTCCCTCTGGCTGCTCTCGGTCAGTGTTTGTTCCAGCAACAAGAAGGTAACTGCAGCAAGGGAGAAATGTTCTTAACTACAATATATACCTGTATGAAAACTGTGAAAATAAATAAAATTTTATCACTGCAAAAAAAAAAAAAAAAAAGACAGAGAGAGAAAGAGAGAATCTAGCTGTTCAAATCATAGACCTGTAATTAACTTGGAGAGACTTTATCTTAAGTGCAAGTCAAATAAATTCTGACCCTTTGTTTTCCAATAGATGGGATGCCAAAAGACTATTTTTAGAGCTTTAGAGTATAATATAAGAAACTGGAGTTTGTGCTTCCAGATGTAGTTGCACCATGTAAGAGTAGAGAGCAGTCCTTGAAAGCTTTGAGCAGGCATGATCTTCTCCTCATGGGTATCTACTCTCTTGTAGTAACTTTTATTTTCCTCTGCACCTCTGTTTTTTCCATTTTCTCTTTGTCTTGGTTGTTATGTTTGGTGCCCTCCTCCTCCAATTTGCCACTCACATTACATATTTCTCTTGTCCACTCCAGAACCAGAGGCTGGTCTGGATAGGCTGTGTTCTCTTGATTCCATGTCCACTGCTGCTTGTTGGGTTGGGAGAGGAGGAAATTAAAAGATTTTGCTTACTGGGCCATTCGTGGTGGCGCATGACTTTAATCCCAGCTCTTGGGAGGCAGAGGTAGGAGGACTGCTGTGAGTTTGAGGCCACCCTGAGACTACATAGTGAATTCCAGGTCAGCCTGGGCTAGAGTGAGACCCTACCTCAGGAAAAAAAAAAAGAAAGAAAGAAGAAAAAAAGAAAGAAAGAAAGAAAGAAAGAAAGAAAGAAAGAAAAGAAAAGGAAAGAAAAGAAAAGAAAAGAAAAGAAAAGAAAAGAAAAGAAAAGAAAAGAAAGAAAAAAACCAATAATGTATGGGTCCTTCAAAATTCAGATGTTTGAAACTTTCACTTCCAGTGTGGCTGCAATTTGGAGTAAGAAAGCAATCAAGTTTAAGTGAGGTCATCAGTGGGGCCCTAATCCAATACCATTTTTTTCTATAAGAAAAAAAATCTTTCTCTCTGTGTATGTCTTTCTTCATCTCTGTCTCTCCCACTCTCGGTTCCTCCCTTCATTCTTCCCTCCTTCCTTTCCCTTCTCCTTTCTTACTTCTCCTTCTTCTCTCTCTCTCTCCCCCTCTCCCATCTTCTCCCTCCCTCCCTTTATGTCTGACATGTAAAGAGGAACAGCCATGTGATAAAAACATTATCACCTAAAAGCCAGGAAAAGAATCCTTGACAGAGGCTGGATCCCATTGAACCCTGATTTTGAATTTTTACCATACAGAGCTATGAACAAGTACATTTCCACTGGCCCACGCATCCTGTGTCCATGGGGTATGGCAGCCCAAGCTGAGTGAGACAAGAGGTCCGGTTATTCAACCCTCCCTTTGCCCATGATACTTCTGTGGCTGCAGCAACATCAGGCTCTGGGAACTCTGTCTCCTCCCTGGCCCAGATGACCTGGGAGTGGTGACTCCTTCCCACTGATGTTAGTCTTTTATTGAATGTTTTATTTATTTTATTTGAGAGAGAGGCAGAGACAGAGAGAGAGAGAGAATGGGCAGCCAGGACCTCTAACCTCTAACTGCAGATGAACTCCAGATGCATGAGCCACCTTGGGCATCTGGCTTACGTGGGTTCTGGGGAATCAAACCTAGGTCCTTAGGCTTCACAGGCAAATGTCTTAACAGCTAAGCCATCTCTCCAGCTCTGATGTTAGTCTTGATACCTTCCTCCCCTGTGGTTTCCTTACACCCACCCACATCTTTGTGAATAGTTGCATCATTGGATAATTCTCATCAAATACTTTGGAGTGTGCCTTCTGTTTCCTTCCGGAGCAGGGGTCCACGTGTTCTATAAAAAGTAGAGAGCAGCTCTTTCAAGATTTGCCAGCTATATAGTCACTGTAACAAGTACTCAACTGCCACTGTAGCATAGAAATAGCCAGAGACATTTGTAAGTGAATGGCTGTGCCTGTGTTCCCATAAAACTTTATTTACACAGGCAGCACAGAACCAGTTTTCAGCCCCTGGTTCATGGATGAATTTATCAAGTGATGTACAATAAAAAAGTGCTTCATACCCAGAAACCATCTCTGTTTTCCTACTTTGCAGCAAGTCCACATCAAGTCTTCTTTCAGAGTGCTTAACATTCTGCAGTCAACGCCTGGCCTCATCTTCAATTAACGCTGGCTAAATAACGATCAGCATGAGTGACCATATTCCGGGTGAGCTGAGACAAGACTACAGAAGCGTTTTGCTTTGCCACTCACTTCTGCTCATTTCATGCCATGCACGATTGGTTATATAAGCACTACGGGTTCACCCTTGGCATCATTTGCTCTTTGGCCTTTAAAATTACCCCCGGAGTTCAACAATTCTCTTATACACAGGAGCAATTAAGAGGTGGCTTGACCATGGAGCCCATAATTCTCCAAGGCCCTCACTTATACCCACCCCTTCACTGTCCTGAGAAGGGACAAGACAATACTATGTTTCTATGAAGGTTTCAAAGGAACAGTGTCTAAACTACAGAGTTAAGACCCCTGGGTGTTTCTTCTCCAATGTATTCCTCGCCTATGGGAGGGACTGTAAGGACTTTGGGAGTCTGCCTGAGAAGCACTGGAGTGGGGCACACCTTTAGAAATGGGTTACTGGGATATGTTGAAGTATTTCATAATCGCTCATGCTAGGGTTGAATATCCTCTGGAACTCACATGGAAATTTGCTTGTCATTGAAATAGTAGTAAAAGGCTGAGGATTTTTGAAAGGCTTGCGAAGGCCCTCCTGTCATGAATGGGTTAATGTCCTCGTCTCTGAAGTGCTCTGATTAGCGTGGGAGTAAATTATGATGAAGGTAAATTATGCTAATTGTTTTCTCTCTGGTGTCTGTTTGCCCTTCTGTCATGGCATGCTGCTGCCCTGCGCTTCTCCTGAGATGTTGGTGTCACACTTTTGGAGTTTCCCAAACTGTAAAAAACAAAACCCTTTTCTTTATGACTTACGTGTTCTGAGGTGGTCTGCTACAGTAGCAAGAAAATAAAATGAATGGATATCTCAAGATACTTAACGTAGGTATAACCCAACAATATAGAGCATGTTTAGTAACCATGAAGCCTGTAGTGGTCTGAACCCCAAACTTGTGGATATTTATTTATTTATTTATTTGCAAGCAGAGAGAGAGATAGAAGAGAGGCAGACAGAGAGAATGGGCGTGCCAGGGCCTCTAGCCACTGTGAACGAACTCCAGATGCATGTGCCCCTTGTGCATCTGGCTTACGTGGGTCCTGGAGAATCGAACCGGGATCCTTTGGCTTCGCAGGCAAATGCCTTAACCACTAAGCCATTTCTCCAGCCCAAACTTGTGGATTTTGATTGCTTGGTTTCTAGCTGATGGCAGCTTGGGAGGTAGAACCTTGCTGGAGGAGGTTTGTGGTTGGGGGCGTGCTTGGGGGCGTTAGAGCCAGCTCCTTTTGGCCAGAGTTAGGCTCATTCTCCTGCTGCTGTTTTCACCAGCTGCAGCAGAGATGACATCCAGCTGAGAGGGGGGTAGAGTTAGGATGACTAGACCTCTGCAAATAAGAAAAAGGCAGGAAAGTCTGCACTTGCTAGAAATCAAAGGTGATCTGACTTCTTCTCTAGACCTGTTTCTCCACAAACAACCAGGGAGGGAGGTCTTTCACAGGATTTCAGCATTGTGCTTGATCAAGTTCAGCCCCCCAAACTTGGTGCCAGGGATATCCTCTCCCTGAGTCAGGCCCTAGCCCTAGAAGCTTATAAATACTTTAACAAGGGGAAGGCAGGCTCTCTAACACTTGGGAACTTCCAGCTGTGGGTGAGGTTTTTCCTCAGCTAGGCCTGTGCTGGCTTAGCCCAGGTCCAGGCCCAGACCCAGCCAGGAGAGTCCACTAAACCTTACTCTCCACATGGGTTCTTTATCCCCTCCAGTTCCCCACCTAGCAGGAGCTCCTTGAACTTTCTTTTCTCTCTTTTCTTTCCAAAGTTTTCCCAGGCCCTCCACATGGGATCTCTAGCCATGTGGGTGCCTTTCCTTGGTTCTATACTTGTCTCAATAAATATAATAATTTGGACTGGAGAGATGGCTTAGCGGTTAAGGCACCTGCCTCCTAAGCCTAACAACGCTGGTTCTAATCTCCAGCCATTCCAATCTCCAGGTCCCACGTTTAGCCAGATGCAAAGTGACACAAGGGCGCAATGCTGCACTGGACCACAAGGGGGCGCAAGCACCTGGATTTCATTCACAGCAGCTGAGAGGATGCTGGCACGCCCATCTCTGTCTTCCTCTCTCTCTCTCTGTCATATCTGTATATATATATATATAATTTAATAATTATCCTTCTTAATATTTGTTATTCAATTCTTTGATTAAAATTAGAAATGAACCTAGGGCTTGATGTTCAAGGACTTCCCTGGGCCCTTAACACCCCGTTCCACAGCCTCTGCTCTGCTATCTTTCCCCCTGCCATCATGGAGTTTTCCCTAACAACTGTAAGTCAAAATAAACAACTCTCCTCTCATCAGCTGCTTTTGGTCAGGTGCTTTTTGCCAACAGCGAGAAGGTAACCAAACCAAAGTACTAGGTTTAATCTTCAACATCATGTAGGACCAGGAGGAGGAGTTAAGAGTCGGGGGAAGAAAGAGATACCTTAATTACAATTGCAAAGTCCTTTCCTCATGCAATCTTTCTAGCTGTGGGTTTGGGGAATTAGAACATGCCATGTGCTCTCCCTACCTTAGAGGTTATTGTAACACTGTATTAAAAGACCAACTGATAGACTACAGTACAAACAAAGACAGCTTCTTAGTTGACCAACATTAACAAAGAGTCACAGGCCCAGTGGCTGCAACAGAAGAAAGAAGCCAGCTGATACTCTAGAGCTACAAGACCAAAAACAACGTGCCAGCAGATGAGTCCCTTCCAAGCATTATGAGATCTGTCCTGGCTTCTCTCCTTAGTTCATAAATGCTGTATTAGTCAGGGTTCTCTAGAGGAACAGAAGTGCTAGAATGAATTATATTTAAAAGGGAATTTGGAGCTGAAGGGATAGCTTAGCCATTAAGGCATTTGCCTACAAAGCCAAAAGACCCAGGTTCAATTCCCCAGAACCCATTTAAGCCAGATGCACAAGGTGGCGCAAGCATCTGGAGATCATTTGTAGTGACTGAAGAGCCCTGGTGAGCCCATTCTCTCTCTCTCTCTGTCTGTCTCTGACTCTCTGAAAGAAAGAAAGAAAGAAAGAAAGAAAGAAAGAAAGAAAGAAAGAAAGAAAGAAAGAAAGAAAGAAACAGACAGACAAACAAACAAACAAACAAACTTTTTTTAAAAGGTGTTGGGGGGGAATTTATTGGATTAGCTTACAGTAGTCCAACAGCAGCTGCAGGTCCAAGAATCAAGGAACCGGTAGCTGCTCCATCCACAAGGCTGGATGCCTCAGCAGTCCCAATCAGCACTGAAGGCCTGGAGGCGTCCTGAGGTTTTCAATCCACGCAGATCTTCAGTCTATGTTGGTGTTCAATCCGTGCTGGTCTTCAGTCCACAATGGTCTTCAGTCCACGCTAGAAGGCAGCAAGCAGCAACTTGTTTCCTCAGCTGGGCCCCAGGCATGGAAGACAGAGACTGGCCTCACGCATTTGCCTTGGCTATCACTCCCCACTAGCAGAGATAGAAAATCTAGGGCTTAACATAGCAAGAGGGTCACAGAGGCCCACAGTTTGTAGTGAAGACCTTGGGTGAGCCTCTTTTCTGGTTATCTCCCTTTACAATGTCCTCCCTGGTCATCAGGAGACAGCTCTGTTCTTGGGGCAAAAGCTTTGGATAACAAAAAAATAAACAAACAAAGTCCCTCTGCCTATCTCCCTTGGGGACCTGTGGACCAGGCTTCTGAGCTCTGACATCTCAGCCCAACCATGCCTCTACCCCTGTGACAATGATTGACATAGAATGTCATTTAGTGGCATGTCAGATTTGCATTAAAACACTCTGGAAATGACAATCCTTTACCAAGACATTTGAATGAGCCCATCCTGTTCAGTTCAGATTTGGGGGTGGAGAAGTTTAGTGAGCCACAAAGGGTTTGATTCTGGTTGTCCTCCCTCTACACAGCACATCCAGTGTCTAACCACATCTTATGACCACATCCCATGGGCATTTACACACCCTGGCACACTGAGCCACCTTTGAATTACCAGTACCTGCAACCCTTTGCCTGAGAGCGAAGCCGGAAGCTTCACCCCTGCGAGCGGCCCTCCCAGGATCTTTCTCTTTCCTGGGGCCCTGGACAGAATTCGTTTCCCTTTGATCTCAGGCACTTGCCTGTTTACATACCCTTTCTCAGCTTCCTTGGCTTCCCAACCTGAAGTCTCCTTTTCCTCACCTCTGTTGCTGAGATTCCCCTCCCAAAGAAATGGTGGGTGATCAAATCCTTATCTTAGTGTCTGTGTCTGGGGAAACACAGACTAAGACAATTAAGCAAACTCAATGAAGCTGTCAGTGCAACTGCATCTGCTCTATCCAAGTCGCTGGTGATAGGTGTGGGGCACCTATCCCTTGCCTAAGACAGAGCAGATCCTCAGTAAATGGAAGATTGGCACCCACACTGCATTCCCTTGCAACCCTGAATTTCACAGGTATTCATTATAGAGTGAAATGGTTACTATTTTCAGGCAATGAAAGTAATCACTGGGCTGGAGAGATGGATTAGTGGTTAAGGTACTTGCCTACAAAGCCAAAGGACCCAGGTTCAATTCTCCAGGACCCATTTAAACCAGATGTGTGAGGTGGCTCATGAATCTGGAGTTTCCTTGCAGTGGCTGGAGGCCCTGGTGTGCCTATACTGTCTCTTTCTCTCTCTCTCTCCCTCCGACTCCTCTCTCTCTCTCTCAAATAAGTAAAAATATAAAATATAATATATATATATATATAATATATATTATATATATTATATATAATATATGTAATATATAAAATATAAATATATAAGTAAAAATAATTTTTTTAATGAAATCACAAAAAGTAAGTTTGGTTTTGTTTAACTTTTTAGAAAACTTAATTAACTTTTGCTATCCTCCTTTGGCATCCTTCTGAATAGAAAAGGGATTACATATAAAAAGATCATTTGCTTGGCTAGCCTTTGAATTAACAGGACAGAAAAAAAGAAAGTGTATGTCAAGCTCACATAGATATTAGATTTTTTATATTTAACTTCTCCAGGCTACATTTGCACAAACTCACAAAATGTAGAGGAAGCTTAAATCAGCTTGTCATGCTATGCTTGGTTGGACTGGTTATTGCTAACGTGGCTGAGCAAGCTCCTGACGTCAGCAGGAGCACAGTGATGACCTCTGTCTTGGCACTTCAGGGTCCAGATAAAATAATTCAAAAGGATTTCATCTTAGGGACTAGTTAAAATTTCTTAGTGACCCTGAAGGGTTGAGACTAAAATTCTGCAGAGCACAGATTTAGAACTTAAAAGGGAGATGGTAGTCGGACAGCCACAAAATGACTCATACACAATTTAGAATCTTCCTCAGGGGGAAGTCGGAAACGGGGAAATCGTGTTATTTTTCTTTGTTATTCTGCATCATTTGATTTCAACTGACCATGAGTCATACCAGCCTATATTTATCCAGTTCAGCAAACTTTAAGACACTCTTCAGTCCATTATCACAGTCTGGGTGTTTTTTTTGTTTTGTTTTTTTTTTTTTTTTTCTGAAAAGGTTCCATCCTTCTCCAGCATGTCACAATCATGCTTTCACTGGTTGAGAAGACGAAATCTCTGCCAGGCTGAATGAATTCATCCACACAGATGTGAACAGAACCTACAACCCTGCTGGCCCTAAGGACAGCCACCCCTGCTTTATCCACAGGGGTAAGTTTCATGAGCAGCAACGGATGCCTAAAACGTGGGATAGTACTGAAACCTGATTGTTTCATATACATGCCTGTGAAAGTGTTTAATAATGATTAATAATAATTTATAATAAAATAGGACAATTAAAGAGCAATATCCTAAATATGCTGTACTAAAAGTCATGTAGATGTGATTGTTCTCTCTTTTTCTCCCTCCTTTCTCTATTTCCCTTCCTCCTTCCATCTGTCCCTCTACCCACTCCTCCCTCTCTCTTCCAATATCTTGTAATACAGTCCTGTATTTTTTTCAGACCATAGTTGACTACAGGCAACTGAAATCACAGAAAGAGAAATCATGGAATGGGCAGGGGTCTACCAATTATGCTGGAGAGATGGCTTAATGGTTAAATACTTGCCTATGAAGCCTAAGGACCCTGGTTTGAGTCTCAATTCTTCAGGACCCACGTAAGCCAGATGCACAAGGGGGCGCATGCATCTGGAGTTTGTTTGCAGTGGCTGGAGGCCCTGGCGTAACTATTCTCCCTCTACCTGCCTATTTCTGTATCTCTATCTAATAAATCAATAAATAAAAATTATTTATTAAAAAATGTAATGTTAGAGCATGCTTATCAGAAACAAGATTTGTTTGAGTGGAGTTTAAATGGATAAGGAAGGCACATTAAGAAGCATAAAAATGTGCTTCCTCGGTGGCCTAGAATTCAGCTTCTACTCCACAGCGCCCATTCGGTGTGACCTCAACCTCCTCCTCCAAAGTATTAGACACGGGTCCTCCTTCCTGTGTCTCAGCAGCCACTGACCTGAACTCACGCTTGGCTCTCTTAGTCTCTTCACCACCCCTCCAGAATCATATGATAACCTTTTCAGCCTCCCCACAGCCTATCTACTTAGGTGTCCTTCAGTGTCTGGCCCCATCGAGATCCTTGCAGTATCAGTCCTCAATCTTGCCCTCTTCCATGGACCCATTCCTGATTGGGGATGCTGTTCCTCCCTCTCCATTCTTACTGCCACTTGATAGCACCCTATTTTCTCACACTGGACAAGTCCAGGGGCCTCAAACTTCCTATATAGCATGGCAGTGGTATGGATTGAACAGTCATTATGTTCCAGGGCCTTTTAAATACTTTATTTTCTCAACAACACTGAACATTTTTGTGTATGTGTGTAGTGTATGTGAATGCTCATATTCATGTGGGTGCATGCACGTACAAGCATGTATGTATGTATGCATGTATGTATTTGGAGGCCAGAGATTGATGACAGGTGTCTTTTCCAATCACTCTCGACCTTGTTTGTTTGAGACATTATCTCTCATTGAATCTAGAGCTTGCCAATTTACCAGAAAAACTAGCCAGAAACAGCCAGGGATCCCTCTTTTTTTAAAATACATATATATATATTTGCCTGGAACGGTGGCATATGTCTTTAATTACAGAACCTGGGAGGCAGAAATAAGAGGATTTCCATAAGTTCAGGTCCAGCCTGAGACTACATAGTGAATTCCAAGCCAGCCTGAGCTAGAGTAAGACTCTCTCTCTCCACCTCTCTCTCTCTCTCTCTCTCTCTCTCTCTCTCTCTAGATGCATGTGACACTTTGTGAATGCAGCTTTACGTGGATACTAGGGAACAGAACCAAGGCCAGTAGGCTTTATAAGCAAGCATTTTTAACTACTGAGCCATCTTCCCAGCCTGATTATCTTCATACAAAGAGAATAAAGTTTAGTGAGATAAACCATGTTATACTAAAATCTCAACAAAGTATTATTTAATGAGTCCTATCTACTTAGAATTACTGCTCCTTTTACAATAATGTTCTTTTGTCTCTGATATTTTTAATTAATTAATTATTTATTTATTTGAGAGATTAGAGATAGAGATGGGTAGACAGATAGATAGATGATAGATAGAGAGAGAGAATGGGCATGCCAGGGCCTCCAGCTGCTGCAAACAAACTCCAGACTTGTGTGCCACCTTGTGCATCTGGGGAATTGAACCTGGGTCCTTTGGCTTTGAAGGTAAGTGCCTTAACTGCTAAGCCATTTCCCCAGCCCCTTCTCTAATATTTTTAACACTCTCTTTCCTTGTGAAATCAATCAGAAATTGCTAAAACCTCTGAGAAGAATGAGGTACAATATTAAGTCATTAATAGCATGGGCTTTAACATAGACAAATCTAAAGTTAAGTCCTACCTGTAATCTTTTGAGCCATAGTGTGGAATGCATCAATTTCCCTACCTGCAGGAGTGGCGTGGAACTCAGCTCCTCTCTATGTTGTAGACGCTAAGAAAGGTAACATACCAAAAGGATACAGTACCTGGCACATGATGGTCTTTTGATAAATTAAAAACAAAAGACAGATTGCATGTTTACATACCTTAAGACATCTTCATTTCTTATATTCAAATATAGTGGGAAGAATTAGAATAACTTTCATCCTTTTTTCTAACCCTCACATATCTGCATGTGTATGTGTTTGTGCAAAATGGTATATGATTGTGTGTGTGTGTGTGTGTGTGTGTGTGTGTGTGTGTGTGTGTGTGCGTGCTTGATACAAGGTATTGACCTGGAGCTCAACAATTATACTGTGTTGCCTGGCCAGCAAAATACAGTGACCCTCCTGTCTCTGTCTCCCCAACACTGGGATTACTCTTGCTTGTGAGGCAAGCACTTTACCAGCTGAGCTCTATCCTCAGCCCTAGAATAGCTGTGATTCTAAGTAAGGTAGCCAAGGTCATCTGTTTTCATGAACAATAAATATCACTGTTGATCAGTAGCACCGTGTAGCTTAGCAACAGACCCCACCATTATTATCACTAGTATACTGGTGGGTTTTTACCCACTCGCTGTGGAAATAGCCATGCAGCATGAGTGGACATAGTCTGTCTTAACAAGGTGAGGGATATATCTGTCAGGGTGTGTTGCGTGTAGAGGAAAGCCCTCCGTGTGACTCTTAGCAAGGGACTTCCTGTACCAAGGAAAAACGGCTGTCTTCCACTTTGCCATAAGGTGGCATGGGTGAGGTTGGCCCATTCACATGCCCACCCAGTGTTGGAAAGCTTGGGTTCCTGGCATCAGTGAGGCTCTAAGGGCCAGTGATGAGATGGCCTTAGAAAGTGTCCATGGCCTGACTCCATAGCCGCTGCTCTCCAGCATCCTACTGTCTTCAGAGCTGGCTTTTCCTCCCTGGTATTGAATTGGCAAGAAGAAATAGTTATGCATGCATCAACCCAGAGCTGACTTTTTTGTATTTAGTTGAGAACCCGGGGTCTGTACGAGGTTTCATTATACTTTAATTACTTTGATTCAGATCTAAATATCATTCTCTGATAGTTTCAGAATTTCTCAAGACTCAGGATGTCTGAGGCCATGAGGAAAATAAGCTCATGGTACTAACCTTATAATGGCACCTGTTAAAAAAAAAAAAAAAGGAAAAAGAAAAAGTAATGGTGTGGACACAATAGCCTTCCACTTTAACTTCAAAAGCCTTGAATTTGTAGGATAATAAAGAGAATTTTCCATTTATCCTTGTACTCATTAATTATTAGGATAAGTTGCATGCCAGCATATAGAACGAAGGTGAAAATGTGCATTCTAGGTTTGAAGGTACTATTCTATTTTCCAATGTCCTGTCAGAAAGAACCTACACATTATGTCACCATCACATTTGAGAAAACACAGACAGGGTACACAACCACACCCAAACAGTGATGGATAAGAATATGTTATGGACAAGGCTGGAGAGATGGCTCAGCATTTAAGTGCATTTCCTGTGCACGTATGAGACAGGGGCCTGAGACTGCTCAAGTTCAAATGGCCAGATCCCGCATTAAACAACTGGGTTTGTCCTCATACACCTGCAACCTCAGTCCCTGAAAGGAGAGCAGAGACCAGGAACTCACCCAGGCTTGGAAAAAAAAAAAAAAAACCAGCAAGCTCCATCGTCAGTAAGAGACTGCGACTCAAAATAAGACTGGAACAGGATGCCCAAGGTTCTGTTCCAGGCACCACAGGAAAGAGCCCCCTGCCGAAGGTGAGCAAATAAGACACCACAAGGGCACACACACATGTATACACCATACACACACACACACACACACACACACACATCAAAGATTTTTTTTTTTTTTTGGTTTTTCATGGACAACAGACCCAGGCTGACCTGGAGTAAATTCATTAATGGTAGCCTCAGTGCTGGGACAACAGACGCCCGCTCAAATGAGTACATTATTAATGGTAACCACATTAAGCACTACCTAGCACTGTTCACAAGGCTAGACTGGATACTTTGTTAAACACATGCCGTGAGAGCCAATGTGAGTCTGTGAGCACTGTTTGCAGGCCACCGTTCTAGATGTTTTCCACAGATCAACTCATTGACTTCTCCCAAAGCTCCAAGAACACAAGTGATATCTTCATTTTACACACAAGGAAAACAAGTCTTAGAGAAGTATCTTGTCCATGTTACCATTGAACAGTATGTGGTAGATTTTTTTTTTAACCTCCAGAGCCTTTATTCAATGATTCTCTGTCTGTCTACTTATCTTCCTGTCCATCTGTCTTGGTCTCCCTTCCCTGTATGAGAAGCTGCTGTAGGACCAGCGACTCTGAAAGAAATGTAATGTTGCTCTTGAGAGCTAAAATAAAGCTTCTACCTGGCCTGATAGAGGACCCAGTAATATAGGGGAGTACCCAGTAATGTAGGGGAGTACCCAGTAATATAGGGGAGTGCCCAATGATGTAGGGGAGTACCCAGCAGCTCCCTAAACTTACATATATTCTTATCACACTGCTTCATCAGAAACTACTATATAAATAGACAAGGTTGGCGGTACATCCCCAAAAGGCTTAACTGGGGCTGGAGAGATGGCTCAGTAGTTAAGGCACTTGCCAGCAAAGCCAAGGGACTTTGGTTCAATTCCCCACATAAGCCAGATTCACATGGTGGGGCACACATCTGGAGTTTGCAGTAGCTGGAGGCCCTGCCACGCCCATTCTCTCTCTCTCTGTGTGTCCCTCTTTCTCTCTCTCTCTCTCAATTAAATAAATTAATTAAAATATATTGTTTTTTATTATTTTTTTTTTATTTTTGGAGAGAGACACAGAGAAAGACAGACAGAAAGGGACAGGGAGACAGAGAATGGGCACATCAGCAGTCTCTCAGCTGCTGTGAACGAAATCCAGATGTGTGCGCCCCCTTGTGGTCAAGTGCAGCATTGCGCCCTTGCGTCACTTTGCATCTGGCTAAACGTCGGACCTGGAGATTGGAACCAGCGCTCTTAGGCTTAGCAGGCAGGTGCCTTAACCACTAAGCCATCTCTCCAGCCCTAAAAATGTTTTTAAAGGCTTAACTGTTTGGAACTTATTCCCCAGTATGTGGCAATGTTAAGAGATAGTGGAAAGCTGGGCATGGTGGCACATGCCTTTAATCCCAGCACTTGGGAGGCAGAGGTAGGAGGATCTCCGTGAGTTCAAGGACACCCTGAAAATACAGAGTGAATTCCAGGTCAGCCTGGGCTAGATTGAGACCCTACCTCAAAAAAACAAAAATAAAAGAGAGAGAGAGAGATAGTGGAGCCTTTAAGAGGTAGAGTCTGTTAGCCTAGTGAGAGGTTATTACTGACCCTTCTTCAGCCTGCTCCTCCAGACTCAACTCTGGTTTCCTGTCTCCCCATGTGAGTACCACCTTCTTACTCAGGCTCCCACCATGATGCCATTGACAGGGGTCACACTAGATTCCAAACTGTAGAGATACCCAGTATCAAACTTTCAACATCCAAAATGTTGAGATAAACAAGCTTCTTTATTTTATAATGAACACAACCTCTGGTATTTCCTTCTAGCAACAGAAATCTGACTAATACAAGATTCTACAGAGAAAACAGACCAATCCAAATCCAAAAATGTCATGTCTGCAGCCTTCAGACCTTGTACCAGATTGATTATAGTCCAGCCAAGATCCATGAGGTATGTCCTAATAAAATCCTCATTTTACCATCAAGAAGACTGAAGTTCAGAAAGGTTCAATAATCTCTCTGTGATCTCATGGCCAGTAAATCACAGAGCTGCCACATAAGTCCAGCCTGGCTCACTTCAAATGCCCTCTCATACAGTGAACACAGCATCAGCAAGTCACACACCCAGAGGCACCTGCCAGGTGTGTCACTTTGGAAAATGAATGTAAAGGGACACAATTGACCTGGTTAAACATCCTCCTGTGCAGCCCTTGCCACCACCCAACTTGATCTTCCTGACAGATAAGCCCCAGGAATCGTTATTACAGGCCTTATTGCAAAATGCTGGTGTGTTCTGTTATCTAAGGAATGGGATGATCCCTCTCTGCAATGTACCATGACCTTCCTGTATGTATTTGTTTCTAAATATCTTTGTGATTACATAGCATAGAAAGTTTCTCACCTCAGTTCTGCCTATGTGATCTATGTAATGAATACCTTGTGACTTCTTGTAATAAAAGCTGACCCTCTGAACAGTTTGGGGCTGCATCCTGAGATCCCCATCTCTGGGGTGCAGACCTGGTGCACCAGCCCTTCTTCTTTTTCTTTCTTTTTACCCAATAAAACTTTGCCTCACATTCCATGACTCGATGGTCTTACTTGTGCAACACTGGACCCCATAACAACTTGAACCTCATAAAGTTTCTGTTTCCCATTGTTACACTGAGAAAGCAGAATACGGCTTCTTTTCATTCTGTCGAGCTCCAAGTCTAGGATGTTGCTTAACAGTGCTTCCCCACCCCCACCCAGGCAGGAAAGAAAGGGCAGAAGCCCCATAAAGACATTACTGTCATTTCAGAATGTGGTCACCAGGTGACAGCATTGTCCTTCCATTTGATACAGCTCCCAAGGACATGTTTGACCCCAAGTAACTCCACCCATGTGCCTATTACAGAAATAGCATCTTTCCCCTAGAAGCTTGCTGCTCAGCAAGGAATTAACCCAAATACAGACAGTTATTTCTTAGACCAAAGCAATACAGCCCTGCACCATTCTCTCAATTATTTGAAATAATTTGAACTTTTAGTTACAAAAACCAACAACAAGAAAATAATCTTTCTGGGATGGTGATGTCAGGACTTTGACTTTATATATACTATATAAATAACATATATATATGTTATCATTTGATATCCATCTTGGAGTTGAAAAATGGTTCAGTTGCTAAGAGCACTTGTTGCACAAGTAAGAGAGCCCAAGACTACCTGAGTTCAATTCTCAAACACCCACATAAAAAAAAAAAAAACTGGGCATGGCCATACATGCCTATAACCTGTGTGGGGAACAAAGACAGGAGAATCTGACAAAATGTCAGCCAGTCTGACCAAAAATATTAGCTCCCATTACAGAGAAAGACTCTGTCTCAAGGGACCAAGTGGAAGAGTGATAAAAGGGGACACCTGACATTCTCTTGGGGCCTCCACATGCATGCACGCAGAGGGCACACATCTGCACAATGACACGTACATACAATACACACAAAACACACGTTACACACACAATAATAACTTAAATTAAAAATTATTAACTTTCTGGAGGTTGGGAAGATTGTTCAGTGATTAAAGGCACCTGACGGCCCAGGTTCAATTCCCCAGTACCCATGTAAAACCAGACAAAACAAAGTGGTGCAACATACATGTGACCAGAGTTTATTTCCAGTGGCACAAGAGCTTGGTGGCCCCACTGTCTCTCTTTCCCTCTCCCTTTCTTTCAAATAATCACTAAAAATAGTTTAAAAATTAAACATCCAACTCATCTTAGATTATTACCTGTTTATGCAGGTTTAGTGCCCCTGGAGGCCTCAATTTCCCTTTGCTATTGAAGTGAACCCAAGGATCTATAAACACAGAGCATTTCCATCTTTTCTCTCACCTTGTGCAGGCACAACCATGAAATCGTTTTTCTCAGAATACATTCTCAAACACTGTTTAAAGAATCAAGACATTCTAGCCACTAGAATTTTCTGAACACAGAGACAGAATCACCATATTTGTCCTCCTGTTTCCAGTTAATCTAGACTTTACAACCTCCTGACTTAGGCTGTTGCCCCATCAGACCTGAGGACTATAGGGATCCTCTCATTTGCATGTATCTTTAATCTGCAGCTAGGAACACACAGCCTCCAGATGTGCTGGGCCTACCAGCTTCTTATTAAAGCTAACAGAAGCCATCCATACACAGAAACCCATGAGAAACTGGACACAAGATTAATGCTGCATAAAAATTCCTACTGTGAATGTCAGCTCGGAGCTGCAGGATTTCTGTAATTAGAAGAGAAATAAAACCTTAGAGACATTTTTCTTCTCACTTTAAAATGTTAAGCGACAGTACATCCAAGATAAAGAACTTACCTACAATGGCACAAGGAGACCGACTAAATGGGAGAGACATTTTCACTTCACCTGTAAAGAGCTACAGAAAAATCTCTGGACCCTGGGAAGAATAGGAAAATTGGATACAACTTATTGGGAAGGTATTGAAAGAAGAAATGATCCTTTTAAAAATACAAATCTGGGCTGGAGAAATGGCTTAATGGTTAAGGTGCTTGCCTGCTGAAGCCTAAGGACCCAGGTTCAATTCCCCAGTACCTATATAAACCAAATGCACAAGGTGGCACATGCATCTGGAGTTTGTTTACAATGACCGGAGGCCCTGGTGTGCCCATTCTCATTCTCTCTGTCTGTGTCTCTTCTCTATATCACTCTTGGCTTTCAAAGAAATAAATTAATTAAATATTTTTAAAAATACAAATCCCAGCACTAATGAGAAGGCCATTGAGATAATTCCAAGCCTGGACCAGAGTGAGACCCTACCTTGCAAAACAAACAAACAAACAAACAAAAAAAATACAAATGCTAATGAAAGATTATGTAAAAGATCCCGTGACTTCCTTTTGAATCCCAAATGTTAACATTACACACTAAAAAAGTTATTCTAGGGCTGGAGAGATGGCTTAGCAGTTAACGCATTTGCCAAAGGATCCCAGTTCAATTCTCCAGGACCCACGTAAACCAGATGCACAAGCATCTGGGGTTCATTTGCAGTGGCTGTAGGCCCTGGTGTATCCATTCTCTCTCTCACTCTCTCTCTCTCTCTCTCTCTCTTTCTATCTATCTATCTATCTCTCCCTCTCCCTCTTTCTCTCTCTCAAATAAATAAATAAAAATAAAATATATTTTAAAAACAAAGACAATCTTAATTATTTAAAAAACTTCTTATATTCTTTCATGTGTGGAATCAGATTTTAAAAAACATGAATGTAGAATGGTATCTATTTTAGAAAGAGTTGGGAATCAGAAGGAGAGAGGTGGGGGGGCAAGAGAAGTGGAAAGAAGTATGAATTATCCATATGTGAAAATGTCATGATGAAACTCATATTTTTATACAATCAATAAAACCTAATAAAAAGAAAGAAAGATGCCAGCCTTGTGCATGCCAAAATTTCTCCCAGCCACCTCTGATGGGCTTGGGAAGGGCCGTAAACAAACAGGACCCCAAATCTCCATGACACCCAGATCTCTCCCATGCTGTGTTTTAGCTTCATCTATCCTATAAGGTGGTATTTCCAGGGTCCCAGAACATTACTGATTAATGATGATGACCTTGTTTCCAGATTGAAGATAACACAGCTTTTGTGTTATTACCTCATTGTCAGGCTTTGACTTTTTGTTTTTATGTATTTGAAAGCAGAGAGTGAGAGAATGAACAGGTGCACCAGGAGGCACGGCACTAAACTCCAGATGCATGTGGCCACTTTGTGCATCTAGCTTTAGGTGGGTACTAAGAAACTGACCCCCAGCCACCAGGCTTTACAAGCAAGAGTGTTTAACCCTATCTGGCTTTTGAAATAGATACTAATTACTATTGTCATCACCGCTTGTTTTTGGAGAAAATATATCCACATAAAACCATTTCAAGTCAGTGTCATGTGTTTCAGGAAGCAGAACGCTTGCCAACCGCAACCAACATTTATAAGTGGTTTCTATAAAGGAGGTACTTCAGGAACATAGAGCAATTCCTACAGAATTACTTGCAATCTAAATAGGCATAGCCTAATTTATGATACTTATAATATAATAAATTGTAAATATAATAAATAATACTTATAAATACATAAATTATAGTGCAATTTAAATTATGATGCTTACTTTTATCTCATGTGGTGATTTGAATCAAATGTCCCCCATAGGCTCATGTGTTTTGAAGAATTAGTCCTTAGCTAGTGGAAATTTGAGAAGGTTGTTTGGCCTTTGGGAAGTGGAGTCTTGCTGGAGGAGGTGTGAAGCTGAGGGCAAGCTTTGGGGTGTTATAGCCCAGCTCCCTCTTGCCAGTGCTAGCTTACTCTTGCTGCTCCAACCCTGCACTGATAAATGAAGACATGAGCAATTTGCCTGCGCTGCCATACTTTGTCTGCCATGATGAAACTATAAGCCTAAAACAAAGCTTTTCCTCCCATAAACTGCTTCTGGTTGGGTATTTTGTCCCAGCAATGAGAAGCTCACTTGTGAGGATATGCTAATTCAAAATGTCTAATCATTCAAACTAGGTAAAGGCTTCATCCATTCAACCACTCATCATATTTCTATTCCGTATCAACTGGCTATCTAATCTAGTGAAGATGAATAAAAAAAAAAAGCAAAGCAAACCCAGTGTGTGGTAGTGTGAATAGATGGCCCCCAATATATTCAATGTTTTATTTCTTTGTAGTTTGCATCTGCAGCCACCTGGCTGGAAGCACTGTCACTGGGCAGATCTTAAGGTGTGGTGGTAGGTTTAGGATTTCAATGTAAAGATATGCAAGGTGTGCCTAGCTGGAGTTCCTGAAGTGTGCTGCACTATGTGCTTGTTTTGCTTTTGGCTTCTCTCTCTGTGTGTGGACCCGTGAAGGCAGGTCAGCTTCTTCTGCCATTATGGAATTTCCCCTGGATCTGTAAGCTTCAATAAATATCCCTTATTCCATAACTGTGCCTGGTCTGGAAGTTCATCAGCAAACCTGAAGCTGTCTGCTACACCGTGTCATTCTTACCATGGGCATTGAAAATGTCTGAAGAGAACATGTGGGGTGTTATATTCTGTATGACCCCTTAGAAATAAAGAGGAATAATATTATAGTAAGAATGGGAATTTACAGGCAGGCTCATTTGTCTTTTTTTTTTTTTTTCAGGATTCTCTCCAGCTAGTAGTGTTTGGAAAGTTGTGAAACCTTTGGGATATTGTGCCTAGCTGTCAGACATAGGACACCGTGGTACGTCATTGAAGAGTAGGGTGGGTGGGGTTACTGAGATAAATCAGACCATGCAGTTCTTGGGTCTCCTGAATTGTTTTGTGGATAGAATAAGGAAGGGTTTGGACCTACAGGCTAGAGACACTATAAGTTAGTTTTGATGAACAATTCCAGTAGGTGTGTTGAAGACCAGAACAGTGATAGAAATGAAAACAGGAGAAACCGCATGTGGTAGTTTGAATATATGTCCCCCAATATATTCAGTGTTTTTTTTTTAGTTATAGTTTGCATCTGCAATCACCTTGCTAGAGGCAAGGTCACTGGGGGCCAGTCTTAAGGTGTGGTGATGGTTTGAGATTCCATTGTAAAGATATGCAAATGTGCCTAGCAGGAGTTCCTGAAGTGTGCTGTGTGACCTTTTGGCTGTAGTTTTGCTCTGTGTGCTGTGGTGGCTGGTTGGCTTTTCTCTCTCTGCTTGGCCCTGTGGCGAGCAGGTTACTTCTTCTGCCATTATGGAACTTCCCCTGGATCTGTAAGCTTCAATAAATAATATCCCTTCCTCCATAACTGTGCCTGGTCTGGAAGTTCATCTCAGCGAACCTGAAGCTGTCTGCTACACCTCATATGAGTTTTCAAAGGGAAATTGGGAATTGGGATAGAGGCTGCTCATGTTACATTCTGGAAGTAAATCTGACTATGTTTGTACTTTGCCTAAAATTTTAAGGCTGAATTCATAAGTAATGTATGAAGTTTTTGTCAGAGGTAATTTTAAGTTAGCATAGCATTCAGGCTATGGATAGCAACTATTCTTTTAATGAAAATTCAGAGCAAAGAGCATAGCAGAAAATATGAAAAAAATGTGCAGTTTGTCGAGGAAAGGAACATGTGTGCACTTAACATAGTGGACAAAGGAGGTTCAGGCAGAGTGGCCAGAGTTGTTAGATACTAGCACCATTAAAAAGAAATGACAACTGGGCATAGTAATACATGTCTTTAATCCCAGCACTTGGGAGGCAGAGGTAGGAGGATCTCCATGAGTATGAGGTACCCTGAGACTACATAGTGAATTCCAGGTCAGCCTGGGCTAGAGTGAGACCCTACCTTGAAAAGAAAGAAAGAAAGAAAGAGAGAAAGAAAGAAAGAGGAAATAAAGAAGGAAAGAAAGAAAGAGAGAGAGAAAGAAAAGAGGAGAAAAGAAAAGAAAAGAAAAGAAAAGAGAAAAGAAAAGAAGAAATGTCAGCCAGACATGGTAGTACATACCTTTAATCCCAGCACTCAGGAGGCTGAGGTATGAGGGTTGCCATGAGTTAGAGACCGGCCTGGGTTACAAAGTGAGTTCCAGGTCAGCCTGGGCTAGAGTGAGATTTAGCTTTAAAACAACTAAACTGAACTAAAGTAAACTAAACTAAAATAAAATAAAAATGTCAAACTTTGCGTTGTGTCAGGAAAATACACTGAGGGCAACTCTCACAAATCCAGGTTTCCCATGTATAAAAATGTAAACCTAGGGCTGGAGAGATTGCTTAGTGCTTAAGGTATTTGCCTACAAAGCCTAAAAACCCAGGTTCAATCCCCCAGTATCCATGTAAGTACAGCATCCATGTATGCACAAGGTAGTACATATGTGGCTGGAGGTCCTAGAGTATTCATCCTCTCTCTCTCTCTCTCTCTCTCTCTCTCTCTCTTGCTCTCAGTCTCTCCCCCTGCCTCTCTCTCTTAAATAAATAAATAAAATATAAAAATAAAAAATATGTGAGCTTTTTAAAAAATGCAAACCTATTTGAAGAATGTTCATTTGAAAGGGCAGTGTAAAAACATCCAGAAGCTATAGACTGTTACTAGAAAATTTTCAGTGCCTGGGATGGGATACCTTCCAGTGAGTTGTGGGCCAAGGAGGTCATGGAAGCCTCCAAAACATTAAAGGCTATTGCCAAAGCCCTTGGTTTCCCTTGAGAAACAGATGGTAAGACCCTATTGCTGAAGACATCTCTTGCCTGAGAGGCAAGGTCACTGAGAAAGCAAGCTGGTGCTGAGCAGAAAACCTTCTCCTTGTAGACCAGCCAACAGAAAGCTGGAAAAAGCTGCACTGCATGCAGCCATATGGGACACAGAAGTCATTAGCAGTGAAAACAGTGGACACTGAATATTCAAGTTTGGCCATACAGGCCCAATGACTGAATGGGTGCAATAGTGGCATGTCTGCTCTTGGGGTAACCAACTGCTCCATAATTGGACTGAAGACCCTCTCTATGGGAGAGAATACATACCTGGTACTGAAAAACCTAAGCAAAAGTCTATGGCTGGAGAGGTCATGAGCCTTAGGGGTATAAAGCCTGCTCTTATCTGGCTAAATGTATACATTATCCCACCAAGCTGCCCTGAAAGCACTACACTTAATGTTCATATTCACATATTAAAGCTACTCTCACTTCTGGTTAGAGAAGCTTCTCTTTTCAGATAGTGATGACCACTGGGATGACTCAAAAGGCATCATAGTGCTGAGAAGAAGGGATGGAGGAGTGCCCAGCACTGAAACATCTCTGTCACACCCTCCAAGGCTCAGGGACCATTGTGGAAGAGGGGGCGGATAGAATGGAAGAGCCAAAGGAAGGGTACGACTCCGTACAATGCAACTGTCCAGACAGAAATTGGCTTTGATATCCATGACCTTGCAGTGCCTAGCAATACCTTCACAAGACCCTCATAATAGAAGAAAAAGAAGATGTCATCAAATTAAAAGAGAGACTAATGGAGAGAGGGAGGGGATATGATGGAGATTAGAGTTCTAAAGGGGTTTGGGGGCAGGGGAGGGAAAATCATGCATTATTTGTATGTAAGTATAGAAGTTGTCAATAAAAAATTTTAAAATAAAAAAATAAAATAAATAAATTAGAGGCTAGAAAGATGGCTCAGCAGCTAAGGTGCCTGCAAAGCTTAATAACCAGAGTTCAATTCCCCAGTACCCACATAGAGCCAGATGCACAAAGTGGCATATGTACCTGGAGTTCATTTGCAATGGCTGGAAGCCCTGGAGTGCCTATTCTCTGTCTCTCTCTCTGTGTCCCTCTCTCTCTCTCTCTCCCTCTCTCTCTCTCTCTGCAAATAAATAAATATTTTTTAAAATTAAAAAAATTAAAAATGCAAACCCATTTGAAGAACGTTCATTTGAAAGGGCAGTGTAAAAACATACGTCAGAGATGGAAATACAGTGAACATTTTTAATCAACTAAAAAATATTATAATAGAAGGCTTGCCTGTAATGTCAGGAACAGACTACATTCAGATTAATATTTCTTTAGTTCAAAAGTCTTAACTTCAAATGAGCACAATGTTTTACAAAAATGCTTTCTTCTACAAGGTAATGGCTGAAAAAGCATATAAAGGGGCTATAGAAATATCTCAGTGGTTATGGTGCTTTCTTGAAAAGCATAAGGACTTAGGTTTGATTCCCCAGGACTCACATAAAACCAGATGCTCAAGGTGGCACATGCGACTGGAGTTATTTTGCAGTAGCTAGTGGCCACGGCATGTTCCCCACCACCACCTCTTATTCTCTCTCTCAAATAAATAAAATATTTTTTAAAATCCTTCCTATAAAAAGCATATAAAATAGAGTAAAAAAGTAAGTAAAATGTACAATGTATTTCCTTTATCCCAATTAACAAAAAAATTATCCATATCTATAATCAATTCATCTCTACTAAAATTAATTGACATCATTTGAAAATAAAATGTGATATTTCAAATATTTAATGTCATAAACCCAATGAATAAAATTAGTTTTACATATTCTTTTGTTTTAAGTGCTAAAGGGAAATTTAAACTATGTCAGAGATTTCTGATTTTTTGGAAATCTTTCTTGATCTGTGACTGGAAGGTAGAAAAAGTCATTTGCCATCAGAAATGATTTTTAAAAAGACCCATCAACAACCTCTGTTTGCAAACATTTCCTTTGTGAATTTTGCTTGTCTATACTGAAATATTTCTTGCTCTGGAGTAAATGACCTTTGTTCCATGCAATTTATAAGATTCTCATAACATTCAACAAGTTCTGACAGAGTCATTTTTCATATGTCTGTTACATATCCCACCACACTGTCTGGTCATGTAAGTTGGACCTCTGGAATGCATTCTCTATTTCTGCACTCTGGCATTTTACATATGGTCATGCCCTAATGGAGACTATCCTTCCATTATGGTGGCAGCACTTTTATAAAAGGAATGAGTAGAGAAAGCAATTTCTTTGAGCGCTATCCCAGTATTTGTATGCCTCTGGTTTTATATTCCCAAAGAAGCAAAATTCTATCTCACCCCAGCATGCATGTTATTGGGTACCTGCAAGAACTCAGTACTTGCAGTGCTTCAAGTGGTTTTCATCTGAAACAGAGTAGGATATAATTGTAAAGCCAATTCTAAATGCACACGCACAGAAAACAGTAGTAAATGTTCCGGATATGCTCAACAGGGCTTAAGAAGTTTACTTAGAAGTCCAGGAAAATGGCTAGACTGGGATGGGCTAGTTGTGACTAAGAGAACATGAACAATTCATCAAGACTAAAATCGGTGGCCTGCGAAGCCTTAAGGACCCAGGTTCAATTCCCCAGTATCTACATAAGCTAGATGCACAAGGTGGCGCATGCATCTGGAATTCGTTTGCAGTGGCTGGAAGCCCTAGCACACCCATTCTCTCTCTCCAACTCTCAAATAAATAAATAAATAAATAAATAAATAAATAAATAAATATTTCTTTGTAGTCTCCTCTCCAAATTTTTCTTCTGCTCATAAGTTAGGATTTTCCTCTAGCTGAGATGTGAATACATGCAGGAGAGATGCAACTGTTCCTTCCTATCTCTTTTACCCCTGCCTCGATTATTCTAAGAGCTTTGTGTAGAAACTGACCATTTAATAAATAATACCACCACAAGTGACTGGCAAAAAAATGCCTTCATATTATTTGTAAGTTTAATAACATCCCAGGAAATGAGGTGGGGATTATGTGAAGCCCTTTTGCATTCTGTTTTATTGTTTATTGTTTTAAACTCTAGCAAAAGCAATAATGTCCTCATGTTTTAGACTCTAAGTAGTTACCACTTATCCAAGGTCACACTGCTTATAAATGGTAGGGCAAGAAATAAAATACAGAGCTCTTCTGATTCCAAAAGCCTCGGCTACAATCCAAGCTTATTTAAAAAAAAAAAAAAAAAAAAAAAAAGCTGGCTTAGACAAGCACTGACTGCTGATTTTATTTATGAAAATAAATCTTTACAGCAAAGGTAATAGTGACTACTACATACGATAATAACTGTGTCTATGAAAACATATAAATCTATGGACCAAATGTTATTACATGTTTCATCCATTTTTTTCTTTATTGATATACTTAGGCACACACAAAAATATATATATCATTGCTCTGTAGGGAGGGCAATTTTTTACCAGAAATACAATCTCTTACATTAAAAATAGGAATGGAAGCTGGGCATGGTGGTGCACACTTTTAACCCCAGCCCTTGGGAGGCAGAGGTAGGAGGATTGCTGTGAGTTCAAGGCCACCCTGAAACTACATAGGTAATTCCAGGGCAACCTGGGCTAGAGTGAGACCCTACCTCGAAAAACCAAAAAAAGAAAAAAGAAAAAGAAAGAAAGAAAGAAAGAAAGAAAAGAAAAGAAAAGAAATAGGAATGGAGAGATGGCTTAGTAGTTAAGGTGCTTGCTAGAAAAGCCAAAGAATCTAGGTTTGATTCCCCAGTGCCCAAGTAAAGCCAGATGCACACTTTGGTGCATGTCTGGAGTTCATTTGCACTGGCTAGAGGCCCTGGCATGCCAGGTCTCTCTCTCTCTCTCTCTCTCTCTCTCTCTCTTTATCTGCCTCTTTCTCTGAATAAATAAATACTTTAAAAAAAGAAGTAGGAAAGATAGAAATAAAGTGAAGGAAGTTTTGATAAGCCCATGGATCCTCTTAGAGAAAGAATCACAGTGGAGAAAAGATGCAAAAACAGTTTGCATCTTTGTGACGATAAAATTGAGACAAGGTGTGTTAGCTTTCATCACTACAATGAAATACCTATGCAAAAAACAATTAAAAAGAATCTAATGAGTTCCGGCCGAGGCCTCTCAGCCTGTGGAGAGCCAGCTCAAAGCTGTTCTCACTGTGGCAGCCAGGAAGCAAATAAGAGGAAGGACTCCAATATGCCCTTCAAAGGCATTTTATGCTTCTCTGCCAGTAGGCCTCACCTCCTAATGTTTCCACCACCTCCTCCAAGCACCACTCTCTGACAGCCAACCTTTTAACACATGAGACTTAACCTAGGCCAAGAGCATGACTGTACTCTGAAAGACAGAGATAAGTTCTTATAAGTGGTTGTGTGCACACATCCCCATTGCTCTGGAACGAGCCCCAGAATGATGATAAGGATCACTTTGTAGTCTCCTCTCCAAATTTTTCTTCTGCTCATAAGTTAGGATTTTCCTCTAGCTGAGATGTGAATACATGCAGGAGAGATGCAACTGTTCCTTCCTATCTCTTTTACCCCTGCCTCGATTATTCTAAGAGCTTTGTGTAGAAACTGACCATTTAATAAATAATACCACCACAAGTGACTGGCAAAAAATGCCTTCATATTATTTGTAAGTTTAATAACATCCCAGGAAATGAGGTGGGGATTATGTGAAACCCTTTTGCATTCTGTTTTATTGTTTATTGTTTTAAACTCTAGCAAAAGCAATAATGTCCTCATGTTTTAGACTCTAAGTAGTTACCACTTATCCAAGGTCACACTGCTTATAAATGGTAGGGCAAGAAATAAAATACAGAGCTCTTCTGATTCCAAAAGCCTCGGCTACAATCCAAGCTTATTTAAAAAAAAAAAAAAAAAAAAAAAAAAAAAAGCTGGCTTAGACAAGCACTGACTGCTGATTTTATTTATGAAAATAAATCTTTACAGCAAAGGTAATAGTGACTACTACATACGATAATAACTGTGTCTATGAAAACATATAAATCTATGGACCAAATGTTATTACATGTTTCATCCATTTTTTTCTTTATTGATATACTTAGGCACACACAAAAATATATATATCATTGCTCTGTAGGGAGGGCAATTTTTTACCAGAAATACAATCTCTTACATTAAAAATAGGAATGGAAGCTGGGCATGGTGGTGCACGCTTTTAACCCCAGCCCTTGGGAGGCAGAGGTAGGAGGATCGCTGTGAGTTCAAGGCCACCCTGAAACTACATAGGTAATTCCAGGGCAACCTGGGCTAGAGTGAGACCCTACCTCGAAAAACCAAAAAAAGAAAAAAGAAAAAGAAAGAAAGAAAGAAAGAAAGAAAGAAAGAAAGAAAAGAAAAGAAAAGAAATAGGAATGGAGAGATGGCTTAGTAGTTAAGGTGCTTGCTAGAAAAGCCAAAGAATCTAGGTTTGATTCCCCAGTGCCCAAGTAAAGCCAGATGCACACTTTGGTGCATGTCTGGAGTTCATTTGCACTGGCTAGAGGCCCTGGCATGCCAGGTCTCTCTCTCTCTCTCTCTCTCTCTCTCTCTCTCTCTCTCTCTCTCTTTATCTGCCTCTTTCTCTGAATAAATAAATACTTTAAAAAAAGAAGTAGGAAAGATAGAAATAAAGTGAAGGAAGTTTTGATAAGCCCATGGATCCTCTTAGAGAAAGAATCACAGTGGAGAAAAGATGCAAAAACAGTTTGCATCTTTGTGACGATAAAATTGAGACAAGGTGTGTTAGCTTTCATCACTACAATGAAATACCTATGCAAAAAACAATTAAAAAGAATCTAATGAGTTCCGGCCGAGGCCTCTCAGCCTGTGGAGAGCCAGCTCAAAGCTGTTCTCACTGTGGCAGCCAGGAAGCAAATAAGAGGAAGGACTCCAATATGCCCTTCAAAGGCATTTTATGCTTCTCTGCCAGTAGGCCTCACCTCCTAATGTTTCCACCACCTCCTCCAAGCACCACTCTCTGACAGCCAACCTTTTAACACATGAGACTTAACCTAGGCCAAGAGCATGACTGTACTCTGAAAGACAGAGATAAGTTCTTATAAGTGGTTGTGTGCACACATCCCCATTGCTCTGGAACGAGCCCCAGAATGATGATAAGGATCAAGTTAAGAAGGTAAGAGAAGCAAAGGGCACAAACAAAAAGCCATGCAGAGGGCTGGTGGGATGCCTTAGGGGTTAAGGCATTTGCCTGCAAAGCCAAAGGACCCAGGTTCAATTCCCCAGGACCCATGTTAGCCAGATGCACAAGTTGGTGCATGTGTCTGGAGTTTGTTTGCAATGGCTGGAAGCCCTAGAGTGCCCATTCTCTCTCTCTCTCTCTCTCTCTCTCTCTCTCTCTCTCTCCCTCTCCCTCTCTCTCTCCCTCTCCCCCTTTCTTGCTGTCAAATAAATAAATGTTTAAAAAGCCATGCAGAGGTGCTGGCTCCATGGCTGGTCGGGGGGTGGGGGAGTGGAGTTCTGGGGAGAGATAAAGAGATAGCTATGCCATACTGACATAATATCGTGTAGAAAAATTAGCACCATGTGCTTACAACAAATATTGAGCCAGGCCACAACATGTAAAACTTGCACGCAACATATTTATGTCTTAGGTATCTTCTTCAGTCATAGCCAGGGCAAATAATCACTTGATTTCTTATCAAAGATGCTACTGATGCAGAGAAAGAAAGTATTGCATGGGCCTTCTCCCATGCCTTTCGATTGGCATATGGGGGCACAGGATTCAGTGACTCGGCGGTGAACAGTCAGGTCTCTGACCTCAGCAAGCTTATCATAGGAAATCCCATCGCTCGCTTCTTTCCAGCTCCAGAAAAGAACTTGCAAACCATTCCTTCCTTGTCCACAGCATGTGGTTTGTTCATTCCTACCAACCTAGGGAAATGAAGAGAACTACTTTCCAGGTAAATGAACCCTCCTAGAATGTGCACCCCTAAATACCTGTGTGGTCTTCTCTCATCTATTCTGGAACTGGCTTGAGGCTGGATGAAGGGTAAAACTCATGGGGAAGAGTATGCCTAAACTACCCAGAGATGCAGACTATTACAGAAATGAATCCTTCAACAACATAGAACGCTTAAAACTAGGTGGAATAGAAGAGAAATCTCAGTGCTTAACACTGGACCAGTCATCTCTACCACACTTGCCAGGGCCCAGGGAACTTGCAGAGGAGGTGGTATGACTGCTAGCAGGGCATGGTGGCACACACCTTTAATCCCAGAACTCCAGAGTCAGAAATAGGGGGGATTGCTGAGTTTGAGGCCAGCCTGGGACTACAGAGTGAGTGCCAAGGCATCTGGGCTGTTGATAGCTCAACACTAAATGAGCCCTCCAAGGCTCAGGGAACATTGTGGAAGAGGAGGCAGAAAGTGTAAGAAAACAGGGTAGAAAGACATACCGTGAGGTGCTGTCCCCGTGACATAAATAGACTGGTGCATTCATGATCCCACAGCGTTACTGATGCCCCAAAAGCCCTGCGCTGTTCTGAATTTATCAGCCTTGTTGACATGGAGGACAAAAGGAATGAGACAACAAAACGGGAAGGGCTACATAGAAAGAGGAGGTTCCTCAGTGAAAAGGGGTTGGGGGAAATGAGATGGATGGGAATGTGATCAAAGTGCAGTATGTTCCTATACTAAAGTTCAAATTATATGAGAGGTAGGAAAGAAATGACTGAGCCATCAGGCGGAGTTGCTATTCTTATGGGATATGGAACAAAACCTGAAGTTAAAAACAGGGTAGGGGGCTGGAGGTATGGCTTAGCGGTTAAAGTGTTTGCCTGCAAAGCTAAAGGAACCAGGTTCGATTCCCCAGAACCCACATTAGCTAGATGCACAAGATGGCACATGTGTCTGGAGTTCATTTGTAGTGGCTGGAAGCCCTGGCGTGCCCATTCTCTCTCTTTCTTTCTCTCTTTCTCTCTCTTTCTCTCTCTCTCTCGCCTCTCTTTCTCGCTGTCAAAGGAATAAATAAATAAATAAATAAATATAAAATATTTTTTAAAGAAAAATAAATAAAAATAGGGTAGGGACATAAGATCCTGTTCAATTTGTTTTTCTCTTGCCTCCATCCACTTGTGACAGCACTCTAGATCACTGGGTTCTTGGAAATGACTACTGACATGAAGGCACACCTGAAGGATGCGTTTCCCACCTCCAACATTGAATGTAGCTGTAGAGCAGAAAGGATATTTTGATGGTTTTACTAGACACCCTCCTCATGGCTTGCCTGTCCAAGGATCCAGCTGGAATATATATTAATATGTATGGGCTAAAGAGATGGCCCAGCAGTTGAGTCATTTGCCTGCAAAGCCTAATGACCCCTGTTCGATTCCAAATCCCCAGTGCCCACATAAAGCCAGATGCATAAAGTGGAGCATGTATTTGGAGTTTGTTTGCAGTGGCTAGAGGCCCTGACACACCCATTCTCTCTCCTTCCTTCTCTGTCTCTGTCTCTCTCTCTCTCTCCTTACAAATTAATAAATAAAATATTTAAAAACAATAATAATAATAACATTAATATATCTGAAATGTTCTTTTCTCCTGAAGGATGTTAGGAAATAATATAAGTGTCAGCATGCATTCAGCTCTATCTTCGGAGACTTTCCCTTTCTATCAAGACAGGAAACTTCCTTCTGTTAATTATAATCTACTGCAAAAACAAATATGCTGCCATGATTGGATGTTTCTAGGGAAAATTCACTTGGAATTTCCCGTGGGGGGCAAGAGGGTGATGGAATGCTCCCTACAGAGTCTGTTCTGGCAGAAATTTGTGTATTTTTAACAAGACATACTTGAATTCTATCTAGTGTCAGCTTGAACTTTTATGGGTACAACTTACAGGATCTAGACTGACAGTCACTTTAGTGATGATGGTTGTCTCACATCATAGGGAATCCAGGAACAGAATCACCCACACTTGGTTAGTTCAACAGTCCAGACATGGCCGGGCTCCGACCAGGCTTTGCTGTCATCTTGCGGCTCTCCTTGTCACAAAACAACTGCTGCAGTGCTAAGCCCCACATGTGTGCAGGAGGATGTTCAAAGCAAAGAGGGTTTCTCTCCACCTGCTTCACTTTTAGAAGAAGAAGGGCATCCAGAAATCTCAGCTGGGGTTCCTTTAAGTTTCACTGGCCAGAGCTGTCACCCATAAGCCAATCACCAGTAAAAGGGAACAGGATCACAGTAGTAGTTTAAAGGAGTCATCACCCCTGGAAATGGCCTGTCTTCCCCGAGCTTGTACCAGTCGAGGCTCTGCCATCCAAGATGAAGGAAAGCAGAAGCACAGACTGGTTTTTTTTTTTTTTTTTTTTTTTTTTTTTTTTTTTGAACTCTGGCCCAGGCTGACCTGGAATTAACTACGTTTTTGTCAACACCTGTCCATGGTTTCTTAAAGGCCTATTTCTATCCTTTTATTTAGCATTTATTAAGGAAGTTGCCCCAGAAGTGGTTCAGAATAAAAGATATGTTTCAATCCTGATCTTGAACAAGTTTATGTTTAAATGAAGAGAGAGTTATTTATAGAATATAGGACAGGAGAATGAACAAGAAGTCAAGAGGCAAAAAATAAAAATAAAAATCAGTAAAATGAAGGAAGAATGTATAATTCCTACATTCTGTATTCTAAACTGACAGAACTTTGGCATGCTACCAACGGGAAATTTAGTGAAGCCCCATCTGAAAGGCAGCATTGGTAATTTGAAGACTTGCTGAGATCCATGTGCCCCTGGGTCTTACTCTAAATGAAAATACAGAGGTGTGGAGAGGGCTTAGATAGAAGCATCTTGTGTCTTGGCTCTTCGTTACACTTATGTTTGATAAAGGCTTACATACTTCTTCATGGACAAGGGGCAATGGTGACAATGCTAGGTTGTTAGGCTTTGAGGGTCCTCAGTGCCTCACTGGATCCTGGAGGCTCCAAGCCTACCTCCTCGGTTGATCTGACACATTACCTGTCACATCCTGGCCTCCACCATGATCAATGTCTTATGTGACTCTTCTTCCTCCCATCAGGGAATCTCTGGTTCCATCTTCAGGGACATATTAAGAAAGGGAAGTGAGGGTTGGAGAGGTGACTCAGTGGTTAAGGAGCTTACTTGCAAAGCCTAAGGACCCAGGTTCAATTTCCCAGAACCCATGTAAAGCCAAATCCAAGTGGCACATGCATCTGGAGTTTGTTTGCAGTGGCTAGAGGCCCTGGCATGCCCATTCTCTCTCTCTCTCTCTGCCTCTTGCTCTCTTTCTCTCTATCTCTTTCAAATAAATAAGTAAAAATTTAAAAAAATTAAAAAGAAAGGGAACTGAAAGGCACAAGTACCTGGCAAACCACCTACTGAGTTCACTAGGTACTTGATTTACTAAGCACTGAGTGGGTACTGGGGAAATGGTGAGTGAGGTATGACCTCTGCTTCATACTGTTCACAAGAGAGTGGGGAACAGACTGTGTCTGTGAAGTGATGAAATGAGATTCCCAGAAATCAACATTTGCAATGTCCTTGCTTCTTACAATGTGTGAACATAATCTAGTGAACTATGAAAACAGCATCTCACCCAAACTGTGAGTCTCAAGTTCTCTCAGTCACTGGAAGTTCATTATTTGTTCTCAGTCACTGGATAGGATTCACGAGAGTTCGAGGCCACCATTATTTGTTGCAAAAAAAAAAAAAAAAATCACTCTTCAAAAACTAGTTACATCTGTTTGGGCGGAGGAGAGGGCTCAGCAGGTAAAAGCACTTGCTACAAGCGTGGTGGCCCTAGAGGGCCTGGTATCACCTGAGTTCCAGTTCCCAGGACCCACATAAACAGCTGGCCATGGCACCACATGTCTGTAACCCCAGTCCTGTCTGGAGCGGAGACCAGAGAATCACTGGAGTTTTTTTTAAATAAAATTTTTTTAAAGCCACAGCTCTACTTTCAGAGACAGACTTCATCTCAAGAAAATATGCAGATGAGCAGTAGAGGAGGAAGGACAGCTGATCTTGCCTCTTGCCTCCACACATGCACAGATGTGCACATCTCCAATACATGTGCACACACAACACACATGGACACACACCACCACCACCACTACACACACTGCACATAAAAATAAACGCATCATGCCAGGTGTGGTGGCACACACTTGGAGGATTAATATGAGTGTGAGGCCACCCTGAGACTACATGGTGAATTCCAGGTCAGCCTGCGCTAAAACAAGACCCTACCTCAAAAAGAAAGAAAGAAAGAAAGAAAGAAAGAAAGAAAGAAAGAAAGAAAGAAAGAAAGAAAGGAAGGAAGGAAGAAGGAAAGAAAGGAAGGAAGGAAGAAAGAGAGAAGGAAGGAAGGGAGGGAAGAGAGAGGAAGGAAGAAAGGAAGGAAGGAAGGGAGGGAGGGAGGGAGGGAAGGAAGGAAGGAAGGAAAAGAAACACATGACATAACATCTGTTTTTAAAGTTCAATCCACTGGCAATTGAAACTTTGTAAATATAAACCTTTATCCAGGTGTTGTGGTACATGCCTGTAACCATAGAACTTGGGTGGGTGAGGCAGAAGAATTGTGAGTTCAAGGCCAACCTCAAAACAAGAAAGAATGAACAAAAAGAAGGGCTATGGGGCTCTTGCCTGTGATGCCTAAGGACTCACATTCAACTCTCCAGGTCTTACATAAGCCAGATGCACTGTGACACATGCATGCAAGGTTTCCCATGTGCTCAGGGGGCACATGTACCTGGAGTTTGATTGTAGTGGCTGGAGGCCCTGGAGTGACAATTCTCTCTCCTCTCTCTCATTAAAAAACAAACAGGCAGTCTTTTAGGATTTAAGTTTGTCCTCTTTATATACCACATGAAAAATTATTTTCCTCATTAATATGCTCTGGTATTTCTTTTTTCCCTAGATGACTATGAGTTACTTGGAGGGGGTAGATGGCAACATGTGTTTGAGACAAAGAATCCCACAGTGGTCTAGGTTCTGATGGATAGAACACTAAGGATGATTCTCAATGAAGCAAAACCTCCTGTGCTTGTGAGGGGTGGGGTGGAGGAAGCCACCCTCTTGGACAGGTACAGTAGAGAGCATTGTGATGGTTCATTTACATGTGAACGTGGCAAGGGCACAGTGCCCCACATATTTAGCCAAACCGATGTTTGGCTGTTGCTGTGAGGGCATTTTGTATTTTTGCTCACCATCTACAATTGACTGACTTGAAATAAAGGAGATCATTCTGGGTCAGGTGGGTGGGCTTGATCCAAACAGTAGAAGGCTTAAGAGCAAAGACTGAGGTTTCCAGGCAAAGGAGGTCTTCCTGCAGAAGGTCACTTAGAAATATTGCCTCAGAGGCTGGGGAAGTGGTTTAGCTCTTAAGAGCACTTGTTATTTAAGCATGAAGGTCTCTTGGGCTGGAGAATGCCATGTAAAACTCCTCAGAATCCACATAAAGAGCTGGGCATGTATCATGCACACCCTGTGTGATTTCATTTATGTGACGTTTGGGAACAGAGAAATGGCTGGAGAGATGGATTAGTGGTTAAGGCACTTGCCAGCAAAGCCAAAGGACCAAGGTTCTATTCCCCAGGACCCATGTAAGTGGGTCCAGTGTCTGGAGTTCACTTGCAGTGGCTGGAGGTCCTGGCATACCCATTTCTCTCTCTCTCTCTCTCTCTCTCTCTCTCATAGATATTAAGAACAGAGGGAAATAATGATAACCCTGATGAGGAAGGGCACACAAGGGCTATCCCAGGACATTCTCTGTCTCAGTTAAAAATATTAAGAACAGGGGCCTTTAATAGCACTCAGGAGGCAAGATAGGAGGATGATGAGGAAGGCCACCCTGAGACTACATAGCTATCCCAGGTCAGCATTGGCAACATTGTCAAAAAATAAAATAAAATAAAATTAAAAATAAAATAAAAGTAGTCATGGCCATACACATATCTGTAAACCTATCCCAAAGGAGGTAGAGACCTGAAAATCAGTTGGACTCAATGACTGACAGCAGCTCCAGGTTGAGGGACAGACCTTATCTCAAGGAAAACACAGATGAGCCATAAAATGACATCCTACATTCTCCTCTGGCCTCTCCATGCATGCACGTGGGGCACATATACCTGCACACACAGATGCATACACCACATCACATATACCACACACAGCACACCGCATACTCCACATCACACATACATTCTACACACACATGAAAATTTTTTAAATTTTAATAAAATCTTGCCTCAGTTTCTAGCCTACCCTTTAGATTTTGGACTGCCATCTGTAGCAGACAGATTCAGGTTCACTGAGATGAACTTCCAGACCAGGCAAAGTTATGGAGGAAGGGATATTTATTGACGCTTGCAGATCCAGGGGAAGTTCCATAATGGCAGAAGAAGCTGGCCTGCTTTCACAGGACCAAACACAGAATAGCCACAAGCCAAAAGCCACACAGCACAGCACAGCTCAGGAACTCCAGCTAGGCACACTTTGCATATCTTTAGATTGAAATCTCAAACCCACCACCACACCTTAAGATCCATCCATTCAGTGACATTGCCTCCAGCCAGGTGGCAGAAGGACCAGGTTTTGCAAGCCACTTTGACCATCATAAGAACTTCAACACAAAATACATGTGTTTCAAGTCTTTCCACTACCATCCCCCTCCCCAAAAATTCAAATCTTAGGTGAGATTGATAAAAATTGTTGAATGTCTTATCTGACCACATTGCCACTGGCTGTGTAACATAGGCTAATACCTACATCTGCAATGTGCAAGATCTCTTTCTCTTTTCTTTCTGTCTAAGATCTTGTGCAGGAGGAAGTTGTTTCCTTTTCATATTTCTTCCATAAACGTTGGAGTTTGGTCTTTCACAGGCATGGTTGTGACTTGGGGTCAAGGACAGCTATGACCTCAGCCTCCCAAGTAAATTCTAGTAAATTGATAAAATAGTGTGTTCTATGTTCAGACTACATGTTTGCTCCATCCTGTATGAAATTTGCATGAAGAAACTAGTATTTCTGGATTCCTTTTTTGTCTTCCGCGCAACCTTCAAAGTTGAAGAATCTATCAGGAAAGGCTGGAAAAGTTGAAGCAGTCCCAACTTACAAGAGCGTTCTAATGAGGCTGCTGCCTCTTTTCTTTTCACTAACATAGAGCATCTTGTTGCTATGTCTTGTACAAGTGGCTCCAATTCATCAGAATAAACCAGATTTCCCCCACCAGATGGAAGACAGTCACACGTTCAGAATCCCACTTTGGAATTCAAAGTCTATAATTGGTTTTTTTAAGGTATAGTAGTAAGGCATGGTGGTGCACACCTTGAATCCCAGCACTCGGGAAGCAGAGGTAGGAGGATCACTGAGTTAGAGGCCAGTCTAGGGCTATAGAGTGAGCTCCAGGTCAGCCTGGGCTAGAGTAAGACTAAATAAATAAATAAATAAATAAATAAATAAATGTAGTTTTCAGGTGTCATACATGCTTACCCCAAAGTTCATCCAGAAAAAAATATCAAAGAGCTATAAAGATTAACTGAGATTCAACATCTGCAAATTGAATGAGAAGAGAAAACAGACCAAAGTAATTTAAAGAGTTGGTCTGGGGCTGCGGAGATGGCCCACTGGATAAAGAGTGGCTCCCACTCAAGCATGAGAACCAAAGTTTGGATCCCCAACACCCACGTAAATTCTAGCTAGTCATGGTGGCCTCCCTGTAATCCTAGCCCTCTGCAGGCAGAAATGGGGCATCCCGGGAGGTAAGTTAGCTAGCTAGATTAGCTGAATTGGTAAAGTCTGGGTTCATGTAAGAGACCCTGCCTCAGCAAATACAGTGGAGAGCAAGCAAGGAAGATTTCAATTACCAGCATCCACACACGTGCACATTTATCCACACGTGTGTGCGCACACACGCGTGCGCCCTCACACACACAAAAACGGAGTTGGTCTGCTACTAATATTTGGAGTCTGCATCCTAACTCACAGAAGGCAAAGCCAGAAAAGCTTGTAAGAACAAGTCTTCATAGACGTTTGGGAAGTCAGCAGGTCCATCTGGCAGAGAGTTCAAGAAAACAAGGGAAGTAATGAGTGAGTGTACCAAAGCCTCTGAATTAGTGACAAACTATCACATTGAATGCAGTAAAGTCCACGAAGGAAATGTGTCACATTTTCTCTGAAGAAAAGCTATAAATCTTCACTGAAAGAGAAAATCCCTCAAAACACCTCACTCAGACGGCAGCACAACTAAGTGAGGAATATGTCAGCGTAGAACAAATTTATGACCCTTCTCCATTAAGAATAAATGGCTTCTTCAAAATAAATGGATGGCATGTGTTGAGAAGGTGTCTGAATGTGCACTCCTTTCAGCAGGATAATTCTATCGTTAGAGTCTTATCCTTGGGAGAGAATGATTTAACAAAGAAATAAAATAAAACTTAAGCACGAAGACATTCATTTCCCAGAGCACTTGGAATTAATGTAGTTATCCTTTCAAAAGAGGCAAGGGGGCTGTTTGGGGAATTGGTTTGTTCATCAATGTCACGATTCACCTAATGTTGGTGCATGCTTGCACACGTGCATTGCATGCATGTGAATATCTATGTTCGTGTGTGTGTGTGTGTGTGTGTGTGTGTGTGTGTGTGTGTGTGAATATATCTGCTGCCCCCATAGTGCTTGGGACTAAATACAGAGCCTTGCACATTTAGGCTATATCACTGAACTACACCCTCAGCCTAGAACATTCTGTTTTGAAAACAAAATATATAATACCATTTTTTAATTACCCAGTAACCCAAGAAATTAGTCACTTGTGGCAGGCAATGGAGTTGAATGTCACACATGCATCAACTTTTTATTCACAATTTTTATTCATATACATAATGTATTTTGATCATAATCTCCTCCTATTAGCTTCCTTTATCCCCCTTTCCCCTTCCCACTTCCACTGAATGCCTTCTTTCCAACTTGACCCTCTTTCCCTGATTAACTCTGATCTCCTCCTCCTTCTTTCGCCATCATTCATGTTAAAACGTTGATGGGCCCAATATTATGCAGGTCTTGTGCAACTAACAGTCACTGTGAAGCCATGAATACAACTGCTACCCCTTGTCCAGAAGACAGCATTCCAAAGCACTCCTCCCCTGCATCTGGCTTCTACAGTCTGTCTGCCCTCTCTTCAGCAATGTTCACCGAGCCTCGGAGGGTGTGGTAGAGATGTCACATTTAATGCTAAACACTCCATCCACTGTCACTTCTTGGCACTTTGATGAATCTTGAGTCTCCCCAGTAGTCAGTGTCATCTGAAAATAGAAGCTTTCTCTATTCAAAACTGAGAGCAACTGGGCGTGGTGGCACACGCCTTTAATCCCAGCACTTGGGAGGCAGAGGTAGGAGGATCGCTATGAGTTCGAGGCCACCCTGAGACTACATAGTGAATTCCAGGTCAGCCTGGGCTTGAGTGAGACCCTACCTCAAAACCAAAAAAAAAAAAAAAAAAAAAAAAAAAACTGAGAGCAGCACTAATATGTGGGCATAAACAGAAATATTTAGAGGGCAATTTGGTTAACATAATATAACCATTTAGGGAGACAACAGTAATTGCTTTCCGTTCCCCCAGGCAGAGTTTCTGACCTTCTGCTGCAGTCAGCTTCATGCTTCTGGCAGAGAACACTTGACCAAAAGAAACTTGTGGGAGGAAAGGGTTTACTTTGGCTTACAGACTACAGGGGAAGTTTTAGGTTTTGATTTTTACTTCAAACTAAGAAGGAAAGGAAAATCAATATTTTGAGATTTTTTTAAGAAGACAAAATAATCCAGCTGAAGGTAGTGAGACAGGAGAAAACTCAAAAAAAAAAAAAAAAAAGGTAGGAAAATAATAGCTAATCTTCCCTGAAAAGTCTGCAGGCCAACTTTGAACAATTGTCTATTACTAAAGAGGACCTGGGATTTCTTTTCAACAGCTGAAGCGCCATCTAGTGACAGCCTAGAGAAGTGCATTGACTGTCAGGCATACAGTCATTTGACCTGCTCTACTACTGAAAGGAAGTTATAACTACAGCTGCTCAAGTCATCAGCACAGACAATACCAAGAATCATAGAGAAATTTAACCCTACTCAGACAGTGCCCATGACAAAACTCTATTGCACAGTAAAAATTCAAATGGTTATTGACAGAGAGAAAAGAAATTGGTTATAACCTGTTAAGTGGGGGAAAAAAAATAAGCTACAGACTTCATACAGAGAAGATTCTAATTTAGTTATTTTAAATATTTTATTTACATTTATTTATTTATTTATTTATTTATTTATTTATTTATTTATTTGAAAGAGAGAGTATGGGCATTCTAGGGTTTCATGCCACTGCAAACTAATTCCAGATACATGTGTAATTTTGTATTCTGGCTTAAGGTGGGCACACTGTGGAATCAAACCTGGGCTGTCAGGCTTTACGAGAAAGTAACTTTAACCCCTGAGAAATCTCCCCAGCCCCTACTTTAATTGTTTTAGAAATGAATATACTTTTATATAGGACCATGGAAGTTGATGTGTTCATTATGAGCAACACACGTTCTCTGTAAGCAGTCGGATTATAGGATTAAAGGTGATTGCTTGCTTCCATTCTTTTTGTAGGCATGTATTGACACAGGGATGGAGTGAGGTGGAACCTTTCTCAGATCTTGAGTGGACAGCAATTCAGGAGCTAGAGTACCAGATCATACAAAGCTGCCACTGAATTAGTGGTTCCCAGGTTCTTGTCTTGTGGATTTCAATGAATAAAACCCACAGACCAGAGCACAAAGTTTAGAAAGATTTTGCTGTAGAGCTTATAGTGATAGAGCTGATAGGGCTTAAGAGCAGGGACGAGTTCAGAGTGTGTGCCCCATCTCCAGGTGTGTGGTGCAGCCAGGTTTTCAGAAAGGAGAATGACCTCATCTCAATTTTCTCTTCTAGGAAAGAAAGAGAGAATGAAAACCCAGATGCCCACCTCCCTATGTTCCTGACAAAGTGGAGGTTGCAAGGACCCCTGTAGGGGAATGAGATAAAGATGACCCAGATTCTCCCCTACAAGCTCAAAGACATTCCTCACTACCACCTTGAGGGTCCTGTCACCTCTAAACTGCCACAGTATTATCTTTGCAATAAAAATATAATTGAATTTATGGACAAAAGGCAAACATATATGTATAAAAAGGTACAAATAAGTAAGAAAACTAGGAGATACTGTACCAAAATAAATTAAATAGAAGCATAAAATTAAGGAGAAATGACATCAAATTGGGTAGGAAGAAAGCTACTTATCAATATTCCATTATGACAGAGAAGTCACAACAGCAGGATTGGGAGGTGGGCTGGTCACATGGCAGCCCAGAGTCAGGAAGCCAAAGCTTAACAGGAAATGGGGCTGGAGCCTGGTGTGGTGGAGCATGCTTTGAATCCCAGCACTTGGAAGGCAGAGGTAGGAGGATCAACAGAGTTTGAGGCCAGCCTGATACTACAGAATGAGTGCCAGGTCAGCCTGGGATAGAGTGAGACACTATTTCAAAAAAAAACTATAATAGAAATTTAGCATCAAGAAAGTAGGGTTGGGTACAAAACCTCAAGGCCCATTCCCAGTAATGCTTTTCCTTCAACACGGCTCCCCCACCTAAAGTTTCCACAACCTTACTGAACAGCACCAGGTGCTGGGGACCCAGTGTTCAAATACATGAGCCTATGAGGGTCATTTTACATTCAAACCATAATAGGTAATATATTACATATAACATTATGCATAATATATGAAAATATTTGATAAAGACATTAGCCAGTGGTTGCAGATTGGGAATGAAGATCCCTGCGTTTGGCCATTTGCAGATCATTTGACTTTGTACTAAATTGTCTAAAATATATTTTCCCTTCAACTCATTAATAGCTACTTTGATATGAAGGTTCTGTGGTGAAATGCATTGGAGGAAACAGTCAAATATTGACGAATTTATTACTAAAATCTTCTCAGTGCCCACGCACGCTGGCAGTTTCTAAGAGTGGATCATGGTGCACAGTTTTCCAGCTTCTGCAGCATTTTCTAGGATACTTCAGAATTCTGAGCCAGGCTGTATAAAAAGGCCCCTCAGAGTAACATTTTATGATTACAGAGTCACTCATAAACTATTAAAGTGAATTTGCCACTATGGCTACAATTGAACCCCACAGCCTGGAAATGTTGTGATACATTGTCACACAAAGCACACAGAAATATCTAAAAAAGAATATATATTTTTTTAACTGTGGAGCTCAGATATTAAATGTCCCAAAACTCAATTTAGAGGCAACCTGAGCTTCAGCTTATTTTCCTATTAGTTGTGATTCCAGGGGCTATTACAGTCTATATTCTGACAGGCAATAACTCATTCCATTTAAAATGTATGTTAATTCACTTATAAAAAGCAGGAGGAAGACAAGGAACAGGGGCTGGAGAGATCAGACCATTTACAATTCAGTTAGCTAATCTTGCAGCCTTAATTAGATAAGGAGAAAAACCTTTTAACTTTATCCCATGTTTGAAAGAAGCACTGAGAAGTGTTCCAGACACAGTGCAAAAGGAATAGCAAACAAGAAAGTGTTATTTGGGCTGGAGAGATGGCTTAGCAGTTAAGGCACTTGCCTGCAAAGCCAAACGACCCAGGTTCGATTCCCCAGAACCCATGTAAGCCAGATGCACAAGGTGGCACACACATATGGAGTTCGTTTGCAGCAGCTGAAGGCCCTGGCACCCATTCTCAATTTCTCTCTCTCTCTTTCTCTTCTCTTCTCTTCTCTTCTCTTCTCTTCTCTTCTCTTCTCTCTCTCTCTCTCTCTCTGCCTCTTTCTGTCAAATAAATAAATAAAATATTTTAAAATATATAGATTATAAAAAGAAAGTGTTATTCTATGACCATACCTATCCCCCAATAATCATTTAAATTACTAATATCTACCCTGAATTTTAAACAAAAATCTTTATAGTACTGCTGAAGAGTTCCTATAGCCAATTATCATTTATAGCCTTTGTAGGTGTATAGATTCTACAAATAACAACCTTTTTTTTTTTTTTTTTTTTTTTTTTTTTTTTTTTTAAAGAATTTATCTCTCTTCTACCTCTCGCTCCTAGTACTCTTGGCTCTAACCAAGATTTACACAGTAACCTGGAGTTCAAACCCTCAGGTTTCTTGGATCACTATACAGAGATAATAACCTCTCCACCCTTTTGTTTCTGTACCAGACATTTTCACTATAAATCCAGCCTTTCTTCAATATCTGTAACAAAGTAGTTTCAAGTCACTGCCCCCCATGTCCACAGATGCTCAAGGCCCTTACATAAAATGGCATGGCTTTTGCATATAACCCTTGCCTATCTTCCCTCACATTTTACATCATATGTGTTTATAGTACCCTAACACAATGCAAAGTACATGAATAGCTGTTATGCTGTATTTTTACAGCAATGAAAAAAGCCTATACATGTTTAGTACAAACACAAGATATTTTCTGAATATTTTTTTGATGCCTGGTTAAAGGTTTAACCTGCAGATATGGAGATCTAGCTTTATTTATTTCCCATGATTTTGTGTAATACCAGTCCTCAACCCAGAAGAAAGGCAGAGAGGAGGCTGTTGCCATCCACACTGAAGAATGAGGACCCTGTGTCTCGGCAAAGGAAGATGCTCAGGAAAGGGAGATTCAGGCCTTTGTTTTCGGCCTGTAGTGACCACTCTGCTTCTTCACTGTGCTCCCCATTCAGCCCCACAATGAAGCCATGATGACCAGTCACAAATACAGAGTTCTTTCTTGCAGGTTCTGATCTCACTCCTAAAGGAATGATTTGGGGCCACATTATTTAACCTTGAGTTTCCAAAAGTGTTAACTGGGCATGGTGTGTTGTATACTTTACAAACAACTAAGGATTTAATTAGTTAGTTCAGCAAAGAAACTAACTGTGGGTATCGGTATATAATAAATATGAGTGAATTAGCTAAAGACTCCATTAAGAACTCACTTCCTGGGGTTGGGAAGATGACTCAGTGGTTGAAGGCATTTGCTTGCAAAGCCTATTTGTCCAGGTTCGAGTCCCAAGCTACCCACATAAATCAGATGCAAGTAAGTGCTGCAAGCATCTGGTGTTATTTTGCAGAGGAAAACCTTGCGCGCGCGCGCACACACACACACACACACACACACACACACACACACACAAATAAATAAATTTTTTAAATAATTTTTTTATTAATGCATATATTGGGCACTCACTCTAATCTAGTTAAGATCATGATCCTATGGATTCTTTAGCTACTTTATTGTGCTAATTATTATTATAATTTATGTGAGCACTTAACAGACAAAAAACCCACAAAGCAGAAGACTAATAAATAAACCAGAAGCAAGAGTTGAACCTTGTGACAGGCAGGTAGAATATATCTAGGTTAATATAGATATTTAAGATAATATTCTCCATCTGCCTCTCTCTCTTTCTCTGTCTCTCTCAAATGACTAAATAATATTTTAAAAAAAATAAGCCTGGAGAGATGGCTTCTTGGGTAAAGCACTTGCCTGTGAAGCCTAAGGACCCAGGTTCATTTCTCCAGTACCCACGTAACCCAGATGCACAAGGTGGCACATGCATCTGGAGTTCATTTGCCATGGCTAGAAGCCCTGGTGTGCCCATTCTCTCTCTCTCTTCATCTGCCTATTTCTGTCTCTCTCTCTCAAATAAATAAATAAATAATATTTTTAAAGATAATAATAACAAATCCAATAAATTATTCTCATTCTACTTTTCTAATAGTATGTGTGACTATATTCCAAAATTTCAAATCACCCCTTCAAACCAACTTCTTGGGAGAAGAGCTTCTACAAAGCCTTGTGGGTTTGAAGAATATGTGATTGGAACTATTTTCTTGAATTCTAAACTAGATAGGTCCATATCTCAAGGTATATCCATAGGCTTGAAACATGCTTGGAAACCACAGGAGCCTTTGTATATTGAATGTACAAATACAGCGTTTTATTTTTTGTTTTTTTTTTTTTTTTCCCAACAAACAGTTTAATTCAGCCTCCAGTTGGCTTAAACCTAGAGGAACCTTATTAGAAATCACAGCTGGGGATCTTCCTGCCACACCTTCTGGTTAGCATCATCCTTCTCTGTAATGGGATGATGTCTTCAGTGCATTTGGATGGGTGGTTTTTAATGATGGCAGAGGGGTTGGGGGTAGTGGAGAGCAATATAAGGAAAGCTAGCATTACTGGAGGTGAGAAGATGCAAAACCCTCAGCAGATCTAAGGATCCCTCAAACCTGCCTACGTGACTTCACAGGGATTGCAGTGGAATCCATCTCAACTGTAAAAATACATAAAAGCGATCATTTCCTATAAAAGAGGCAGACATTTGACTTTGCACCAGAAGTTCTTTGATTTATTGACTTGAGGCTTGGGCTACTATTGAATACCTTTTTTTTCACTGTTTGATTCATTATTTTATTAATTCACTTGACAAATAGTTATTAATCACCCACCGCATGCCAAGTACTGTTATAGATCATGTAAACAAAGCTATGACAAAAATAACCCAACCCCTCTGTGCCCTAGTAAGTCCTAGTAACACGTGTTCAATAAATACTTACCATAACTGATCTCCAAACAGCAGATAATAATGGGCACTGATACAACATGAAATGATAGAAAAGAAGCCAATAATGCTATGTTCGTGTCCAAACAGGATTCAAATGAGTTCAAATTAGTGGGCTATACTTTTTAATTCATGTATTAATAAGCTCCATGTTATAAATTTGAGGATAAATTTATTTTTCCCTTTTCTGGCCATAAACCAAAGGATAAAATAGCTGTGAAATCCCAAGATGTGGAAAGTGATGCTAGAAATCTGTAACTAAAACCCCCATTGTGAACTGAGAAATATACCTTTTATATTTTCTTTTTATTATTTATTTATTTATTTGTGAGACAGAGAGAGAGAATAGGCATGCCAGGGTCTCTAACAGCTGCAAACAAACTCCAGATGAATGAGCCACTTTGTGCATCTGGCTTTATGTGGGTACTAGGGAATTGAACCTAGATCATTAGGCTTAGCAGGCAAGTGCCTTAACCACTGATCCATCTCTGAAGCCCTTGAATACCTTTGAAGAAAAGAAATTCCAATCAGAAGATAATGTGAAGCTCAGTCCTTATACAGTTCTTAGTGGCTGCCTTACCTCTCTCAATTATCAAGGCCAGACTAATGGAACCCTTCCCTACTCTCATCTATGCCTCACAGTGCCCTGGAACATAGTTCTACACATCAAAGCCCCGTGGTTTATCATGAGAGAGAAAGATAAGGCCCGACGCCTGCAGTAGAAGAACTACCATGGACCCTTCAGCAGACAATGTTGAGCATATGTGGTACACACATATGTACATATGTGCATGTGCATGTTCATGTGTGTGCAAGCATGTAGGTGCTAGAGGACAATCTCAGGTGTCATTCTTCAGGAATGTCATCCATCTCTTTTTGAGGCAAGTTCTCTCATGGGCTCAGATTTTGCCAATTGGTCAAGACTGGCTGGCCCGTGAGCCCCAGGCTTCCCCCTGCCTCTTCCTCCCCAGAGTTGGGATAATAAATGCATACCACCATACTCAGCATTGTACATGGGTTCTGGTGTCTTATCAAAATATTTTATTCTACCTCTCTAGTTTCTGATTAGCCCTTATAATCTACTTCCCTCTATGGAACCAGCTCTGTTCTCCTTTTCCATTTTGGAAGTTACTAAATCTGTTGGTTTCTGTGGGGATGAACTATAAGATTGAAATATGGGAATGGACTGTGGGATATTTCTTAAAGACCTTTCTTGATAACTTTCCTGAGATTATTGCTGTGAGATGCTAAAGCCCTTACATGTAACTTGCCTTAAAGTTAATCTTACAACTGTATAATGCACCCACTTAAAGCAAAGTGACTAGGTTTCCTCTGCGTGGGAGGGCCTCTGCCTTCAAGAACATGGATGATGAATACTGACAATGTTTGGAGATGCTGACTGACCTTAAGACACGCTCTTGGCCCAATTTCCTCAGTGACCTGGTTGAACTTTCAACTCAAAGCAAGCATACATGCACAAGAAGTGCTTGACCTCAGTGTTAAAGACGATAAAGTTTGTAACTGAGGGCCCACTGATCTGTTGAAGGCAACAGGTGGGCTTAGTGTGATTTCTCTTTGATCAGAGTGTATGCGTGTGTTCTGGATCAACGGAGTCCAGCAGGCCATACCTTTAAATCTCTTCCTTGAACAAATGTTTAAGGATTAGCCAAAGTCAAAAGTTCCTTACCCTCTGCTCATGCAATGGTTTGGGGCTGTTCAATAAAAATACCAGTGAACACCTGGTACCTGGAAGTGGCAGGAGATGCAGCAGATTTACCAGTGGCTCAAACTAAACTTCTCCTCAGTTTCCTTTTCCCTCAGCCCGCTGCTGTTGCTACTGCTACTGCTGCTACTGGTGGGCTGGGTATGCCAGGAGTCATCTCTCCCATTTCTTAGCCTCTGCTCCTAGAAGCAGTTTGCTCATTTCTGGATAGGAAAATTCCAGAAGTTAGTCTACTAAATTCACGACTGTGCCCCCCCCGCCACAAAGTTTCTACTATATAACAAATGAATTTGCATAAACAGCATTTTGTGTCTTCACTTTCATATGCCTAAAACCTGAAACAGGCAGTTAGAGGCTGCTCTTGATACACATTTTTTTTTTTTTTACTTGTCATCAGAGGATAACTTAAAGCACGATGACCTTTTGGCATCTCTGCCTTCCCTATACTTTGACTGAAGGGACAGTTACTGTCCTTAATCTGTCCTCTTAAGTCACCTGGCCTTCCAGGAGGAGCAAAACATTTCAGGACAGACCCTCCGTGAGGACAACTTCCATGGGGTCTAGCCTGCATCTTCAGCGAGGAACAGAGTCACAAGGGAACAACTTGTCAGGACCATCCCACAGCACAGTTCAGAGCTGAGACGAGAATGGGTGGGTGGAGCCACGTGTTGATTAGGACAGCTTCATCGTCCATTTACTTCTTGCCTTCTCCTTAGATTGAAAGCTCACATCAGTACCCAGAAGAATGGCTTGGTGTGGGTTCTCTTTATCTGTACCTCTTCCCAGTATAGGAAAATTGAATAAATCTGTCAGATTTTAACCATTACATGTCCCGTTAATAGGCATACTGGGGACTGGTGGCCAGTCTAGCCTGTTGGGGCTGTCATGGCCCATGTTTTTGCTTAAAAACTCAGGTAAGAGCTGGAGAGATCCCTCAATGGTCAAAGGTGCTTGCTTGCAAAGCCTGCATACTTGAGTTTGATTCCTCAGTAACCACATAAGACTGGATGCACAAAGTGAAGCATGCACCTGGAGTTCCTTGTCGTGGCAGAGGTCCTAGCGCACACATTCATTCTCTCTCTCTCTCTCTCTCTCTCTCTCTCTCTCTCTCTCTTCCTCTCTCTCTCTCTCTCTCTCTAGTAAATTAATACAATTTTTTTTTTGGTTTTTTAGAGGTAGGACCTCACTCTACACCAGGGTGTCCTGGGATTCCTTGTGTAGTCTCAGGATGGCCTTAAACTCACACCAATCCTCCTATCTCTGCCTCCCAAGTGCTGGTATTAAAGGTGTGCACCGCCATGCCTGACAGAGACAGGGAGAGAAAGAGAGAGAGAGAAGGGCATGCCAGGACCTCCAGCCACTGCAAACAAACTCCAGACACATGTGCCACCTTGTGAATCTGGCTTACGTGGGTCCTGGGAAATCAAACCAAGGTTCTTTGGCTTTGCGGGCAGACACCTTAACTGCTAAGCCATCCCTCCAGCCCCAGCAAAATATTTTTTAGTGGAAAAAAAAAATAAAAGCTCAGGTAAGAAATTTGTCTTGAAGCATGAGGATTCTCACCCCAGTGCATAGCTGCCTAAGTCCTCAAGGGAACAATTTTGTGTGGTGCCTTGAACTTTCCTGAGCAAGTTCATTAACACAGTTCCATGAACAAATTCCCTAAAGTAACATGACTGACACACTTTTATATCAAGAGGGAACTTGACACACTTCCTCTCACTGTAACAGCTTGTTTATGGATCAAGGACAAATGGTAATCCTTAGACATCAAAACTAGAGCTTTATCCAAAGATGAAACTGAGCTGGACAAACGTTTTAGCAGTTACAGGCAGTTGCTTGCAAAGTCTGATGGCCTGGTTCAATTTCCAAGTACCCACGTAAAGCCAGATGTAAGTTGGTACATGCATTTCAGATTCATTAGCAATGGCAAGAGGCCCTTCTCTCTTTCTTTTCTCTCCCTTTCTCCTTCCCTCCCTCCCTTCTTCCCTCTTTGCAAATATATTTTAAAAAAAAAGTTAAATTGAATTAATTTTTTAAAGTTAGATCTTTCTATCTTTTGGAGAAATGGCTCAGCAGTTAAAAGTGCTTGCTTGGGGCTAAAGAGATGGCTTAGCAGTTAAGGGGCTTGCCTACAAAGCCAAAGGACCCAGGTTTGACTCCCCAGGACCCGTGTAAGCCAGATGCACAAGGGGGCACATGCATCTGGAGTTTGTTTGCAATGGGTGGAGGCCCTGGCAGGCCCATTCTCTCTCTCCCTCTCTCTCCCTCTCTCTCTCTCTCTCTCTCTCTCTCTCTCTCTCTCTCTCTCAAATAAATAAATAAAAATAAAATATCTTTTTAAAGAAAGTACTTGCTTGTAAAGTCTGGGTTTGATTCCTCAGCCACCCATGTAAAGCTGGGCAAGCATTCACTTGTAATTGCAAGCAACCTTGGTGTACTTACACACATGAAAACAAATAAATTGTTTATTTTTAAGTCAGATGTTTTAAAAGATTGGTGCAGCTTTCCTGCGAAGAACTGCAGATCAACCCAGAAAAGACATGTTTCTTCTCTTGGTGCTCATTTTCACTTGACTTCAACTTTCAGTGACTGCCACTCTCTCTGGCACATGATGGCGGAAGACCTTGCCTGGGATCACCCTGTCTTCAGAAGGCAAGAAGGAAGGGAGGTTAATAAAAAGACATGAATCAGGTCTGGAGGTGTGGCTTAGCAGTTAAGGCACTTGCTGCCAAAGAGAAAGGACCAAGATTCAATTCCCCAGGACCCATGTAAGTCAAATGTACAAGGAGGCACATGTGTCTGGAGTTCGTTTGCAATGGCTGGAGGCCCTGGTGCACCAATTCTCTCTCTCTCTCTCTAAAATAAAAATAAAATAATAAAATAAAAATGAATTCACCCAGACAAGTTCCCATTCATTTGGTCTGAGAACTCGGCAGGGTCTGATTTAATGATACTAATATTCGGATGCCAGTCACATGCCAAACTGACTAACAGCACATGGGACTGGCATAATGATCACCTTTTGGAAACAAAGACGGTAAACAAATGGTCATTTACTTAAGGTCACAAATCTAATTAGTGATGAACAGATGTCAGCACCGACACTCGTAATAATTTCATAGTCATATTATTTCAGCATGAACTTTAACTTTCAATAAACCTTCAGTTCTGAGAAAATAAAATAAAATTATTTGAAGCAAATCAGGATATCAAGCTACTAGAAAAAGAAAAGCCCACTCTGCAGCCTGGAGAAATGGCTTCAGTGGGTAGAGCATTTACCACACCAGCATAAGTACAGGAGTTCAGCACTGATGTAAATGTCAGGCAGGTTTAGCAGCCAGGCTGCAATCCCAGAGCTCAGGAGGCAAAGACAGGGGATCCCCGGGACAAGCTGGCTAGCTGGACTGGCCCAAGTGAGAGATGCTGCCTCAGCAATTGTGATCAGGGAAGCACCTCGGACTTTCATATGCACACGTGTGTGCATGCACCCACATGTACCCACACATGGGAACATGCATAAATACAACACATCACACACATATGCACATGCACCCACACATGGGAACACACACAAACACAGCACATCACACACATGTGCACAGGCAAAAACAAAACAGAAAATCACTTTGTAAAAATGATAGAGACTATTTCTGTTATGTAGATTTCCTTTGCTGGTTTTGTGTGTGTGTGTGTGTGTTTGGTTTTATAAAACAATAGCCAAAATCAAACTTCATCAGTTAACTCAGAAGAATTCTGAGACAGTGATGTGACGGGGCGGGCGGTCACACCTGCCTAGCATACTCAAGGGCTGGAGGGGAAGGAGGAAAAGGGAGGAACAAAAGGAGTCCAGTGGAACATGAGAAGAGAAGTGGGAGCAGGAGGGGAAGGTGGAGGAAGAAAGAGGAGGAGGCAGAATTTGCCTCTTCAGAAATCTGACCAGCAAGTTACAAGGAAAGTATGAGGTCTTATGTCCAAAGAGAATCATTTTTTTAATTATCCTGTGCTGTGGCACTCCATCTCTGAAAAAGATGTCAGTACTTCCAATATAAATTATTAATATTCATATGAATTGTTGTTGCAAACTAGGCCTACTTTTTATTTAGAACCAAGACTGGAAACTTTTATTTTTATTAATTTCATCCTAAACATATGTGTTTGGACTTAGGAAATAAATATACCTGTGCATGTTTGGGCATGCACAAACATATACATCATTACATTAAACATAAAACTCATTCCTTCCCAGGCTCATCTTAGCCTTCGGTACCAATCTTCTCTTCTGTCTGTTTTTTTTTGGTTTTTTTTTTTTTTTTCAGTTTTTCAAGGTAGGGTCTCAGTCTTAATCAAGTTCAGGCTGGCCTGGAATTCACTATGAGTCTCAGACTGGCCTTGAATTCAAGGTGACCCTCCTGCCTCTGCCTCCCGAGTGTTGCGAATTAAAGGTGTGTGCCAACATGATTGGCTTTGGCGTTGTATTTTAAATACTTTGGGGATGGTGATGAGTTAGAAGTTTGGTGAAAGTAAGAAAAGGATTACTGAAGAGGAAGCAGGGAAGGATTTACATAAAGTTAGATGAAGCTCTTGATTTCCCACCAGGAATAGATGGTAAGACTCGATTGCTGAAGACTGCACATACTGGGGCTGCAAGTTAACTGAGAAACCCTGCTAGAGCTGAGCTAAAAACCTTCTCCATGTAGACCAGCTGACAGAAAGCTGGAAAAAGCTACGTTGCATGCAGATCAAGAAGAAAGAGAGAAATCACCAGTGTAGATACTCAACAGTGGACACTGCAAACCTTAAATTTGGTGAGTCAGTCCAAATGACCCAAAGGGTACAATGTCTATAATTGGGGAAACCAACCACTCTCTAATTGGACTGGAAGCCTGCTCCACCAGAGGGAATACATGCCTGATACTGAAAACCTACAATGGGGTAGTCATGAGCCCTAGGGGTGTAACGTCTGCTGCTGTCTGGCTTACATGTATATACTATGCTCACCGAACTGCCCAGTAAGCACTTCTTTTAATGTTCACACTCATATATTAATGCTACTCTCACTTTTGGCTAGAGAAGCTTCTCTTTTCAGATGGCGGTGATCTTGGGATGACTCAGAAGACACCATGGTGCTGAGAAGAAGGGACAGAGGAGTGCTCAAAACTGAAACATCTCTATCACACCTTCCAAGGGTCAGCGTCCTTTGCAGAAGAGGTGGTGGAAAGAATGTAAGAGTCAAAGGAAGAGTAGAACTCCTTACAACGTGCTCCTCCAGGCACAAAATGGCCTGGATATCCATGACCTTGCAGTACCTGGTACTACATACATAAGACCATCATAATAGGAGGAAAAGATGATGACATCAAAATAAAAGAGAGACTGATTGAGAGGGGGAAGAGGTATGATAGTGAAGTTGCAAAGGGGAAAGTGGGGGGGGAGGTAATTATCACGGGTTATTGTCTATAATTATGGAAGTTGTCAATAAAAAAGTAAATTTAATTTAAAAAGAAAGTTAGATGAGAAAGACAAGAGGATAGACAGTTGTTATGTGACAATACCAGGTGTCTTCATTACCCACATCAATCATAATTTTAATTGACTTTGATCCTACACATTGTCCTCACTGAAGAACACTTTCTATCAGAAATCCTGTCAGCCAAGTAAGGTTGTCCCCAATGTAATGATTCTAAACAAAATCAAAGTAAAAATTATTTTCCAGGTCTTGTGACCTGTACCAATGCTTGACTCATCAAATCAGAGGACCATCCTTCTGGGAATGATGTATAGCATAATCCTATATATAAGCTTCAAAAACTGTATAAATGATAAAGGCACACATTAAATAAAGTAGAGTGATGTGTATGTGACAGGAGCTACATGGACTGGAATACAGACCCAGGTGCTCCTTGCACAGTGAGTGGTCACTACTGATTTCTTACAAGAAAAAAGAAAAGAGCATCTCGGCTGACTCACTGCAAAGATAGAAGGAGGATGAAATCAGTAAGGGTTTGGCAAGTCACATGAACTTTAAATGAAACTTGAAACATCAAAACTGAAGTCCCTTTTTCCCACAAAGGACTTTCATCAAATTATGGCACTGTGTGTGTAAACTGGTCAATCAGGCATTTTGGAAGAGTAAAATTTTTCATAATTTCTCTTCTTTTTTGGGGGAGAGGGGCGGTGTTTGAGGTAAGATCTCATTCTAGCCCAGGCTGACCTGGAATTCACTTTGTAGTCTCGGGCTGCCCTCATACTTACAGTGATCCTCCTACCTCTGCCTCCCAAGTGCTGGGATTAAAGACGTGCACCACGACACCTGGCTCACAATCTCTTTTTTTTATATTTTTTATTATTATTTTATTTATTTTTGGAGAGAGACAGACAGAGAGGGAGAGGGAGACAGATAGAGATGGGCGCGCCAGCAGTCTCTCAGCTGCTGTGAACGAAATCCAGATGTGTCCGCCCCCTTGTGGTCAAGTGCGGCATTGCGCCCTTGCGTCACTTTGCATCTGGCTAAACGTGGGACCTGGAGATTGGAACCAGGTTCTTAGGCTTAGCAGGCAGGCACCTTAACCGCTAAGCCATCTCTCCAGCCCCCACAATCTCTTTTTTAAATGTATTTATTTGTATGGAAAGAGGACACCAGGGTACCTTGCCACTGCAAATGAATGCCCTTCCACCTTTGTATAGGTGGCTGGGGAATTGAACTCAAGCCAGGAGGCTTTGCAAGCAAGTACCTTTAACTGCTGAGCCATCTCCCCAGCTGTTCTGTAATTTCTTTATGCTTAGGAAGCAAAGCCCCTTCAGAAGGATGGGAAATAATGAAAATGTGCACAGAGTATTAGTAGTTAGGCAGCCCTGAGCAGGAGGGAGGAGGGCCTCATGTATAACCACCTCCTTTTGTAGTTAGGTTCAAACTGATGAGTCAGGCAGGGAGATAGCTGTGAGGTAACCAAGGAAACCAAAGGTATATCTTGGCAGTGGCGTCTCATGGTGATTAAAATGCCCTTTTGTTGGTTGTGTGTTCATGACCTCACAGGAGCTCTTGTTATCTGCACAAGACGTACATAATATTACACCCATCACCAGATTGTTGCAGCTGATTGAGAAGGGAAAAAGAAAAAGAAAAGAGGGCTGGAGAGATGGCTTAGCAGTTAAGCACTTGTCTGTGAAACCTAAGGACCCCAGTTCGAGGCTCGATTCTCCAATACCCACATAAACCAGATGTACATGGCGGTGCATGCATCTGGAGTTTGTCTGCCCATTCTCTCTCTCTCTCTCTCCCTCTCTCTCTCTGTCTCTAATAAGTAAATAAATAAATAAAATTTTAAAAAGAAAAGAGAAGACAAGTGTAGCAGACAGCTTCAGGTTCACTGAGATGAACTTCCAGACCAGGCACAGGTATGGAGGAAGGGATATTATTTATTGAAGCTTACAGATCCAGGGGAAGTTCCATAATGGCAGAAAAAGCTGGCCTGCTCTTCACAGGACCAAGCAGAGAGCGAGCCACAGCCAAAAGCCACAGCACACCTCAGGAACTCCAGCTAGGCACACTTTGCATATCTTTATATTGCAATCTTAAACCCACCACCACACCTTAAGGTCCGCCCAGTGACATTGCCTCCAGCCAGGTGGCTGCAGATGCAAACTATAAACTAATAAAGCACTGAATATATTAGGGGCCATCTATTCAAACTACCACAACAAGACAAGACATTAAAAATAAAAGAGGAAATAGTAGGAACAAAGGGGTTTCATTAGAGGGGGACAGGAGTGCCAGGATAAAGAGCAGCTGGACGATATTATGTATTATGTAAATCTTTCTAATAAAGTTTTTTTTTTTTTTTTTTTTGGTTTTTTGAGATAGGGTCTCACTCCAGTCCAGGCTGATCTGGAATTCACTCTGTAGTCTCAGGGTGGCCTTGAACTCATGGCAATCCTCCTACCTCTGCCCTCCCGAGTGCTGGGATTAAAGGCGTGTGCCACCATGCCCGGCTACTAATAAAGTTTGTATTTATTTTTTTTTTTTTTATTTTTTGGAGAGAGACACAGACAGACAGAGAGGGAGAGGGAGACAGATAGAGATAGGTGCACGAGCAGCCTCTCAGCTGCTGTGAACGAAATCCAGATGTGTGCGCCCCCTTGTGGGCAAGTGGGGCATTGCGCCCTTGCGTCACTTTGCATCTGGCTAAACGTGAGACCTGGAGATTGGAATTGGGTTCTTAGGCTTAGCAGGCAGGCGCCTTAACCTCTAAGCCATCTCTCCAGCCCTAAAGTTTGTATTTAATTAAAAAAAAAAACTTTAAAACCACCCTATTTTGACTCAACATCCTCGAAGCTGTCATTAGGTTATTTCTGGCATAGAAAAATTAAAGCACCAGGGCTCTTCCCCAGTGACCTTATATGTCCACCAGCAAACATCCTCCCAGTGACCATATATGCCCAGCAGACATCCTGATCAGCAGAGAGGGAAATAAAGCATGGGGTCACCCTGACCCCAGAGCGTGTGCAGTGGAGGTAATGAAATGAAGAGGCCTTGACAATGGCATTGTGATGGTGAGGAGACCATTACAAAATACTGAACCCAATGAGCTGCTCTCCCCACCACCCCACCACCCTACTTGAATCTATCCACTCTCCATGGCTTAAGGGACATTGGAGAAGAAGTAGTGGGGAGAATATAAGAGCTGAAGACTAGGGAGGAGTGCTTTGGAATGCGGTGAGAAATGAAATAGCCATGTCATTTCTTCCATCGTGGAAGGTGGAGGAGGAGGGCTAAACACATCAAAGTGGAAGCAGGACCAACTGGAATGAGCAGGGGACTCAAAAGGAAGGGAAGGTGGAGGACAAAAGAAAGTAATGGGAAGAGATTATGACCGAATCACATTACGTGCAAATATGAAAATTGTCAATAAAAATGGTTTTAAGGGTCTGGAGAGATTGCTTGGTGGTGAAGGCACTTACCTGCAAACCTTACCGTGTTTGTTTCCCCAGTGCCCATGTAAAGCCAGATATTCAAGGTAGCAGATGCATCTGGAGTTCATTTTCAGTGGCTAGAGGCCCTGGCGTGCACATTCTCTTCCTCCCTCCCTCTTGCTCTCTCTCTCTCTATCTCTGTGTGTGTGTGTGTGCGTGTGTGTCTCAAACAGATAAATAAAATATAAAAAAAATTTAAAGAGAAGAGAGAGTAAAAAGATTGTTCTGAAATCAAATAAACTTTGAAAAATAGATTCAAAAGAATTAGAAAGTTTGTAGATATCATATAGATAATGTGTGCATTTATCCAACAAGTAATTACTGTTTTCTCTGCTGAAACTGTATTAGGATACAAGTTAAACACTTATTAAACACAACAGCATCTGCTTACATGAAGCATGTGGCTTAGATGTAGAATAGGAATTAAACAAATCATCTAAAAAGTGGAGGTATCATTACATTATCGTGATAAAAGTGAATAACCAGCCAGGATGTTCCTCCTTAATCAATTATGCTTGAAAAAAACATCCAGATCACTGGCTCTCAGAGTAGGGTGCTCTTAAATCCAACTCTGCTACTTTTCCTCATTAACTGTGAACTTCTTTAAGAAAATTAGAAACATGCTGGAGAGGTGTATTAGCAGTAAAAGGGATTTGTTTGTAAAGCCTTCAGGCCCAGGGCAGAATTTCCCAGTACCCAAGTAATGTCAGATGACCAGGGTGGTGTAGCAGAAGGTCCTGGTATGCCCATACTGCCTATCTCGTTCTCAAATAAATAAATAACATTTTTAAAATCTAGAAGCAAACAATAAACCTTTATGAACTGCTCCAGATTTCGTTTTTAAATATTTTATTTTTATTTATTTATTTGACAAAGAGCGAGAGAAAGAGGCATGGAGAATGAGAGAGAATGGGCATGCCAGAGTCTCCAGCCATTGCAATGGAATTCCAGACATCATCACCACCTTGTGCATCTGGCTTATGTGGGTCCTGGGGAATTGAATCTGGGTCCTTTGACTTTGCAGACAAGTGCCTTAATTGTTAAGCCATCTCACCGGCCCACTTCTCCAGATTTCAAAGGACACGCTATTTATCAAGCACCTGCCAAATAGTAGATAAAGGGATAGCTCTTTCCCAAACTTGCCCCAAATACTCCATTTCAGTGTGGAAGACACTAATGAAATCATTGCACCTGAAATTTGTTTTCTGCACATGAACTCTTATTTCTTTAGATTTGTATGTGGTGTGGTCTGGCAATAATCCCTTGCCACTTCCCTTTAACAAAGAATCCTGGGAGGAGGGGGGAGGTTTAGCGGATAAGGCACTTGTCTGCAAAGGCAAAGAACTTAGGTTCAATTCCCCAGGACCCACGTAAACCAGATGCACAAGGTAGCCCCATATGTCTCAGTTGTTTCCAGGGTCTGGAGGCCCTGTTATACCCATTCTCTCTCTATTTCCCTCTCTCTCTCTCTCTCTCTCTCTCTCTCTGTGTGTGTGTGTGTGTGTGTGTGTGTGTGTGTGTGTGTGTGTGTGTGTGTCTTTCTCTCCCTCTCTCTCTGCCTCTTTCTCTCACTCTCAAATAAATAAATAAAAATTACATATTTTTTAAAAAAGAATCCTCAGCTGGAGAGATGGCTTAGCAGTTAAGGTGCTTGTCTGTGAAGCCTAATAACTCCTATTCCAGTCCTCCAGATCCCAGTAACAGTCAGATGCAACAGTGATGCAAGCGTGCAATGACACCGATGCTCACAAGAGGGCATCTGGAGTTTGTTCAAGGGGTCTAAAAGGCATGACCATTCTCTCTCTCAAAAAAAAAACAAACAAACAAACAAACAAATAAATAAATAAATAAATAAACAAACAAACTTCCAGTCCCTGTTTGATATTTATGTGGATCCAATGGCTATAAATTAGTCCACTTAGAAAACAGACCCAAGATAAATTCATCTCAAGATAAGCAAGATATCTGTATGTAATACAATGAAAATGCACCACACATCCATCTAACTTCTTCACCAACTTACGGTCTATTGCTTTGGGGTTTGTTTTGAAAGACACAGATGGAAAAGGCTGACTCCCGTTTCCCTGCCCGGAGACACTGATCATCAGTTACATCAGCACTCTGACAGGAAACACCACGCCACTACGGTCTGAGTTTGATCCTCTTTGATGTACATCCCGAGACTACCAGGTCATGGCTGGTTCAAGAGTTCATGGAAGCAAGCACCAAGGAAACTTTGGAGAAATGGGCAATAAGTAAAGGTTTGTGTGCACCCTGCATCTATCCAGAGACTGGGAGACATGTTCCAGAGTCGTTCCACTTGAGGGGAGCGAGCTGGGCTAGCGATGCCCCAGTGCCCATTCGTCACTGCCGGAGGGCAGTCCTGGGGTTTAGCTTCCCTAGTATTTCCAGCTGTCCCCTTACGTAGGCTGAGCACGCAGCTATAGGTAGAAGAAGCCTACAGGCAAAATCTTTTCAGAAACAAACCATCTGTGCACAGTGAAATGACAAATTTGAGGACATATGGCTGGATGACAAGAGAGGAAGCACACAGATAACTCAATTACCCAAGCATCTGTGGGCAAGAGTATCGTTCCTTACACATACATGTGTCAGGCATGTGTTGATAAGCCTTACTCAGGTAAGCAAAAGTCAACTGAAAGGTTTACTGCACACAAGAAACTTGCTTTAAAAATTGACAAGCACGGGGCTTAGAGGATTCCTCAATGGTTAAAAGCACTTGCTTGCAAAGTCAGATGACTCTGGTTCCATTCGCCAGCACCCATGTAATCCAGCTGTAGATAGTGGCACTTGCATCTGGAGTTTGCTTGCAGTGGCAGGAAGGCCTAAAATGTCCATACTCTCTCTGGCTCTCTTTAACTCTCTATTTAAAAAAAAAAAAAAAAAAAAAAAAAAAAAAAAAAACTTTTTAAATATTTTATTATTTTTATTTATTTATTTGAGAGAGAGAGAGAATGGGAGAATGGGCATGCCAGGGCCTCCAGCTGCTAAAAACAAACTCCAGATGCATGCACCACCTTGTGCATATGGCTTACATGGGTCCTGGGGAATCGAACCTGAGTCCTTACACTTCGAAGGCAAGCGCCTTAACCACTACGCCATCTCTCCAGCCTGTTAAAAAAACTTTTTTATTGACAACTTCCATAATTAAAGATCATAAACCATGATAATTCCTTCCCCTCCTCCACTTTCCCCTTCACAAATCCATCAACGGAACAGAATAGAGCACCCAGATGTTAATCCAGGCAATTACAGCCATCTGATTTTTGACAAAAATGCCAAAAATATTAATTGGAGAAAAGACAACCTCTTTAACAAATGGTGCTGGGAAATTTGGATATGTACATGTAGAAGGATGAAAATAGATCCTTATCTCTCTCCATGCACAAGAATCAAGTCCAATTGAATCAAAGACGTTAATATCAGACCTGAAACTCTGAAACTGCTAGAGGAAAATGTAAGGGAAGCCCTTCATCTATTGGCACAGGCAACAACTTTCTGAATATAACCCCAGTTGCTTAGGAGGTAAAACCATTAATCAACTACTGGGACCTCTACATATCCTAGGCTCAATTTCTTCTGGATTTAATTGAATGAAAAAAGCAGTGGAAGCTTAAGAAATTGCTTCAACTAGCATAACTCTCTGTTATCATATTATTTTCTAATATATCATTCTAAAGTGAAGAAAACAAATTATAAAATCTAATAAGAGTTTGGTACCCTTGGAATTTATTAATTACCTCATTCAAGTGAAATCATATAAATTCTCTTTCCTTGAACAGATGAAGTCACTACTGTGATGTCATTTCCCTTGCCCAGGCCCCGACTTTTGTTAGCTATATTTCCATGCTGTCAGGGCACATGAATTTATATTCTTCCTTTGGCTTAAACTTCTCACAATTCTGTTATGTTCACTTTATATTTAAGTGAAAATATTGCTTTTTGCCATAACCTCTCCATTCTTTAGTTCATCTTCCATTGACTCAAGTTCACAGTAAGCAATTTTTTAAAGAGGGTCTTGTGCACAGGTGACCCCTAAGACATTTTTAGACTTGCTTTTATTGTAGAGAGAATAATAGGCCATTTCTCACTTCCTTCACGCCTCTTTGGCAGACTTTTTTCTCTTTTGCTAGGGCGTTCAGCATTCCTCTGAGGAGATCTAATGCCAGCCTGGACATCTATCTTTGTAAATGGCTTGATCTCAACCCAGAAGTTTCAAGAATTTTTCTTTAATACTAAAAGTATTGCTGTTGAGAGTTTTGTATGCCTTTTCTTAGAAATAAATATGTATATATACATATGTACATGTATCTATACCTTCCTTCTTTCTTTCCTCATTTTCTTTCATTTTTCCATCTCTATTAAGATAAGGTGACCATTTTTTTTTGTGTGAAAGGAGTCCTTTTTCCTGAATCACCTATCCCTGAGAGCCTTGTCCACTACACCACATGCATACATAGATGACAAAGGATAAAGTCACTCAACTGTCTTGACAATCTGGCTCAAAATACTGTACACTTGCCAATGTGGTTTATAACAAGTGGCAGAAAGATGAATAAACTTCCCATGTGTACTGGTGTAATCTTCTCTGTTTCCTAGACTTTCCCGCTCCTTGCCTGAGCTACTGCTATGGGTCCAACGAGTGTCCATGAAGACCCGGGTGCTGAAGGCTTGGTCTTTGAGATGGTTCTGAAGGCTTGGTCCTTGAGATGGTACTTTTGGGAAGTGGTGGGACCTTTAAGATGTGGAGATTTGTGAGATACGCTTGAGTCCTCAGGAGCATTTCCTTGAAAGGAATTGTGGAAGCTAGTCCCTCAGTGTGCTTCTATTCCCTAGACCGCAATGTAAGCAATTTGCTTGAATACATGCCCTGGCCACAATGTGCCACCATCAGCAGGGACTCAAAGCCATGGGTCCTCCCAGTCTTTGACCGAAGCTTCTAGACCTATGAACTAAAATAAGTCTTTTGTCATTATAAGTGAATGATCTCAGGTGTTTCATTATAGTCTCATAAAGTTGACTAACACAGCTACCTCTCTTTGAGGATCATGGCATGGAGGTTGTTCTATTGATGAATAGTTTTTCTGGCCCTTTGCTAATTTGGTTAAGTTTCTTTATTCAGAGAAGTATTCTGGAAAGCACTCTCATTCTTAAAATACATATTTCTAAAATGTACATGGCTCAGCTATTTAACTGATTCCTGTATTCACAGTGTGACCCATGCTTGTGCCCAACAGAAATACTCACTTTTCTCCACTTAGGTTATATTCATCCTCCCAGCGACCCAGTGTGACCTTCAGTAGCATCTTTTCTGTATACACCTTATTGGGAAATTGTGGCAATGAGATAAATGAGCTAACACACATCGATATCATCCAGATAACTCTGTCGCACCCAAGAGAGAAAGCATTCTCACTTTCACCACTTTCCCTTATAGGAAGAACTGGCTCAAGTATTGGGTGTGTGGAGACGATAAGTGTTAAATGAGGTACGTGTCATCAGAGATTTCATCGTTTACCAGATTTTACTAGAATAGCCTTCACAATGGATAAAGCAAAAGTCCCTTCTGATGTGGTGTGTGCATGTGTGTGTGTGTGTGTGTGTGTGTGTGTGTGTCTTATTCATGGAGATCTTAAAACAGCCTTGAAAATAACCAAGTACCCAGTCCAGAATGGTACAAATTCAATGATCGTTTTTTTAAAAATTTGGTTCCTTTATTAGCAACCTGAAATCATAAAATAAGGAAAAATTAAGGAGGCTGGGGAGATGGCTCAGCAGTTAAAGATGCTTTCCAAACCTGCTGGCCCAGGAATTCACGCATGCACACATGTACACACCCAAATAAAGAAAATTAAAAGATTAAGGAGCTAAATTTTTTTAAGGATAAGAAGGGATAGGGAAGGAGGGATGTGAAGCCGAGGAAATAGTACATTGTTCAAGGTCTGTTTGCCAAGCTGTTTGCCTAGGCTAGATGATTACAGAAAAGCAAGTAATGCACAAGGATCTCTTTCTTTTAGTTCTACCCTGTGGGCAGGAAAGCAAAAGATGAACAGCTGAACACACACAGAGATAAAAAGCTCATGTATACTTTACCTTGCAATACATCAGGGGATAAAGGATATTAAATAAATGTTCCCACTAATTTTGAAAACTATAAGCTGTGTACTACTAGCTTATTATCATAACCAAGAGAAAACCCTCCACCTACCATGATTCTGTGTGAAACGAAAGTCTGTAGGCCCCTGGTGAAACTCAATAATTTTATCTTTGTACTAAAGAAACATTAGGAAATTGGCAGCTGCATCAACTAACTGAGAGCTGAGCTTTCTTAAGGTCCTGTCAATGCAGTGCCTTCAATTGAAAGCTGCCATTTCTTGACTTCCCTCTGTGCTCTCAAAACAGAGTTCTCCCTATTTCTTGCTACAGATTTTCCATCTCAGGAAGATCAAAACAGACACTTGACCTTGTGGATCATCTTATGTTCAGTTCCTGCTCCTTGGCACACAGTGTTGGTTTTTTTTTTTTTTTTTTTTTTTTTCCACTGAAGCCTCAGGAAAACTCATCCGTGGCTGTCCTCAGACAGTCACTGTGAAGGGACATGAACCTCTGGCCATAATGTGAGTTTGTGAAAAGCCTTATGGTGCCATGTGTGGGTAAGATCCACATAGAACGTGAAAAAGGAACAGGGACATGTAAAAAGCCTTGCCTACAACAGTAATGTATTTCAAAGCTGGATATATTTTATTTATAAATAACATCTGGATACAGAAATTAATAAGATGCTCCCAAACATCTCAAGTTTATTAGTACATACATATCAGAGAAGAAAGATAGCATGTTTATGTGTTTCTTCCACTTGACAGAATAAAAAAGCTGATTATAGTAAGACAACTTAGCAGACAAAGTACCAGGTCACTGGCAAACTGTATGTGGGCACACCTGAATAATTTCCCTGAATACATTCATTTACACTGTCTATGCTGTGCACTTCTAGCCCATACATAACTTTAGGTCAACCTAAATTCAGTTTCCACTTGTCATGGTTCTACTAAGCTATTAATGAAAAAGCAATAGTTAAATTTTAACCCCTTTGGCTTCATCCTTCAGCCATGACCTTTCTGAATGCATTTACTTGTGCACTGTCAAAGATTCTCTAATGTGGTTGGAGAGAAATCCGTTTTATCCATCTACTGTTATCCATAGTGTCCATTCTAGACAGCAGCGCAGATTGAAAGTTTTGACATGTGTTTTAGCATTAGTCCAATTTAATTTTATCTAATACTTGGCTTTGAAAAAAAAAAAAGATATATCAAATGCAGACACTGATACTCTGTAGCCAGAAAGGTTTTTAACCAACATGAAATTCTTCCTTTGTCCCCAGTAGCACCGACTCAGCAGCTTCTATGAAGCACAGTAGAGACTCAGATGTGTACTGTTCGCAAGGGGTGGGGCAGGGGCTTGCAGGAAGTCATCCTGTTGCATAGAGATGGCTGTTGTTGACACACATCTCTGTAAATACCTCACAGTACTATCTCTTGATGCAATCCCATTTTTTAAAAATGTTTTTTCCATTTTAAGTGTTATTCATCCATGACCTGAATGACTTCCTTAACATGAGAGAGAGAGAGAGAGAGAGAGAGAGTCATTCTAATGTTTGCATGGGAAAAGGAGAGTTCCTATCAGTAAGGTGCTAGTGCAAATACATAGCTTGATGATGACATGACATTTATAAGGCCCCAGAGTTCCTGCCCAAGGACAGACAGGATGCTACCCTCTCTAGCCGATCCCAGGGGTCAGCACATCCAGGATGCGCAGTGGTTGAGTATTCACAGTCCTGGCTGTTCTCTGTTGGACTGCTGGAGAATGGAGTAGTCAGCAGACCTAGACTCACCGGTCTTATTTAATCTCGAGATAGAAAATAAATCTATACTATTCCCAGTGGATTTCTGCACAGACGGTCAACACCAACTGTGCAACTATCCAGAGAACTGAGGCTTAAAAGACTGAGCCCTTAAAAGGCACCAACACTCTCCTTCTTAAAGTAATGTAAAAACACACGCTAGGAAGATACTGAGGGTCTCGGTTTTTAAGAATATACCTTTGCTTAATTTGATCTTGGTCCTGAACCCAGATCACCAGCAGCCTGCCATACTGTTCTGGAAAGGGGATTAAAAACCCCATTGTTTCATCTTTTTAACATGTTTCCTTTAGATATTCAGGGAACATGGAACTATACTCAATAGTTCAGATGAAGAAAGAAGGCTGTTGGTCAAATTCACAGAAAAAATGAGTAAGAGAGGCAGGGGTAAATCAACAGAAACATTTTATTTTATTTTATTTTATTTTATTTTATTTTATTTTATTTTATTTATTTTATGAATTGTACTGAAAGACTACTTTTGCAGGGCTAGAGAGATGGCTTAGTGGTTAAGGCGCTTGCCTGCGAAGCCTAAGGACTCATGTTGTACTCTCCAGGTCCCACGTAAGCCAGACGCACAGTGAGGCAAGTGCACAAGGTTGCACATGAGCACAAAGGGGTACACATGTCTGGAGTTTGATTGTAGTGGCTGGAGGCCCTTGGGTGCCAATTCTCTCTCTTTTTTTCTCTCTCTCTTTCTCTAGCTCTCATTTAAAAAAGCCAGTCTGTTGGGCTTGCCTCAAAAAAAAAAAAAAAAAAAAACTACTTATGCAATGACAAGTCTGGACCCGCTATTTCCAGAGACACCAAATCCCTATGACAAGAGTCCTCTAATGCACTTATCCAAAACAGTGCTTCCCAGAAAGAGACAATGTGAATTCCTCCTACTGCTAGGTGTCCAGGACACTTTGGTTTGCTTCTTGGCAACATTTGGCAACTTGGCAACATGTCCTATACTAACAGGAAGGCTGGAAACCAAGCATTTGACAAGAGCCAAATCCACTGCCCTGTTACTTCTTTTCATGCTTCTTGGTTAACTCTCGTCCGCCCAGCTGTCCCTGACCCCGGATGTCACTGGGCTCGCCTGCCCTCTGCAGACTCTCCTGGGAGACCTGCTGCACGGCTTGCAGGATGGCATTCTGCACAATCTGTTTGCTGGTGTTCTGCAGCTTTGCCTCTTCAGATTCATTTCCAGGCTTCTCACCTAGCCAAACACAGGAGAGGGAGGACAGGAGGAGAGAAATTAATTTCAGGAACTGTGACCTGCAGTGGTAGGAGAGTAAGGTAAGAGGTGCTGCTGGAAGGAGGCTTGTGCAGCACACAGTGCTGCTGTGACAATCTGAATGTGAACTGTCCCCGTAGTCTCATGTGTTTGTCATGAAGCCTCACACTTAATTCCTTTGGGAGGTGGAGCCTTGCTGGGGGAGATATGTCCCAGGGGTTAGACCTTGAGATTTATTATTCCAGTCCTAGTGGCTGTTCAGAGCTCATTCCCTCTTGCTGCTGCCTCCCAGTGCAGGTGACGAGATGTGATGTCCAAACCTCTTCTCTGCCTTGCTTTCCCTGTCATGATGAAACTTTACAAGATTATAAGCTGAAATAAAGTCTTTCCTCTTACGCTGCGTTTAGGCTGGTGTTCTGTCCCAGCAGTGAGAAGTTATCAGCTGCTCTCTTCCTTCTTGTTTCCAGTACAATCTCCATTGTGCCTGCCCTATAACACACTTAGGTTAACATCCTGACCACCCCAGTATCCTCAGCTGCTAGAGGTGATCATAAGAGAGTGCCGGCCACCTCCGGGAAATCTTGCAGGCAGTGAAAGACTCCTGTCCCTTTGGCTGTTTACACCTTTTCCTTCCTTTACAGAATACACAGCTTGCTCAGCTATCATACACTAAATATGGAAATGAATGCCCACATTGTGAGCATGGCTGAGGGTGGAAAAAAAGAGTTCAAAGGCATCATTGAGCATCGGCCCCAGCCCTGGGCCATGTATGTGATAAAAAGAAACCCTTTTGTTTAAGCCACTATTTTTAAGGTATTATGTTACCTACAGCCTAACATCTATTATGTAGGGCTGAAGAACAATAAATGAGCAACCAATCCATATTAAGCTCAAGGCCATTAATGTCATTGCAATGACCGGGGCCATTCACCAAAAGTTATTCCCTGTCATTGACAAGAGTGCTGGAAAACATCTGTAAAGGATTACAGAGTAGCCAAGTTAGGCTCTTGGGTCATGCTGTTTCTGGAGTAACTGACCAAGTATGCTGTGGTACCATAAACTCAGCTAGAGAGCAGAGGCAAATGAGTGCACACAGCTCTACTGCTAGAAACAATTATTTCCAACTAGCTGGGGAGAAGGCTCAGTGGCAAAGTGATTGCCACTCAGGCATGAAGAGCTGAGTTAAGATTTCCAACATCCTCCCAAAATAGCGGGTGTGGTGGTGTTCATCTGTATCCCCAGAGCTGGGGAGGCAGAGACAAATAATCCTTGGGACTCAGTGGCTAGATAGACTAGCTGAATTTATGAACTCTAGACTCAGTAAGAGATTGTCTCAAAAATAAGATGGACAGGGGCTGGAGAGATGGCTTAGCAGTTAAGGCTCTTGCCTGCAAAGCCAAAGGACTCAGGTTCGACTCCCCAGGACCCACATAAGCCAGATGAACAAAGGTGGCGCATGGATCTGGAGTTTGTGTGCAGTAGCTGGAAGTGTGCCCATTCTCTCTCTCTCTCTCTCTCACTCTGCCTCCTTCCCGCCCTCAAATAAATAAGTAAAAAATAAAATATTTAAAAAATAAGATGGAGATGTTGGGCATGGTGGCGCACGCCTTTAATCCCAGCACTCGGGAGACAGAGGTAGGAGGATCGCCTAGAGTTTGAGGCCACCCTGAGACTACATAGTTAATTCCAGGTCAGCCTGGACCAAAGTGAGACCCTACCTCGAAAAACCAAACAATAATAATAAAAAAATGGACAGTGATTGAAGAAGACACCCAACATTGACCTCTGGCCTCCACATGCATGCAGGCACACATGTGCCTATGCATGCACACAAACCACACACATACACAGGCATATTTGGTCCATTGGCCACTGTGTGTCAATGGATGCTCTAGAAGGGTAGAAATTTTCTAATCAGAGGACAAAGAAGTTTATACAACATTGCTCAAGTATCCTTTTCACTCTTGAGTTAAAAACAAATTTAAAAAACCCTAATTTTACTTGGATAGCTATTTAGTTCAGAGGTTAAAGGTGCTCACTTGCAAAGCCTCATGGTCTGGGTTCAATTCCCCAGTACACATGTAAAGCCAGATGCACAAAGTAGCACATTCATCTGGAGTGGCATCCAGTGGCATGAGGTCTTGGCACACCTTCATGCCCTCTCTTTCTGTCTGCTCTTCCTCACTGTCTCTCTCTCTCTCTCTCTGTGTGTCTGTCTGTCTCTCTCTCTCTCTCTCTAAAATAAATAAAAATATTTTTAAAATAAAAAATAAGGGCTGTAGAGATTGCTCAGTGGTTAAGGTGCTTCCTGCAAAGACTAACAAGCTGGGTTCAATTCCCCAGTACCCACTCGTTCCAGCCACGTGTTAGGTCATCTATAACTCAGCACCCTGAGCTCATTCTGGCCCTTCAACTACAGCGAGAGAATCAGATCAGAGGTGAGAACACATCTCCTGACTAGGATCTTGCAAGCCCTTTGCACGGAGGACAGAGAAAATGTCCACAAGTTCATGTTTGTCCAGCACAACATGGACTGGTGATCCAAGCATCCGCTTGCAAGGACTTGGTGTTTCAGAAAACTCTGGTAGAGACCCAACCCTTTCCAAAAGTACAGCATGGAGAAATGTACTGCAGCCCAGAAGGCAGAGCCAGCCACAGACATCCTTGGAGCCTGGCCATTTACATTCAGGACTTTAACTTGCTGCGTTGTAATGAATCACCTCTACATTGTAGGTTGGCTACTGCCTCCTTTAAAAAGGATGCAAATGTCTTCTAGCCCAATTAGCATTTGCGACACCATTTTCCTATTTCACAAAAGATGACAAATCGATTTAATTAGCTTTAAACGCTAAATGCTCAATATGAATACCTTGAAGTATAGAATGTGATGTAACTAAATTGTCTTCATGGCCTGTCCAATGAGAACTGTGAATCCACTCTCTATTCAGACGCTCAGAATACCCCACTTCCCAGTAACCACCCAGGCCACCTTATAGAAATCCAGACTTTCCCAGAACATCTAGAGCTTTACCACTCCCCCATCAGAGCTTCCTGTTTCTGGTCCCATTCTCATTCACCCCTGAAGAATTTGTCCCAGAAAATCGATTGCAATACAGTTAATGATCAATCTTAATTCTTTGTGAGTATTCATTAAAATAATGCATCTGGACTGGAGAGATGGCTTAGTGGTTAAGACACTTGCCTGCAAAGCCTAAGAACCCAGGCTGGATTCCCCAATACCCATGTAAACTGGATGCACAAGGTAACACATGTGTCTGGAGTTTGCTTGTAGTGGCTAGAGGGTCTGGTACACCCATTTTCTCTCTCTCTCTTCTCCCTCTCTCAAATAAATAAAATACTTAAAAATAATACTGCTTCTGACAACTATAGAAATATACTAATTTGCATCATTTCCCCCCCCAAAAAAGACTCAGCATGCCATTTACTACTATTATGTAAACCCTATTATATTTCTCCACAATGGGTTGGGAAATCAGTGTTGTCATTTTGAGGCTGAATCTGGTTAGTAAACATTTTATCTTCTATTTACTAGTGCATGTGTCTATGAGTGTGTGCCATTGTTTCTTGCTACCACCAGAAAGCCATCCAGCTTCATGTGGGTGTGCGGACAATTGAATCCAGGCCAGCAAGCTTTGCAAGCAAGTATCTTTAACCATTGAGCCATCTCCCCAGACTCTGGGTAGTGATTTTACCCAGATTATGGAAAGAGTAGAAGATACGTCAAAAACAACACCTCTATCTTTCTCTTCCCACTGGGTCATTAACTATGCCAATGATAAAAATCAGCAGAGGTCAGGAGAGGACCTGTCCAGCTCTACCCACACATGCTCTCTAACACATTCAGCCACTGACGACAACCAGGCAATGTATCCATTATCTGCCCCTTCAATTGCTTGAGACTGTAGGGACAGTGCCCTCATCCATCAATGACCAGCATGTGGGACACGGAGAACAAAAACTAATTCTGGTCCCCTTAATAATGGAATGAGATAGTCTTTTCCAAGCTCTGTAACTATAGGAATTTTCCATGAAGGACCAGATGTTAGATATCACCATCTGTGCCAATTGCTAATGAAGCTGTCCTGACTGTCCATGTTAGAAGTAGAAACACGAAAGTTACAATCGTGAGTTTCCAGCTTGCTGCTGATCCCACTGACCCATGCTGTACACACACACACACACACACACACACACACCATAACCAAATCAGAATTTTAGAAATTCCAAGACACAGCTTTGGCCCATAGAAGGCAATATAGTGTTAGCAGAGGTAGGGCATTTCTACGCCATATTTGAGTGACGTCCTATTACTACAAGCCACACCCCTATCAAGTCAGGTGCAGGATACTAAGACTTGCCCTTGACTATGCCTGCACTTGGCAGGCATAATATTTTATGATGTGGCAAACTACTCTCATAAACTAGATAGAGACTTTTATTTAAGTTTCCTATGGCATAACATGAATGAATCAGAAATAAATGTATGGAATAGCACTGTATTGTACTATGGAGCAGAACAGAACTCTCTAGGTCATTTTTTATTTCTGCATGTATCCTTTTTTTTTTTTTTTTTTTTTTTTTTTGAGAGAGACACAGAGAGAGAGAGAGAGGAAGACAGATAGAGATGGGGTGCCAGCAGTCTTTCAGCTGCTGTGAACGAAACCCAGATGCATGCGCCCCTTGTGGTTGCATCACTGCATCACTTTGCATCTGGTTAAACGTGGGACCTGGAGATTGGAACTGCTGGAGACTGGAACCAGCATTCTTAGGCTTAGGAGGCAGGCACCTTAACCACTAAGCCATCTCTCCAGCCCTGCATGTATCCTTTTTAATGACAGAGTATCATTGTAGTAATTTCCTTCTCATCACTGAGACAAAACACCCAACCAGAAGAAGGTTCTGAAAGGAAAGAGTTTATTTGGTTTTACAGTTTCAAGGGAAAGTTTGAGATATTAACTGGTTTGGCAAGTGGGGCTAGATTATAAAATCCCCTGGCCCACCCCCTGGTGACACCTCCTTCTCCAGCAAGGTCCCTCCTTCCAAAGACCCCCACAACATTCTCAAATTGCCATCAGCCAGAGACCAAGTACACAAAACACATGAGCCAATTAGGGAGTGTCTCATTCAAACCACCACAAGTACCATGAACACTGGCTTAAGTATTGGAGATTAAACTGTTAAACAGAGGAGTCATGGGCCCTGTCCAGTTTGTACGTGCAGCCTAATGAAAAAACCAGTTCTTAAGTAAATTATTGAGCAAGTTTACCATTTTGAGCAGTGACACACACTATGACAGTGATTCCAGAAACTTCCACAGAGAGGATTGATGTAGCCTGAGGATCAGAGACAGATGCCCAGACAGAAAAGTTGTGGGTTAATAAGGCATTAACTGATGAAAGGAAGGTGATGGGAGAAGGAAAGCAAGATCAAACAGTAGAAAATCCCTGGCATGTGGCATAGAGCCCCCATGATGCCAGGAACCCTGAATGCCTGACCTTCCATGAGAGGGAGGGGAGGACACAGAGTAACACTAAAGATAGGACAGCACAAGTGTAGAGCTTGAGAGCCCTTCCACACTCCATCTATGTTTCAAGGCCTGGTTCAGATCCTGGGCATTCTCACAACAGAATGTAACTGTCCTCATATTTCTCCAGCTATGCTGCATGCCACAGGACAGTTACATTCTGTTGTGAGAATGCCTAGGATCTGAACCAGGCCTTGAAAGATAGATGAAGTGTGGAAGAGCCAGGTGGAAAACAAAACCGATTCTTTTGCTTGCTGCCCTCTGAAGGCAGGACAGACACGTGGCTTACTACCAGAGGCATAGAAGTCTTTTATCTTATAGCTACTGAATTATTTTAGCCCATAATTTAATTGCTACAATATTACTGGGTTGTTATGCCTCAGGGAAGCCATATGAAACAGTGCCAATACAATCTCCAAAGGAAAAGACGAGTCAAATCTAGGAATGAAATTTGAGTATTCTGGCCTAGAAAAGCAAAGATAATTGAAAAATAGCAATGAATGGGGAAGATCTAATTTGGCAGCCACCATTAGCAGTTATAAAGTTGTAGTAATTAAGATACTGTGTGTTTAGTAGGTATACAAAAAAATGACAAATAAAATGGAAAAATATTCCCACAAATATGTAAACATCCACTTATAAGAAACATGACCTTTTTAGTAGTAGGGAAAAACCACATTTTCAGCCCATGGGTATGAGCAATACAGAGCGTTGACAACTTTGCACCAGACACTATGCGTAAAAATTTCCATGGGCTGGAGGAATGGCTCAGTAGTTATAGCACCTGCCTGCAAAACCTAACAATCTGGGTTCAATTCCCCAGTACCATGTACAGCCAGATGCACAAAGTGATGCATGCATCTGGAGTTCATTGGAAGCAGCTAGAGGCCCTGGCACGCCCATTCTGTCTATCTCTCTTCTCTCAGTCTCTCTGCTTGAAAATAAATAAATAAAAATGCTTTTAAAAACTCAGTTCCAGGTAGGTTTGTATATCTATATTAGAAAAACAAAACAACTGGGAAGACAGGGGAGGTTTACAGCAGTGAAATTATTTTGTTTAGTGCCACCATAATAGCACATGTAATTGTACATTTGCCCAAAGCCATAAAAAACATACCACAAAGAAAGGGTCTTAGGGTTGGAGAAATTGTTTAGTGGTTACTGCAGTTGTCTGAAAAGCCAAAGAACCCAGATTCGATTCCCCAGTACCCACATAAGTCAAATGCACAAGGTGGCACATGCATCTGAAGTTCATTTGCAGTGGCTGGAGCTGGTGCACCCATTCTTTCTCTCCCTCTCCCCTCCTCAAATAAAAATAAATAAATAAAATATATTTTCAACAAAGAAAGGGGACTGGAGAGATGGCTTAGTGGTGAAGGTGCTTGCTTGTGAAGCCTAAGGACCCGTGTTCAACTCCTCAGATCCCACATAAGCTAGATGCACAAAGTCACACATGTGCACAAGGTGGTGCAAGCGTCTGTAGTTCAATTACATTGCCTGGAGGCCCTGGCATGCCATTTCATTCCCTCTCTCTCTTTCTCTCTCTCTTTCTCTCTCTCTTTCTCTCTCACATAAAAAAGAAGGCCATTCTGTTGGGGTTGCCTCAGAAAGAAAGAAAGAAAGAAAGAAAGAAAGAAAGAAAGAAAGAAAGAAAGAAAGAAAGGAGAGGAGGGAGGGGAGGGAGGGAGGGAGGAGGGAGGGGGGGGAGGGGAGGGAGGGAGGGAGGGAGGGAGGGAGGGAGGGAAGGGAAGGGAAGGGAAGGGAAGGGAAGGAAGGAAAGGAAGAGAAGGAAGAGAGAGAGAGAGAAAGAAAGAAAGGGAAAGAAAGAAAGAGGAGGGAGGGAGGGAGGGGAGAAAGAAAGAAAGAAAGAAAGAAAAGAAAGAAAGAAAGAAAGAGAGAAAGAAAGAAAGAAAGAAAGAAAGAGAGAGAGAGAGAAAGAAAGGGAGAGAGAGAAAGAAAGAAAGAAAGAAAGAAAGAGAGAGAGAGAGAAAGGAAGAATAAAAAGAAAGAAAGAAAATAACAGAAAAAAAAGGGCCCTGCTACCAGCTAGGGCCTTTGGATGAGTGGAGTGCCTTTGTAGGCTCCTGGTTAATGGAGGCTTCTGGGTGGACAATGTTGATTATGGGGAGGTTGTGCATGGGACGGAAGGCATATGGGACATGATTGCATGTTTCTGTCAATATTACCATGAATCCAAAATTACTTAAATATAAAAAATTCTTTTTGAAGACTATGAGACTTGGGGGGTGATATGAAAGAATATTGTTGTGGCCTAGAAGCAGGCAAAGATTTCTTAAGTGGGGCACAAAAACAATTAATTAAAACACATTAAAACACATGGTTTGGCCCTCGCAGATCAGTCAGGGTGGAGGTGAAACCACAGAGGCATTGGCAAGATGAATAAGCATGCTGCTTGCATGGTGAGCCTGACAGCCAGGAGGGTGATGGAGACACACACAGAAGATACTCAAAATGCACCACAGCAGAAAGCCGGAAGCGGCTGGAAGAGTTCAACAGTAAAGTAGACATAAAACACACCCACCATGGCTCAGGGAATTTTGCAGAAGAGGAGACAGAAAGATTGTAAGAGTAGTGGGAGGGGATGTCCAAAGGCATTGCCCCTGGCCCCAATATCTGACTGCTGCTCTCACAACTCATAATCCACAACCCCATGGGAAATACCAGCAATCCCACCGAGGAGGACCCCCAGGGAGTTGGGGCAGGGAAGAGTGAACTGATGGTTCTAACCTAGGATGTGTCCATCCAACTTTCTGCTTAATTTAAAAAATAACTACATGGGGCTGGAGAAATGGCTTAGCTGTTAAAGGTGTTTGCCTGCAAAGCCAAAGGTCCCATGTTCATTTGCGGTGGCTGGAGGCCTTGGCACACCCATTCTCACTCTCACTCTCTTTCCCTCTTTCTATCTCTAACAAATAAATAAATAAATAAATAAATAAATAAATAAATAAATAAATTTTTTTTTTAAAATAATAATAACTAAGTGGTTTGGGCCATGAAAATACACACATGCGCGTGCAGCTGTTTATTTGAGGGAAAGAAATGCTTTTGAAACAGACAGGATGGAAATGTTTAAGTACTGCATTTTCTGAGCACTTGTTTAACAGGCAAAGCATCCCAAACGCTTATGAAAATCCAGGATGCTGCAAAGTCCCTTCTGGTGAGCATGCTGAAATTTAACAGCAATTTATGTTTCCCCTTCTTACCATCACAGGTAGTTCACTTGCAGTAGGAGCTCTGGAATATTCCTGCGAAGGGTTTAGTGACGGCAAGTCACAGGAAAGGAAAACCAAGAAAAGAATGTTGGGTGGGTTTTGAGTCCCTCGCTTCACCTTCCCTGCCCACAGCCCCTGCATGTCCTCCCCAGCCAAGCATCTCCCGCAGCTTCTGCTGCCCCCTGGTGGCCTATCATGGGGTTGCCGCAGCCTCAAGACCAGCCCCGAGCATGGTCAATTCTGAGACTGCTGTAGCGATTTTTTTTCCTTTTTGTTGACAACCTCCATACATATCAACAATATGCTATGATCATAATCCCCTACCACCGCCTTCCCTTTTCCACTCCCTCCCCTATTCCTCCTCCACTGAGTTGCTTCTTTCCAATGAATTCCCCTCCTATTTTGATGAGTTCATTTTCCTTTCCTATTATGCAGGTCTTATGTAGGTAGCATCAGCCACTGTGGTGTCATAAATGCCACGGCCACTTTGTGTCTGGAAGACATCACTGCAAAGCAAAACAGAAGTAAATTCTTGAAGGGTGAGAGAAGGGTGTGGTTTTATTTTACCAAACACATTTTAAACGACTACTTATTTGAGAGAGAGAAAGAGGGACAGAAAGAGAGGAAAAGAGAGAGGCAGAGAGAAAGAGAGAGAGAGATTGGGTGCTTCAGGGCCTCCTGCCACTGTAAATAAACTCCAGATTGCATGTGCCACATTGTGCAACTGCTTCACATGGGGACTGGGCAATGGAACCTGAGCGGGCAAAGTTTGCAAGCAAGTGCCTTTAACCACTGAGACATCTCCCAGCCTCAGAGTTCTCTTTAACTTTTGACAAAAGATTCTGAGCTACAAAATTAGCCACATGCCTTCCCTTCTCACTTGCCATGAGGAGAAAAAAAAAAAAAAAACAGTATTGGTAGTATGAGTGATTTTTAAGAAACCTTCAAATACACCCTATCATGCTGTCCTCTCTAAAATTCCCTATGTAATCCCCACAGTCACTACCTTCTGCTAAAGGAATCGAATTTCTGGAAGTTGGAAACTGTCAGACTGTGAGACTTTAGGATTTAATTAATTCATCTCTCCAAAGTCATTCATACTCTTAGGAGGAAGTGAGTATTTCACAAGATTCTTACAGGCTAAGTAGAGGGAATATTTGTACTGAAATATTTTCTTCTCTCCTTAAATGAGAAAACTCCAAACTTTAAAAAAATAATCCCTTTGGGAGGGGCTGGAAAGATTTCTTAGTGTTTAAAGTGCTTGTCTGCAAAGGCTAAGGACCCAAGTTTGATTCCCCAGTACCCATGTAAGCCAGATGCACAAGGTAGTGCATGATCTGGAGTTTGTTGGCAGTGCTAGAGGCCCTGGTGCACCCATTCTCTCTACATGATTGATAGATGGATGGATGGATAGATAGATAGATAGATAGATAGATAGATAGATATAAAGATATATACATATATATGTATGTATCTTCTCTCTCAAATAAAATAAATAAATAAATAAATAAATAAATAAATAATGCCTTTTCAATGTCAAAATATTCCATACCTTCCCTCAATGCTGAATAGATGCTATGAATTCAGCAATACTCTTAGATGAATTAAGAGTGTTCATCACTATAGCCTCCATATGCATTTGGAAGTTTTTAAGAGTTGTGTGCAACTGTGTTCTAACTGCACAAGGTACATGGTACAAACATGGCACCCTGTCTTCAAAAGAACTCCATGACCCTCAATTGCAACTTAAAGCAGCCATACAGGTACTAGAGAGATGGCTCAGCATCTAAAGCACTTGCCTGTAAAACCTAACGACAAGAGTTCGATTCCCCAGTACCCACCTAAAGCCAGATGCACAAAATGGTGCAGCTAGAGACCCTGGCACAACTATTCTCTTTCTTATTCTCTCTCTTTCTTCTTGCAAATAAACAAATAAATAAACATTTAATAAAATAAAACACCTATATAAAGGAGGCTAATGGGAACTAATTCCTAATGATGACTTTGTAAAGTCATAATGGGGACAGGATGAGATCATAGGTTTACCAGATATCCTTAACTTCTGGCCTCTCCTAGACATGACACATTAATTAAATGTCCAACTCTGCCAGCCTTATGGAGGAAATAACAGAATGGCTAAGATTTCTTGCATTTTTTAAGTATTATGAACTATTTTAGGACTTGAATGGATTAATGGAAATTAATTCTATTCTCCCCAGTTTCAAATTTCTCTCTCTTGTCTAATTGCCCTGGGTGAAACTTTCAGTATAATGCTGAATTGAGAGCAGCAAGTCTGGACAGCCTTGTCTTGGTCCTGGTCTTAGAGAAAATTCTATCAACATTTCCCCATTCCATGTATTGTTGGCTGTGGGTCCTCATATGTCTTTGTTATGTTCAGGTTACAGACTTTCTATGTGTTCATGGCTTTTCTCATGAACAAGATGTTGAATTTTATCTAGTGCTCTTCCTGCATCTATTGAAATAAGCCTGTGGTTTTTTTATCCTTCATTCTGCTGGTATGATAATTGTTGATTTGTGTATGTTGGCACATCCTTGCATCCCTGGGATGAAAGTGACTTGACCTTGGAGACTAATATGTTTGATGCATCATGGGATTTGACTTGCTAGGATTTTGTTGAGAATTTTGCATCTGTGTTCATATTGGTCCCGTTTTGTTGTTGATGTGTTTTTGTCTGGTTTGGGCAGGATAGCATGAAGTTGTCAGGCTTCCTTTCCTTGTAGTTCTTTGGAATAGTCAGAAAAGAATTACGACTCACAATCCTTCAAAAGTTTCATCAAAACTCTGTGAATCTGGAACTGGAAGGATGGCTTAGTAGTTAAGGTGCTTGCCTGCAAGGCCAGTGGACCCAGGTTAAGTTTCCCAAGACCCATGTAAGCCAGATGCACAAGATGGCACAGGAGTCTAGAGATTGTTTGTAGAGACTGGAGGCCCTGGAACCTCTCTCTCTCTCTCTCTCTCTCTCTCTCTCTCTCTCTCTCTCTCTCTCTCTCTCTCTCTCTCTCTCTCTCTCTGTCATTTAATCTGTAAAGCCATTCAATTCAAGTAGCCACAGAATATTATTTAGAGTAACCCCTTGAGGTCGACGCTGGAACTGCAAGTCCAGACCTGAGACTTCTGCTGCCAGCTGGGTTTCCATGACAAGGAAGGAAGGCAGGGAGCCATACATTAGTCATAGAACCTTTAGCTCTCCTTTTGCACACACAAGTGACAACATGTTGAAATATTCTCCCACTCACTTCCTAATGGGATTTATTTCCCATGTCTTATTACTGCACCTTCTCTCTGCCCTTCCATTAGCTCCCTGACTCCAACGGCAGCCAGAGTAACCTTTTGAAAATGTAAGTTGAATATGTAACTCACCTGCTCAAAACTTAACATGACATTCTTCTCGGAATGCACACTCAGCCCCTTGCCACAGTTTTAAGGGCCTGCCTGACCAGCTGCCAGTTCCTGAACAACCTCACACCCTCACCCCAGCACACATTGTGGTGATGTAGTCTTCTCTGAGGCTTGGCTTTCAATTCAGCAGACATAAGATGTGGTTATGAGTCTAACTAGTCTGGACCATCTACTGCGAGATCTTAAGCAAGGCTGTTTCCTCCTCCAGCACGATAATGGCACTCCCACATAAGGTTGTAATGGGCAGTGTGTTCCATCTACTCCAGAGGGGACATTCCTGCCTTGTCTTGCTCATCTCTGTCCCCAATACCTCATGTTCCTATTGCACACTTAATAAGTATTGCTCAACGGATGATGGTCACAGTAGCTTTCCATTGTAAGTCTGTCCTCTCTCTCTTCTCCTCCTTTCTTGGTTCCCATTAATTCTCTGTCCATGGCCTCTTTTGCCCTTTTGCGTCAGTCTGCAGTGAGTTAAAGTACATAAGGAAAGAGGCAGGGAGACGCATGATCTTTTGACAAGGGCTCAGGCCCTCTGCAGGAAAGCAATGTAGAAAGCAGACTGAAATGAGCCCATTAGAAAGGCTGTTCCAATTTAAAATCCAGGCCACATATCATGGGGCCAATTACCAGTTTTGAGATGTTACTCTAAGTTCATCTCTCTCATCCAGCAGCTTCTGGGGGCCTCCATTCTCATCCTCCCTTTGTGTGTTTCTCCAAGGTTCACTAAGGAGCCTGTTCTCACCATCTCCATCGTGTCAAGTGCTTTGCAGCACAAGGCAGCTGAGACCACACTCACCTCCTTCAGTGGGGTCCAGCGAGCACCTAGGTGCTTTTGTTCTTGTTGATCAAAGTTGATGCGACAGCATCCCCCACAAGGTAGTGAATTCCCAGAACCCTGTGCACAGTGGAACAAAAGGAATCTGGTTCTTCTATGAGCATGTTCTGGGAAAGCCCACATCTTAGACACACTGGGTTTAGTTCCCATTGCTGGGCTTTTCTGAGTTGGAATGAAGTACCATCAGCTTTCTCACAGTTAAATGTCATAATGAGTGAAAACATTTGACTAACCTTGCTTTTGCAGTGTCTGTGTTATGCTGTGATGTGGATGGTGTGTGTGTGTGTGTGTGTGTGTGTGTGTTATGCTGTGATGTGGGTAGTATGTGTGTGTGGTGTGGTGTGTTGTGTGTGTGTGTGTGTGTGTGGTGTGGTGTGTGTGTGTGTGTGTGGTGTGGTGTGTATGTGGTGGTGTGATGTGTATGGTGCGCTGTGGTGTGTGTGGTGTGGTTTGTGTGTGGTGGGTCTGTCGTGGTGCCCCATATGCTTGTCTGCAGCAGAGGCACTTGTCTACAGTGGCTGGAGCAGAACATCTGGCTCATCCTGCTCCATGGCTCTTCTGTCTGGTCTTGTTTTGAGCCAGAGTCTCTTTACTGACTCCAGAGCTTGCAGGGCTCTGATGGTTCACTGATCTCTGCTCCCCAGCAGGACTGAGGGTACAGATGTGTGTGGCCACACCTAGCTGTTTACATGGTATCTGGAGATTGAAGCTCTGTCAGTCTCAGCACCCTATCCTCTGGCCCTCAATGCTTGGGCAGGAAGTTCACCTAACCACTGAGCCATCTCTCCAGCCCTTGATTGATCTTTGAAACAAAGGAATAAGAAGACAAGTCGCTACTGCTTGGTCTACAAACGGGACACAGACACATAAAAATCCTGCCCCATGCATGAGGGTCCCTTGGGTGAATCTCAGGCTTGTGTTTTCTTGTAACATTTTTCTCTCTACCCATGAGAATCTTGGCTCTTTTTGCTGTGTTGGGGTTAATTAGAAAAAGAGAACAGGTGGCTGGAAATAGAAAGGGATGTGAAGAACGAGATCAGATGTTTTGTGTCCCCACCCCACCCCGCTAGTGATATTTCAGAAGGGAAACAAAGCTGAAGAAAAATAAACGCAGACTCTAGATGTGCTAGTTACAGCCATGTGACAGGAGGCCGATGCCATGTGCTTCACTCTGGGTTTGTGGGAGTCGTGGCTGCCAGAAATGAAAACTCCAAGTTAAATGCACTGAGAGTTGGATCTGAGAGTCAGATATGGAGAAAAGAAGAGAATGAGGAAGGGGTGGAAGAAGGGACAGAAAAATGGGGGGGGGAGAGAAAAAGAGAATTAACACCACTAAAGATGCCTAGTTACCCTGAAATAAAATTACACTGCCTGCATCTCATTGCAATGGCAGATAGTGCCTTGAAAGTTCCTAGCACGCAAACAATGGAAAACAAAAATTAACTGCAGGAGGCATCACAACCCTGTGGAGATGCAAGCTTTACAATGGCAGCCCTATGTAAGAGTTTCATTTCTGTTTTATCCTGTAAAAATAATCTACAGTGTTGCATTTTTCCTTCTATCTTTTTTTTATGAAGCATGAAGCATCTCAGTCACAAATTCTTTTTCTTTCAGTTTTCAAGACTCATTAACAACCTTCACACATATATACAATGTGCTCTAGTCATAATGCCCTCTCTGCCCTCCTTTTCTCCCCTACTCTATCTCCTTGCCATGGAACTCCTCTTCTTTCCAACTAGTTTGTCTTCTATTTTGATATCCTTTTTTGCCCTCCTCTGTCATCCATGACAATGTGCTATTAAGCCCAGTATTATGCAGGTCTTGTGCAGGTAACAACAACTGGGAAGTCATAGATGTAACCATGCCTTTACATCTGGAAGTCAGTCTTCCAAAGAACCCACCTCTATCCTTTGACCCTTACATTCCTTCCACCATCTCTTCTGCAATGGTCCCTGAGCCTCAGAAGGTGGGATAGAGAGATCTTATTTGTGTTGAACACTCATTCACCTGCCACGTCTTCTCAGCATTTTAATGGGTTTTGAGTCTTGCCAGTAGTCACCACCATCTGAAAAGAGAAGCTTCTCTAACCAAAGGATGGCCACAATTTTCTATTAATTGTGTGTGTGTGTGTGTGTGTGTGTGTGTGTGTGTGTGTGTGTGTGTATGGGTGGGCACACTAGGGTCTTGTGCTGCTGAAAACAAGCAAGAAGCTTTACAGAGGTGCTGGGGCATTGAACCAAGGCCACTATATTTTGCAAGCAAGTGCTTTTAACTGCTGAGCTATCTCCCCAGTCCCAACCACAATTTTTTTATTTATTTATGTATTTATTTATTTATTCATTTATTTATTTGTTTATTTTTGTCCAGCCACAAATTTTTAACCAGAACCTGTTGAATGTAAGAACTTGTCTTGTCATTTTCTCATTGTTGGAACAAAATACTGATGAAAATCAGCTGATTTCAGTTCACAGTGCTGGGTTACAGTGCATCATGGCAGGGAAGGCATGGTGGCAAGAGCGTGAAGAGAGCTGGTCACCTGATGGCCACAGTCAGGAGGCAGAGAGCAGCGAATGCTAACACTCAGCCAGTTCTCTTCTATCCGTACAATCCAGGACCCCAGCCACAGTGAAGCTTGGTTTTCCCACCTCAATTAACCTGATAGAGATAATCAGAGCCTCACAGGCTCACCTGGAGGCTAACCTATTTTACATAATCCTTCAGAGGTGATTCTAAGTCCCATCAATATACAGTCCACATAAACCATCACAAACTAGACAGTGGTAAGATCTTAGAAGCCACACGAGTGCCCTAATGCATCTTGTCCCACTGGTTAAACAATCTGAAATTTCTTCAGAAGGAAACCTTTGCTTTTCTTTAATATGTCGCCACAAATTTCTGTTATTGCTTAGAGCAGCAGTTTGAACATTTTCAGCGCCGTGTAGTGTCCCATTCAGTAAGTATATCGAAATATGTAATCTATTCCACTATTAATAGAATAGGGCTTGGTTCTCGGTTCAGCTACTTAGAATAGTTCTGTTGCAAACATTCTTGGTTTTTCCCACGTGAGTGCAGGAATTTCCATGATTTAGAAGTTGAAGTAGGCATCAGTAGTGGATAGAAAAAGAATCCCACAATTTGCTAAGTCTTGACACTTTGCTGTCCAAAGCATTGAACAAATTAGCACACTTAGCAAAGGAGTATATCTACTTCTCAAAAATCTTAGTCAGTACCAAGTATGGATAACATGTTCATACTTCCAACCTGGTAAACATGTAATTTTATCGCATGGGGTTATTTTAGACACCCCACATAACTAATGAGGTTGAACGTGTTTAGAGAGATTTGTTCATCATTATTTCTCCTTTTGTGAGGAACCTATTTATATAACTTGACTATTTTTCTATCAATTTGTATTCCTACTTCTTTTTTGATTTTTGCATGTGTATGTATGTGGTGTGTGCATGTGTGTCTATGTGTTTGGTATGCATGATTGCATTGTGAATGCACACATATGTGGGGGTGTGCATGAACATGTATGTAGTCCAGAGATCAAGTAAGTGTCTTCTTCAATTGCTCTCCACCTTGATTTTCTTTAACTTTTTATTCATAGACTCTGTATATAGATAATATGCACAATCACGATCCCCTCCCACAACCCTTCCTTTTCCCTTCCTTGTCCCTCTCCACTACCCCTCCTCCACTGAATCCCTTCTTCTTTCAAACTATCCCTAATCATTTTTCCCTTCTATTATGCAGCTCCACCTTTTTCTTTTTGTTTTTTTTTTTATTAATTGAGAGAGAGAAAGAGACAGAGAGGAAGAGGCAGAGAGAGAGAGAGAATATGCATGCCAGCAGCCTCTCGGCCACTGTGAACAAATTCCAGATGCATGCGCACCCTTGTGGGCAAGTGCAGCATTGCACCCTTGCGTCACTTTTGCATCTGGCTAAACTTGGGACATGGAGGTGGAAGGGGTGTTCCTATGTTCCTACGCTTGGCAGGCAGACACTTTAACCACTAAGCCATCTCTCCAGCCCCTCCACCTTCATTTTTGAGACAGGGTCTCTTGCTGAACCTGGAGCTCACTGATTCAGCTAGACTATTTAGCCACTGTACCCTACGGATACTCCTGTCTCTGCCTCCTAAGCACTGGTATTATAGGCATTTGCCATCACACTTGGCATTTTACTTGGATGTCAGGAATCCAAACTCAGATCTTCATTCCTTCATGGAAAGCTCTTTCCTGACTGATCTACCTCCCCAAATCTCCTTACTTTTTGTGTAAATTATGAAAAGCATCTTTTTGACAGTTATAGATGCAGCAAATATCTTTGTGGACTTCTTTGTGGCTTTTTAAATATCTGGGGTCCTTGGTGAGTAGAAGTTTCTTTGTTGTTGTTGTTGTTTTTTGTTGAGGTAGGGTCTCGCTCTAACCCAGGCTGACCTGAAATTCACTATGTGAATATTCAGGGTGGCCTTGAACTCATGACAACCCTCCTACATCTGCCTCCCAAATTCTGGGATTAAAGGCATTCACCACCATGCCCAGCTGAGAAGTTGTTTTAATACAGTGAAGTTTGTCCACATTTTATTCTCATTTTTGGTTAATGACATGTGGCCATCTTGAGCTTTGTATCTTGACCTAGAGAACATTTTTGTTCTCTCTGTTGGTTTTTGAAAACTATCCACAATGGAATTCTACTCGGCAGTCAGGAAAACTGTGTATAATTTATTTCCTTTTCACATTTAGGACATTGTGCACAATGGGAAGTAAGGAAGTGTTCTTTTCTAGACTTTCATGTGACTAGTAGCTTGTCAAAGAATTATGTTTAGAAAAGTCTATCCTTTCCATACCATCTTTATCATCACCAACTGACCCCATCTGTGGACCTGTTCTCTATTCTCTTCCATTTGGGGGAATTAACTTTCACCCATTTCTCTATTTTTTACACTTTTATAATACATTTCTTTAAAGATTTTTATTTTTATTTATTTGTTAGTAGCAGAGAGAGGGAGAGAGAGAGAGACACACACAGAGAGAGACAGTGAGAATGGGTGCACCAACACCTCTAGCCACTGCAAATGAACTCCAGACACATGTGCCACCATGTGCATCTGGCTGACGTGGGACCTGGAGAAATGAACCAGAGTCCTTAGGCTTTGGAGGCATGAGCCTTAACTACTAAGCCATCTCTCCAGCCCTTATAATACTTTTTTAAATTGCTTTATAAACTTGGGAACTGGAATAGCAGGTCTCTCCTTAATGATTTGTTTTGTTTTTTTTAAAAATATTTCAGTTAGTTAGTTAGTTAGTTAGTTAGTTAGTTAGTTAGTTAGTTAGTTGCCAGCAGAGAGAGAGAAAAAAATGAGAATGGTTGTGCCAGGGAATCCAGATGCATGTACCACATTGTGTACATGGCTTTATCTGGGTACTGGGAAATTGAACCCAGGCCAGCAGGCTTTGCAAGCAAGCCCCTTTAAGCCCTCTGGTTTTATTTTTTTAAAGCCATCTTCTAGTAATCCCCTGGTTTTATTTATTTTTTTTTTTTTTTTTTTTATGTTACAGGTAGGGTCTCACCCTGGTTCTGGCTGACCTGGAATTCACTCTTTTATGTGATAGTCTCAGGGTGGCCTTCGTGGTGTATGTAAACTGTCGGTGATCCTCCTACAGGTTCTGCCTCCCAAGTGCTGGGATTGAAATTCTAGTTGAAACTAACACACCCGGCCCCTGGTTTTATTTTTTAAAGACAAGGTCTTGCTAAGTAATCAGGCTGGCCTCAATCTTGTGATCCTCCAACATCACTATCCTTAGTACTATGTTACAGGTATGAAACACCATGCCTCATCTTCCTTTCTTACTCTTTTTATTAGTAATATCTGATCTTGACCCCTTCATGTTGTATGTAAATCTGACAATCTATGTATCAGGTTTAAAAAGAAAAAAGCCTATTGAAATTCTAGTTGAAACTAACTTATTTGAAGAAATTTAGTCTTTATATATTTTTTACATAAAGGAGCATTGTAATCATTATCTTCAGAAGGTATAAACTATACATGATTTGGAAAGGAGACTATACCAAACATAGCCAGAGTCAACTGTTCTATGCATTTTCTTTTGTATGATTGCTCCGCAATGCAATGTTATTAGCTGTGATTATGGTCAAATCACCTAATTTTATGTATTTATTTATTTATAAGTGTTTGTATGCAATGTGCCAGGGTGTCTTGCTACTACAAATGAATACCAGACACCAGATACCTTTATGTGGGTGGCTGAGGAATTGAACACTGGCCAGCCAGCTTTGCAAGGAAGCACCTTTAACCACTAAGGCATTTCCTTGGCCCTTCTCACATTAATTTTCCTCCTCACATTATTTTTATTTTTATAGTCTACTTTGCTCTTTTTCACATACTGATCTATAGCTCTGAGGCCTGACTAGGACAGCTAGGACACTAATATTTCTGTGCCATGGTGTCGTTGACTGATATCACCCATTTGATGTGCTTCACTGTCCCCTGGTCAACACATCTAGCTTGTTGCTCAAGGAAATATTATGACAGGATTTTTTTTTTTCTTTCCACCTGGCTCACGACAGGGTCCTGACCTACTTGTTCAAGTAACTTCACAATTCAGACTTGTGTCTTTCAAGCTGATGAATTACCTGTAATATAAATCTTCAAGACATAACTTCTATTTTCTTTTCTTACTATCTGATCTTTAAGCTTTTCCCACTAAACTACACACATCCATGTGTACACTCAACACATGACTGTGCGTACACCCAACACACAATTCTTGCTCTTCCTTCTTCACTCCCTGTGTGCATTCTACAATGATTTTTCTTCTGTTTTTCATCCATCACTGTAGCTCCATTTCTTTTACATTCTTAAGAGTTTTGAAAGGTATTGTACTACTTTGATTAAATTTATTCCAAGATACTTCACACCATGGCAAATAGAATTTTAATCTTAAATTTTATTTTCTAAGTGCCTGTTGTTGATGTGTAGAAATGGAATAGATTTCTTTTTTTCTTTTCTTTTTCTTTTTTTTTTTTTTTTTTTTTTTTTTTTTTTTAGGTTTTTTGAGGTAAGGTCTCACTCTAGTCCAGGCTGACCTGGAATTCACTATGTAGTCTCACAGTGGCCTCGAACTCGTGGCAATTCTACTACCTCCGCCTCCCAAGTGCTGGGCTTAAAGGCGTGTGCCACCATGCCTGGAATAGGCTTCTTAATGTTAATTATTGATTTTAAATTCAGTAAACTCAGCAGTTTTTCCTATGCTCTTTCAAATCCTTTTAATTTCATTTATTTACATTTTCACTTTTCTATACTGGTTAGAGTCTCTGGTAAGTTCAATGAAAGTGGTGATTCTCTGTTCTCATTCTAAAGGAAAAAATGATTGCTGTCCCGCCATTAATGATGATATCTGCTAGAGGTTTTCTTTTAGATTCCATTGATCTATGTAAAGAATTCCCCTTTTATTTCTCAATGGCTAAGATGTTTTATAAGAAGTACCTATCAAATTCTGTCAAATATGTTCCCACATCTATTGGCATAAATGTTATTCAACAGCACTGAATTTATTAGCATTACAAAGTAATGGCTAGTTTTCTAATGATAACAAATCTTTTTGTTGTTGTTGTTTTCTGAGGTAGGGTTTCACGTTAGCCTAGGCTGACCTGGAATTCACTATGCAGTCTCAGGGTGGCCTTGAACTCATGGCAATCCTCCTACATCTCTGCCTCCCAAGTGCTGGGATTAAAGGCGTGTGCCACTACGCCCAGCCTCATTCATTCTTTATATAAACCTATTCACTGGTGATTTCTTACATTTTAATGCATTGCTGGATTTGTTTGCTAATATTTAGGTGGGACATTTTCACCTGTGTATCTGAGTTTGGCCTGTAATTGCCTTTTTCATTCAGTCTTTGCCAGTTTTTACATCTCATTAAGTAGCCTTCTTAATGTTCCCTCTGTGTTGTACTAACCAGGTCTGACCCCACTTAACTTCCGAGATCAGAGGAGACTGGGTGTGGCCAAGCTGATATGGCCATAGACTTCTCTACTGTTTCTCTGTAGAAGTGAAAGCTTGACCTTAATTGTCTTGTGAATACTGAGAAGAACTCACTCGTTACTCCTCTGGGCAAGGAGCCTGCTTTCTTTTGGCTTGAGTTAGGTTTTTGTTTCTAAGTCATTGAGGTAAATGTCCATTTGGAAAATTGTCTGTTCATTTGTCCATTTAATTTCAATTTTCTGTGTTAATGTGACAAGGTGTGATGCCTACTGTCTGTTCTTGCCATGCTTTTTCCACCATGATGAAACCTCTCTTCCAAACTGGAAGCGAAAATAAACCCTGTCTTTCCAGGTACTGTTTCTGGTTGGGTGTTTTGTGTCAGCAACAAGAAGGTAAACTGCTACCTAAGGAGATAGCCAGGGGATGGAGGAGTCAAGGCTAAGGGCAGCCTCCAGCAGGTTGCAGAGTGTGTGTTTAGTTCGTGGTTCTCACAAGCTGGTGTCAGTAAGGACCCCTGGGAGATAGCTGTAATGGTGGCTCTCAGGCTCCACATACAGGTTCTGATTCAATCAAGTGAGATAGAGATCGAGGATTGACGTTCTTCGCCCTGGCTGCGTGAAACTCTGTAGTACAAGTTTCAGAGGAGATGCCTTGTTATTTTGTGTTCAATTTTAGTCTATGTTCACAGAGCAGGAGGAAATGCAGTAGCTGCATGACCACTTTATAGTTTATTTAATTAGGGGGAACAAACCAAGCAGATCATCCTTGCCTCAAAGTGCAAGGTTTGCCTTTTGCACTTAAGCAGAAAATTGCCAGAGCTGCACTGTTCTTGGGAAACAGTAATCAAAAATTAACCTCTGCCAAGGTCTAAAGCCATTAACTTCAAAATTCTGGTTACTTCATCTACAGCCTTTCCCAGAGTCTCAAACCAAAAGTATAAAAAATTGCATCATTTCCAGGATTGCCTTTTTAAATTATTTATTTATTTATGAGAGAGAGAGAAAGAAGGAGAAAGAGAGAGAGGCCAGGGCCTCCAACCACTGCAAATGAACTCCAGATGCATGCACCACATTGTACTTCTGGTTTTATGTGGGTTCTGGGGAATTGAACCAGGATCCTTGGGCTTTGCATGCAAGCACCTTAACTGCTGAGCCATCTCTCTAGCCCCATGGTTATTCTTTTAATCATAGTTAGATTTGTCAAAGACAGATAGAGAATGGGTGTGCCAGCAGCCTTTCAGCAGCTATGAGGCATTGCCCCTTGTGTCACTCGTGTCTGGCTAAACGTGGGACCTGGAGAATCGAATGGGTGTTCTAAGGCTTTGCAAGCAGGTGCCTTAACTGCTAAGCCATCTCTCCAGCTCAGAACTGACTCTTATGAGAAGAAATATCACTACCATGATAATTTTTGAATCAACTGGCAGATAGAAATAAATCAAATGGAAAATATTGAAATTCTATTTTGTTGTGAAACCAAATGACCAGAAATGCCTTCAAATAGAAGTTCTTAAATATAGAAATATAGATATAGTTCCCATATAAGGGCTTTGAATTCTTTGTATGTTAAAGACATGCTATCTTTTGGCAGCCTTCAAGCAATTTCTTTTTAATACTTGATTGGGGATAATAGCAATGGATTGAAACAGCTTTTAAGAAGTAAGAAAACGAGAAGACACTCTTCCAAATTATGAAGCATTAACAGGTGAATCAACACAGAACATTTGCAAACGATTAAAAGGAAATGCCAGACAGATCATGTTATCAATCTGTGTGTGTTCAAAAGGCTGAACAATGACTCAATGTCTCTTGAGTCCATCTGGTAGGCTGATGAGAATCACACAATGTACTGGGCAGCTTACTTTTTGAAAAGTCATCAATACAACAAAATATGCCATTGTAGAAAATTGTGAGGAAGGTGCCTTTCTATCAGATGAGCAGGCAAAATGTACACATTTGACATATGTAACGGGAAATTAATGCAGCTTCTCTGGGAGTATTCTTTTGAGCCATGTCCAAAAATTCTGAAACAGGATTTAACCCCCCCCCAAAAAAAAAAAGTATGTTGAGGAAAAAAAAAACTCAAATTTGAATATAAAATGCTCTTAGACATGAATATATGTAAAATCATGCAATGCCACGCGTTTACATGAATCATTTCATAACAAAATGATATGGGATAATAAATAGACTTCATAGTGTCCGTAGTTATTACAAAGTCCCTTTGTATTATTAAGCCAGAATTCAATCAAGTAGAGGATTAAGCATTTAACTTCTTATAATTTTGGATAAGGCTAACACAATTTAGAGCCCAGTTATATTACAAATAGATGGCAATTTTGCATTTTAGAGTAGAATGTTTCCTTCATTAAAAAAAAAAAAAGTTCTGGAAAAGCAAGTGTAAATGTGTTATTTAAATTTCTAGTTCATTATGTCTAACCCAATTAACTCAGCTGTGTTCTGTACAGCTAAGAAGGACAAGGGCATGACTATAATCAGAACAAGCCAGAAGTCTGAGCCCCTTAAAAGAATATAGATAGTGTCTCTCGGTTACTTAAGCTGTCCTCATTGTGTTTCCCAATCGTCGTGGTTGAACGGACACAACTTATCAAATTTCACCACAACAATTGAAAATATTTATGACACTTACCTTACAAGTAATGCACAGCATATTTACACCATTCTCTTTACAAACCTTTGTGTCTAACATTCACAACATGCACATATAACAAAAATAAATTGGGGCAGATAATGCAAGGAAGGCCTTCCAGGTAATATGCTAATTAGAAGCTGCCTCCAGGTGACACAGTTAAGGAGAAGAGGATGACCGACGAATAAGAAGGAACAGGCTCTGCTCCAAGGAGAAAAGCAGGAAGAGCGTTGAACATTTATGAACGCAGTGTGAGAACAGCTTTAAAAGGGCAGAGAAAAACACAGTAGCTCACTAAAGAGAAGGCAAGCCAGTGGAGTAGAAAGCAAGCAGAAGCCCCATTCAACACCTAAGAGAAGTGGTCCTGGTGAGAAGAGACTGACAGTCCTGCCCGCAGGACAGTTCCCCATCACTCACAAGCGTCTTATCCAGTATCCCATTTTGTCATTCTACGTGACTCAGAGTACAGTCCTTGGGTGTAATCTTTAGAGCAGTCCTATTGCTTAGGACTGAGCTACCCTGGTGGCCTGAGACTATGGAAAAAACAAGTCATAGAGTTTGATTTTTTTTTAACCTGCCACAGCTCTGGGGTAAGAGAAAGCCCTGTAAAACAAGTGTGGAGAACATGAAGGCCAGACACTGACCAACCAAAGAGAATAGGCAACACATGGCTCAATTCAAACAGAATTCTACCAAACCTTTAAGTAAGAAGTAGTTCCAATGCTCCTCAAAGTATTTCATAAGGTAGAAAGAAAAGAAACACTATCAAATTCATCCTATGAAGCCAGCAATACATCTCAACACAAAAACTGAATAAGGACACAACATTTTTTAATATAAAGCAACTACTAATTTGTAATATTTATTTATACTTATTTATTTGCAAGCAGAGAGAGAGAGAGAAGGAGAGAATGAGTGTACCAGGGTGTCTAGCCATTGCACATGAACTCCAGATGCATGTGCCACTTTGTACATCTGGTTTTACATAGGTACTGGAAAATCAAACCTGTGTCATTAGGCTTTGCAGGCAAACACCTTAACCACTGAGCAATCTCTCTAGACCAATGACAATTTTTTAAAATATTTATTTATTTATTTATTTAATAGAGAGAGAGAGAGAGAGAGGAGAAAGTAAGAGAAGCAATCCCACTCACAATAGCTTCAACAAATTACCTACAGGGCTAGAGAGATTGCTTAGTGGTTAAGGCACATGCCTGTGAAGCCTAAGGACCCCAGTTCAATTCTCCAGGTCCCATGTAAGCCAGATGTACATGGTGGCACATAAGTCTAGAGTTCATCTGCAGTAGCTAGAGGCCCTGGTGTGCCCATTCCTCTCTCTCTCTCTCTCTCTCTCTCTCTCTCTCTCTCTCTCTCTCTCTCTTATAAATAAACAAATAAAAATAAAATCTTTACAAAAATTACCTAGAAATCTCTTCATAAAGATGCTGTTATGGCAGTGAAGAAAGACACTGAAGACCATGACATGATTCTCATCAAAAGTCCAATGGCATTCTTCACAGAACTAGAGGAAACAATCTTAAAATGTATATGCAGTCACAATAGTCTTTGAATAGCCAAAGCCATTCTTAGCAGAAATAGTAATGGCAGGGGTATCACAATACCTGATGATAGCATATTAACAAAAACTGTACAGTATGCACCCAAACCAGACATGTAGAATAGAATAAAATAAATAGAATAGACTAGAGGACCCAGAAATAAACCTACATAGTCATAGCCACCTACTTTTTGAAAATGTGTCAAGAATATACATTGAAGGAAAAGATATCTATTTCAATAAATTTTGCTGGGGAAATGATATCCATGTATAGAACAATGAAACTATATAAATTTCTCACCCTGCACAAAAATCAATTTAAAATGGCTCTGGTAGCAGCTTTATCTGCCCATGCAGGGTACCTTCATTCGAACTCATTTAAAAATTTTATATTTTTAATTAGCTTACAAAGTAGTAGGTTTCCATATGGCTTTTTCATATGCCCTTAGTTTTAGTTAACCAAAGAACTTAATAGAAGGCTCTATACTCAGACTTCTAGAGGAAAGGATAGGTAACATACTTCAAGGTACAAACATAAGAAAGGGCTTTCTGGGAAGGATTCCAATAGCACAGGAAATAATCCCAAAAATTGACAAATGAGATTATAAGAATTTGAAATTTAACTTCTGCTCAGCAGAGAAAGTCATCAACAGAATGAAGAGATAGTTATGACATTGGAGAAAATATAGTCCCATTATACATTAGACATGATAGAACATCTAGAATGCATAAAGAATCATAAATATTAAACATTAAAAAATTATCAGCCTAGCTGGGCGTGGTGGTGCACGCCTTTAATCCCAGCACTCTGGAGGCAGAGGTAGGAGGATCGCTGTGAGTTCGAGGCCTGAGACTACCTAGTAAGTTCCAGGTCAGCCTGGGCTTTAGTGAGACCTTACCTTAAAAAAAACAAAACAAAAACAAAAACAAAAAAAAAATATCAGCCTAGATGCCTATCAACTGATAAATAGATAATAAAGATATGGGGCATAGACACAATGAAATTCTATTCAGAAGTGAGAAAAAAATGAAATCATAAAAGTTTGCAGGAAAATGGATGGCCCTATAAAAAGTCATACTAAACAAGGTCACACAGGCTCAGAAAGACAAATGCCACGTGTCCTCGCTCATACGTGGATCCTAACATGGAATAGTTTGATTTGTTTATAAGTTGCAGTAAGCGTCATTAGTACTGGTAAGGAAGCTAGAATAAGGCTTGGAGAAAGGGGAAGAAGAAGGGAGGGATAAGAGGAGGGGATACTTGACAGGCAAGCAGGGGAAGAGAATACAGGGGGTGGAAGTCTAAGGAGACTGGGATACGGGAGGGAGGGCAGGGGAGATACAACAAACTAATAATGACATGCATCAGTGCCATAGAAAGCTTCCACTTGGCTAGCTAAATTAAAATTAAAAACTCTCTTAATAAGAGGGCAGGGGATAGATTTGGCAGAAGCACCCTGCTGGGGTGAAGAAAGCCTTATCCTAAAACCACAGTCTGTTGCTGGTAAATCTTAGTACCAGAAGTGGGTTATCCCTCACAGTGAGCTAGTGGTAAGAGAAGCCCATGAGGAGCCCAAAACAATGCAGGCCATTGCCAAAGCACCCACCAGATCTAAGTGGTAAGGCCCTATTGCTGAAGATATCGCAAGATGGGGTCTCAGGACATCAGAGTCACACAGGTAAAAGCTAGATACCACACAATATCAGAATCAAAACCTCCACTCCGCAGCATGAGCCAGCACCAACATCTGCTCTGTTGCCAACTGTGCACAAATACCAGGCACTCCCATCCCTCCAGATCTCAGAACAACTGGAAAGGGCCATGTTATATGGGGCAGATCCTCAACTGTTACCAAATAGTAATGCTAATAACCAATCCTAGGCTAGTTTCCTAGTAATGAATGCCTTATATGTTGTAACCAGTTCAAGCATTCCACAGTGTAGTTGATACTAGCATATGCATCATGACTATATTCACATCCATTTTTTTCATACTTTGGAACAAATCCTTGCAGAAAAACTCCTGCAGCTAAAGCTACTGATGCTGCTACTGTTTCTGAGTCACCTGTACTGAACACTTGCTATGTTATCAGCACAGGTAGGCTGTTCAGGAATGGTTCCGTGTATTCCTTTGAAATATATTATGGATGAAAGCTGTTTACCTGACATTCAAGCCAAAAGAGAACTATATGCAGGGGCTAACTACAAAGAAAGCCATCATTTCTCTTCCTTGTCCCCAAATCAGTCAGAATGCACCTTTCCCTATGTCATGGATACTACCAGGATTACACTTAAGTCTCATTACCAAAAAGAGGAAAGAGGCTTTGCTTTTATTTATCACAGATTTCTATGTGAGTAGAATGGGGAGATGTAAAAAGGAGGCTAATTTAAAAGAGACCTCTTGACCAGAGCAGAGGGAAGCAATAAAGAAATACATAAAAGCCTGGCAGGGTAACCTGTCATTTCAGCACAAAGACTGGGGCACGAGGATGGGGAGTTCAAGGCCATCCCCAGGCTACATAGTGAGTTTGAGCTAGCATGGCCTACATAAGAAGTGTTGCAGCTAACTTCTTGTTGCTGGGACAAAACGCCTGACCAAAAGCAGCATATGGGAAGAAAGGGTTTATTTCAGCTTACAGGTCTTTTTTAAAAAATATTTTATTTATTTATTTGCATGCAGAGAGATAGAGATAGAGTGGGAGAATGAATGGGCATACCAGGGCCTCTAACTACTGCAAAGGAATTCTAGATGCATGCACCACCTTGTACGTCTGGCTTTACGTAGATACTGGGGAATTGAACTCAGGTTGATAAACGTTTCAGGCAAGCACTTTAACCCACTGGGCCATCTTTCCAGCCCTCGTCTTATAGGTTTAAGGGGAAGTTTCATCATGGCAGGGAAAGTGTCACATGAGCAGAGGCTGGGCATCAGATCTTGTCACATATCAGCTGGGAGGCAGCAGCAACAGTGAGCTAGTGAACAACCAGTAAGACTGGACGAATAAACCTAGAAATCCACCTCCCAGTGACACACCTCCTCCAGCAAGGTTTCATCTCCCAAAGACTCCACAACTGTCCTGAATTGCCACTAGCCAGGAGACCAAGTGTTCAAAACAATTGAGGCTATGGGGGATTTCACATTCAGACCACCAGAGGCAGGGAGGAAGAGAGGAAAGGAAAATGGAGGGAGGGAAGGAAGGAAGGAAGGAAGGAGGGAGGGAGGGAGGGAGGGAGGGAGGGAGGGAGGGAGGGAGAGAAGTAAGAAGCACATAATCACTTCATCATTTTGCTATTACCTTAGTTATGCCTTTCTTAATTTCCAAAACAGCTGAAGGAGTCACAAATGATTGAGGACTCATACCACCTGCCCAAAGATGGGTATTACAGATCTGTTTTACAGATGAAGAAAGTCACAGTTCATCAAAGCCACATAAGTGGGAAGGTATGGATCAGGGTTCAAATCCATCTGGCCCAATTCTAAAATTCATTCCCATACTTCCTCAGCCCTGCATTGGCTCCAGTTTCCAGATGTTACACAGTTCCAGATGGTACTTTATCTTGAAACCTGTTAGCTTTCCATCACTACAACAAAATGCTTGAAGTAATCAACTTATAAAGAGAGAAGGTTTCTATTTTGACCCATAATATAAAGAGAAAAGGTTATACTCTGGTTCCTGGTTTTGGCGATTTCAGTCCATGATCATTTGGCCTCATTGCTTGTGGACCTATTGCAAAGCAACACATCATGGTGGGAGTGTGTGGCAACATAGGACCACTCATGCCAATAACAGAGCAAGAAAGGAGACAGAGCCCCAAAATTCCATCTAAAAGAACACCTTTGGTGAACAAAGAACTCCTATCAAACCCCACTTCTGAAAGATCCCATCACTTCTACATATGTCCACTCTGGGTACCAAGCCTTTAACACATGAGCCTCTGAGAGATATTCAACAGCCAAACCACAGCTCAACCTCTGACCAGTTCATTTGTGTGAACCCTCCCTTATGGACTCTGTCACCAGCTATACCACCTGGAAGTTTGCACTAGAATAACATGGATGAAACATAGGTACTTGTCTCCTCCCATGAGTCAGGGGAGGAGGGAACTACATCAGAGGTCTTTAAAGGAGGTAGATTGATCAGGGTTCGTCAGAGAACTTCCAGTGTGTTCACGGACAGAGAGATTTGTTTTAAGGAGTGGATGGTAGAGGCTGAGGGTCTGAAGTCTGTATGATAGCTAAGAAGGCTGGTGACTCAGGTCAGAGTTGAAGTTACCATTTAATGTTCAAGTTCATTAGGGCAGCACATTGGAAATTTGACATAATTCTTCTTTGTTGCAGTCTTGAGGAGAGTTCTTTGACCTTCATGAAACCCCTAGCCTTTGCTTTCAAGGCCTTTATGAGATCCAACCACATGAACAAGAGTGATCAACTTTACTCAACTATAATGATTCTAATGTTAATTACAACTATAAACCACCCCACCCCCAGCAATATCTAGACTGATGTTTATTAAGCGACTCGTGTCATGCCTAGCCATATGCAACTATGACAAGAAGGGTGCAAAAAACCTCCCAAGGACAAAAATACCCAGCACATATGTGCAACCAACCCCTCTGAGATGATGACAGACATTACTTGTCATGCAAGGCCTTTTCCCTCAAGGAGTTCCACACAGCTCATTCCTAGGAAGCCAGGCTCCAGTGCGGTAACCTACTGGTCTACCCAAGGCCTGTAGGGCAGAGCACCATCATGCATGCTGTGACTGCCAACTACACAGGACACATCAGTCCCTTCTGAGGCCTCCCTGAGTTAATCTGGATTGTTTTAGAAAATCCTGATAGACCAAAGGCAAGAAAAGCTCTTTTTTCCAGTTAACATATTTCTGAATAAAATGATAGAGCTTTATAATAAGTAATATTTGTCATGCTCTAGGAAAGCAATGAGCCCTGTCTCATGAAAACCTGTTTACAACAACTGCCTATCATTATAGCCACTGAGGCTATGGCGAACATCTCACATTCAAACCCCCACACCAGATTTCCCTTCACTTGCAGGCTTTCAGACATGTGGTGGCCTCAAGGTGTAACAAATATAACCACTTGAAATTGTACACTGGTTGTGAGTATACTTATCTGTAAGATTTGCATGCTTTTGTATTACTAAGTCACATGTTTGGAATATTCTAAAACACTCATATTTTAACAAAATATTGCCTGTTATGCATTATGTGTTATTTGCAATATTTACAAAAAAATCATTCATCAGATGAGTTCACCAAATAAAGGCAAAAAAAAAAAAAAAGCTTTGTAGCTGTCAATAAAAGGTTCATTTAAAAAATCTTTGCAGGCTGCAGAGATGGCTTAGTGGTTAAAGAGCTTGCCTGTGAAGCCTAAGGACCCAGGTTTGACTCCCCAGTAGCCACATAAGCCAGATGCACAAGGTTATGCATGCGTCGGGAGTTTGTTTGCAGTGGCTACAGGCCCTGATGTGTCCATTCTCTCTCTCTTTCTCTCTCTCTTTTGCTCTTTCTCTCTCTCTTTCTCTCTCTCTAATAAACAAATTAAAAGCTTTGTAACTGAACACAAATATGTTACAAATTAAAAGATATATTTCTTGTATACTCTGAGCTATATCCAAGTCAGTTCCCAGGCTCTCTGGAAACAAGGTATTCATTACCGGCCTTCATTCACTATTTAGAAGTCTATTTCTGTGAGTGCCAACTCTGCACAGCCTAATGTTCCAGAGACTGACCTGTGATAAACTTTGGTCTCTTGGTTCTAGTCTTCCTTCTTTCTTTCTTTCTTTCTTTCTTTCTTTCTTTCTTTCTTTCTTTCTTTCTTTCTTTCATCTTTCTTTCTTTCTCCTCCTCCTCCTCCCTCTTCTTCTTCTTTTTCTTGTTTTGACTGGATGGCTGAGCAAGTTAAGCCCTGGGCTTCAATTTCATCATATTTAAATGATGAGGTCTGGATTGGCAACTCGAAATCCTGAGTCTCTGCTAATCCAAGAACTTGGTGTAGTACTCAAGCACATCTTGCATACTCAGCAACAGCACATTTATATTTACTCCTCTCATTCTGTACGTTCATACTGCCTCATCTAATTTCATGAAAACCACGTTAAGTAAGTGGAAGATTATATTTTGTAAAAAAAAAAAAAAAAAAATGATCATGGCCGTTATCTCTCCTCTGCCCTACGTTCTTTTTGTTTGTTTGTTTATTTGTTTTGTTTTTGGTTTTTCAAGGTAGGGTCTCACTCTGGCCCAGGCTGACCTGGGAATTCACTATATAGTCTCAGGGTGGCCTCGAACTCATGGCAATCCTCCTACCTCTGCCTCCCGAGTGCTGGGATTAAAGGCATCCGCCACCACACCCAGCTGCCTTACGTTCTTAAGAAACTTTCAGCTATTTAATGAGAGACAGAGTCTCTGCGTTGTCTCCTTGAACTTGCCTAAATTCATAGAATATTGTGATATGGCAAATTCCTCCAAATTGAAACGTTCTTTCCTAAAAGAGGGGTGTAGGCTCAGAAGACTCAAGTCAGGTCTAGGAGAGCAGAAACTTAAAAGGTCACAGGACACTCTCCAAGGTTATACGAGTAAACAAGTGTTCAGGGGCCGACTCTGACCAGTGTTGTGTAGCAATTTTTTCTGAATTGGAACATTCCCTCCTGCAAGAAGGCCGGAGGCTAAGGAGGCTGGCGAGTCTGGTGAACAGGTTGCAAGTCTCCTCCCTAAGGTTGTATAAAGGGGAACCTTGCTTGGGAGACATGCTAGGTCCAGCCTAGTTGAGTTGCTGCAAATCAGGCTCCGGAGATGCAGCTTCCGTGAGTCGTCACTCATGCTGGGGTGGGCTTTTTGGTAATGCAGCTGCCTTTGAGTCATGCATGCTCCTTTAAGTCGCTCCTCATTCTGCCCTGTAAGATACCCCAATAATCTCATTTGTTCTCTGTCATGGTTTGATTCAGGTGTCCCCCATAAACTGAAGAGATCTGAATGCTAGGTTCCCAGCTGATGGAGATTTGGGAGTTAACGCCTCCTGGAGGCAGTGTATTGTCGGGGACGGGCTTATGGGCATTATAGCCACTGTCCTCTTTCCAGAGTGTTTGGCACACTCCCCTGTTGCTGTGGTCCATCTGTTATTGGCCAGGAGGTTGATGTCCACCCTCTGCTCATGCCATCATATTTCCCTGCCATGGTGGAGCTTCCCATCAAGTCGGTAAGACAAAATAAACCTTTTTTCCCCATAAGCTGTTCTTGGTTGGGTGATTTCTGACAGCAATGTGAACCTGACTGCAACATTCACCATAACTTGTTTTGGTGTAATCATGCTTTGGTGTGTTGTCTGTGCCTTGTCTGGGTTGAATAGACACGTGTTCACATCTCCCCAGGGGAAAAATAATCCGTGCACCAAATTGAAGGAACATGACGGGATTTCTAAGGATGAGCTCTATAAAGGTGATACCCAGTCTTTTCCCCCTTGGGGATGCAGCTACTGTGCTATAATAAGATCCAAGCCACATGGAAAGGTCACACCAACTGTTCAAGATCTTAGCTGACAGACAACATCAGCTACGGTCATGGAAGTAAATGAGTATCTGATTCAAGCCCCAACACTGAAGCCATCCTAGCTAAGCTGAGTTGTCCCGGAAAGCCCACCATCCAAATCAAAGACACATGACCAAGATTGTTAAGCCACGACGTCTCACGGTGGTTTGTTATACAGAAATAAATAAGTAGAACAAGACTGGTAGCACTTCAGCCTCATTTTATACATGGGGAAACTGAGGCAAAGGGAATCTACTGACTTGACATTTAAACACAGTGTTACACTTCCTTTTCTTTAATATTCTTATTTATTCATCTGCAAGTAGAGAGAGAGAGAGAGAGAGAGAGAGAGAGAGAGAGAGACAAGAGACAGAGAGAGAAAGGGTGCCCCAGGGCCTCCAGCCACTGCAAAAGAAGTCCAGAGGCACATTCCACTATGCATCTGGCTTTACTTGAGTACTGGGAAATTGAGCTCAGGTTGTTAGGCTTTGTCAGCAAGGACCGTAACTGCAGAGACATTGCTACAGCCCCTGTTACACTTTCATTCAACAACTAATTACTGAAAAATTATTAGTCCTCAATGAAAGGCTGTGATTATATCTTGTGCTGTTTCATAGCACATCATGTTAATTAACATATATTTTACATAGATTTTTATATAATCATGTATTTTGTCCAAAATAATTTATTCTACTAAAGGCTAAATGGCTAATAACATTTTTTGGAAAAAGAAAAAGTGAATCTCAGCATCAGAAAATAATTTTTTTTTCCATTTCTACTTACCAAGAATATCAAAAATTGAAACTTTACTGCTGGGAATAGCAATTTCTAAGAAGCCTGGCTCAATTCCTTGATAATACACTTATAAAACCCTCTTAGAGGAACATATGAAGACTGAAAATGAAAGAAAATGGGGACATTAGCTAAACTAGACTTTTTTAAAACTTTAAAGTTTACAGCATAATTAGATACTTGAAGAAAGAAAAATGGTTTAGTGAAAAAGTCTTTTTAAACCTTGAGTTATAAACTGTGACAAAGAATTCACAACTGGTTAAAATTATTTCATCATTAAAGCCCTATCTGTTGATATTATAATCTGCAAAATGACGAGTTTCATAAGCCATTCTGGTTACTAATACCAATGACACTGCTCAGATTGCAGCCCAGGAGAGAACTTGCTTCCACTGATCCTAGTAAGTCAGCACAACACATGTGAATTTCCTTGGGACTATATGGACATAACTGCTGAAAAGGGTTTCGTTAGAATTAAAACTTTTAACATACCAAATCCTGGACCATTATTGGGTTTTTTTAATGTTGAGTTACATTTTGTAGTTTTTCAAGTATATATGTATACTTTTTCTGTTTGTTTGTTTGTTTGTTTGTTTGTTTTTTTCCAAATTATTGGTTGGGTCACAGACACTTTCCCATGTCCATCTACCAGTGACTTGTAACCGCAACAAAGGAGGCAGTTGACAACTCTGTCAGGAGCCAAAGCAGAAAGAAGAGTTTGCATTTTCTGACATTCTAGTTGGGACAGAATAATGCATTTTGTTTTGGAGGAGAGCACATTGTCAAGGCAGCTGGTTAAGGGACTGTGTTGCTCGGCTCTGTGCCTGGGCACACGAAGCCCTTCAGGGCAGGGATCCTGTCTGTTCAGTACTAGCCGAGGATGACACAAAAATGTTTGCCTAGTAATCCATTCATATGAACCAAGCTGTGTTTCAGATGCTGGGAATTGAGAGACAAGGCTCAAAGTAAAATCTCTAACTCTTGTGAGGGGTCAGAGCTCACTGACCATCTGTCTGCACTGTTCGTGGTCAGCAGCGGTATTATGTGCTTGTCTGACATGGGCCGTGTTTGGCAGAATCTCCCCTCAACCATCTGCTATGTGTGGTTAGTGAGCAAAAGATGGAATTGTAGGCAAAAATAGGAGCAGGGAATTTACTCTGGGCCATTTGACATCATTGCTCACATGTCCCCAATACTTTTTCTGGCACTGGACAATGACAGGCTAAGAAGATGCTTCAAGAGCTTGACCCAGGGGCCCACCCCCTCTATCGATTCCACAAGGCTCTTTGCTCCCTGCCCTAGGTTTTCTATCCGTAAGCCAATTTTCCCCCATATGCATCTTTTAAACTTGCAGGGGAGTCACGGCCATGCCAGGCTGTCTGATGTTGGAGATGATCCCACCTGGACTGAACAACTCCAGAGAAGGACGCTCTTCAGGCTTCCTCTTGCAATGCCCATCCTATGTGCTCATGAGGAGGGTCTTTAAGGAGACACTGCCTATGGGGATCTGGAGCCAAGAATAGTCATGATCCACCTTGGAGAGGTGGTCTTTTCACACCTTAGCAAACAGACAGCAAAGGGCAGTAGGCAAACGTACCACCTCAGGGAAAAGCGCTGGGGAAGGGAAGTCTGGCTATGGCAGAGTAAACACTTCCTCCAAGATCTGGAATTAACTGAGTCAGATGGAAGGACAATGACATTGAGGAATATATCAGACTCTGCCATAAGAACAGCTCTGCAGAAGAAGCACAGGCTTCTGTTCGGGCTCAGATGGCCTGCACTGTCAGAACACTGAACTTTGCAGCTGTATCTTTGGTGTTGAGGAAGGTGCTGTCCCGGGGACCTAGGAGAGTACGCAGCCTATCCACTGAATGACAGTAACCAGGGTCAGTTTCACAAGCAGGGGACAGGCATAGTCCCAGTGTGCCCCAAACTCAAAAGAGCTCTGTAGTTAGCTGAATGCTTTTCTATTGCCATCTGGAAGTCATAGTTACCTTCTGTTTGAACTCAAGTTTTGTCAATTGAGCCTATGCTTACAAAGAGGAAAGGTGACCACCAACACATACACAGGTATACACCACACATTCTATGCACAGGCAGGAGGGAGGGAGGAGAGAGAGAGAGAGAGAATAACATTCTGAGAAACATGTAAGACCAACAGACTCTTCCATAATTATTCTTTTTTTTTTTGGTTTTTTTCATTTTTCAGTTTTTCAAGGTAGGGTCTCACTCTAGCCCAGGCTGACCTGGGATTCACTATGTAGTCTCAGGGTGGCCTCAAACCATGGCGATCCTCCTACCTCTGCCTCCCAAGTGCTGGGATTAAAGGCGTGCACCACCACACCAGTCAAATTATTCTTGATCATGTTGCCTCTCGGTATTTGCTAACTGCTTACATGGGCAACAAACATAGAAAAAAGAAGGAAGAAAGAGGGTCACTCGTAGCCCCTTTCTCTATGAATCCGTCCTGACTCATGAGAAAGTTGAAGCTACAGATTGTTGGCAGAACATATGCAAGTCAAGAAGTGAAACGGATGGACACAGTTCAGTGAGCTTGGTCCGCATTCTGCCATTCCCGTGAGGCATGTACATGCACATTCAAGCTATCGAACTTGACCTCCACAATTTTGTTCATTCAATGTGAGTTACTTTTGCCTTTAAAACGAGCACTACACACTGTAGTGGTCTGAATGAAATGCTCCTTCCCATAGGCTCATGTGTTTTGAATACTTAGTCCTCAACTGGTGGCATTTGGGGAAAGTTGTGGGGCCTTTGGGGGTGGAACTTTGCTGGAAAGGTGTGTTGTTGAGGGTATGCTTTGGCATAATATAGCCCGCCTGCAAGCCCAATAGATAGATACTTCTAGCCAGACAAGATGTGATGTCCTGTTCTCTCACCCATGCCTCCTTGCCTTGAGAAAAATGCCTATAAAGGACTAGAGAGATTGCTTAGTGGTTAAGGCACTTGCCTGCAAAGCCTAAAGACCCAGGTTCAATTCCCCAGTATTGTGGTGGGTGCATGGATCTGGAGTTTGTTTGCAGTGGCTAGAGGTTTGGTACATGCATTCTCTCTATCTCTCTCTCATAAATAAATAAATAAATAATTATAAAATACCTATGAAGGGCTGTAGAGATTGCTTAGTGGTTAAGGTACTTGCCTGTGAAGCCTAAGGACCCTGGTTCAATTCCCCAGTACCCACATAAGCCAGGAACACATGGTGGAAAATGTGTCTGCAGTTTGTTTTCTGTGACTAGAGGCCCTGGTGCACTCTATCTCTCTTAAATAAATAAAAAATAAAATATTTTAAGAATGTAAGAGCCAAAGGAAGAGTAAGACTCCTTATAACGTGCTCCTCCAGAAACAAAATGGCCTAGATATCCATGACCTCACAGTGCCTGACACTACCTACACAGGACCATCATAGTAAGTGGAAAAGATCATGACATCAAACTGAAAAAGAGACTGATTGAGAGGGGGAGGGGATATGATGGAGAGTGAAGTTTCAAAGGGGAAAGTGGGGGGAGGAAGGGAAATAGCATGGGATATTGTCTACAATTAAAGAAGTTGTCAATAAAAATAATAATAATGAAATGCCTATTAATATGTGGGGTTTTTTTCTGATAGACTTATGCAAGTGGAGCCTCTGGTTCATGTTAAAACTTAAATACAAATGATAACTCATATTTGTATAATATATAGTCCATTGAGCACATTTTATGTCACCCTTTTGAATCAAGATTGCAACTCTGCATCATATGAAGGAGAGATTATTATTACTCTTCTGTAGTTAGGCAAACTGAAGTTCAGAAAGACGATAACTGTCCTCAACTCAAACAAGTAGCAAGTGGAAAAAAACATATACCAAATTCACGTATCTGATTCAAAGCCGTAGTTCATATGCTGATTTTGAAGCATATTTTTATAAGATATGAAGACATTATCTACATAGCTTATATTCTTATATAACTTTCATTCTCTCTCTCTCTCTCTCCCTCCCTCCCTCCCTCCCTCCCTCTCTCCCTCCCTCCCTCCTCAAGTATAAACTATCTATTGCAGTCAGGTTCACATTGCTGGCAGAAATCACCTGAGCAAGAACAGCTTGTGGGGAAAAGGTTTATTTTGGCTTACAGACTCAAGGGGAAGCTCCATGATTACAGGAGAAAATGATGGCATGAGCAGAGGGTGGACATCACCCCCTGGGCACCATAAGGTGGACAATAGCAAGAGGAGAGTGTATAACACCCATGAGGCTACCCGCAACAAGACACCGCCTCCAGGAGGCTTTAATTTCCAATGGCCATCAGATGAGGAGACTAGCATTCAGAATACCTAAGATTATGGGGAACACCTGACTCAAACCACCACATTCCACCCCTGGCCCCCATAAACCAATATCCATACATGATATAAAATACAATGCATTCTGTATGACTTTAAGAGTCCCCATGGTTTTTATCATAGTTTTTATCCTAATGATGTTCAAACATCCCCATAATCCAAAGTCTTCTAACTGAGTCATAATACCAAAAAACCCATAATGGCACAGAATAAATACACTGTAAAAGATAGCATTGGGCATAGCAAAGGAATATTTAACCAATCCAAGATTTAAACAGGGCAAACATCAAACTGTGTAGTTCCAAGTCCAACAACTCTAGTCAGTAACAAATCACCAGGTCCAATAATTCTAACCAGCAACAAGTCTCTAGAATTCTAATTGCACCCCTCCAGCTAGGCTACTCACAGTCCTGGAAAACTTCATCAGGGCCGGCAGTTTTCCTTAGCAGCCATCTCATGGTCCTGGCATCTCCACTGGGTCTCCACTGCAATCCATGGTCCATCCTCACGGCTACATCGATCTCCAGGAAGGCATAAAGCAAACCTGCTTCACACTACCCATGGCCATTTCCAAAACACAAGACAAGACCATGTTGCAAATTCGATGACCCTCTCTTTCCTACACTTCTTATATTCCGCAATACCAGGTAGGGCACCAACTTGTTAATCCAGGGGGGAATAAAGCCAACTTTGAAGAACAGGACACTCCTTGAGGACTCAGGCCCCTTCAAAAGAGTCTACATTCTTCCTGTTGCCCCAATATAGGTCAGCTGGCCCAATCTCAATGGTTGTAATCTCTCATATAACTGAATGGAAACTGAATGGGCAGCAGTTTCAGCCCAAAGATTTCTTTCTGTGCCATATACCTCTGCACACACCAGTCCATTTCTATGCACTGCTACCCTGCACAAGTTCTCAGGACAAAGGCATAACAGCAAGTCCCTCACACAAACTGCTTCTAGCCCAGTCCAATCAAAGCTCTTTCTCACTCTCATTAGCCAAACCTCAGAGTCCATAGTTCTTCCTGCATTCAGGTCTTGCAACTCTGACCAGAATAGTGCATCAAGCTGTACTTACAGCACTGCAAGGAATCTCTCAGGCCAAGGTTTCAAATCCTTCCACATCCCTCTTGAAAATCAGCTCCAAAAAGCCAAAGCCACACAGTCAGGTGTCTAGCAGCAAGTGACACCACTCCTCAGTACCAACATTACTGTTGCAGTCAGGTTCACATTGCTGGAAGAAATCATCTGATCAAGAACAGCTTGTGGGGAAAAAAAAGGTTTATTTTGGCTTACAGACTCAAGGGGAAGCTCCATGATGGCAGGGGAAATGATGGCATGAGCAGAGGATGAACATCACCTCCCAGCCAACACAAGGTGGACAATATCAAAGGAGAGTGTGCCAAATACTGGCAAGAGGAAGCTGGCTATAATACCCATAAGCCCACCCCCAACAATACACTGCCCCCAGGAGGCTTTAATTTCCAATTACCATCAGCTGGGGAGACTAGTGTTCAGAATACCTAAGTTTATAGGGGACACATGAATCAAACCACAACATCATATTTTACAGCAGTATAAAAACATTTGTGCAGTTCAATTTCTGGTCTCTCAAAACAAAATGAGCCATTTAGTGTATTAAATAATATTAAATATTTATTTCCAGACCAATGCATCATTTATGATATAAATAATAAACACACAACTTTTATTTCACCATATATAAATTGCTTCTCAGTTAAGCCAATATAACAATAGAAGCCTTGAGGGTGAGGAAAAATTGATTCAATAATATCTTTACCTCAACTGCTTAGACCTTATTCAAAAGTCTGCAATAATATGCCCTTTGGAGATGTGGAATCAAAGCTACTGTCCCTCTTTCTCCAGGTGATCCAGATTATTATCGGAAGGAATGCCAGACCTACTTAGAATGCTCCTGGGAACCCTGTTGCAGTTACCTCCTCATTGCTGGGACACAACACCCTACTGGAAGCAGCTCATTTCAGGCTTATAGTTTCAAAGGGAAACTTCATCATGGCAGGGAAAGCATGGCACGAGCAGGAAGCTGTCTCACATCTTGTCACATACCTGGGTGGAGTCAGTCTAAGTGCTGGGGCTTGGAACTGGGCTAATAAACCTCAAGGTCCACCCCCAGTGACACACCTCCTCCAGCAATGCTCCACCTCCAAAAGATCCTACCAGTTGGCATCGAGTATGAGACAATCACAAACACGTGACACTATGGAGGACATGTTACATTCAAACTACCACAAACCCTGAGCACATACGTCATGGGTTCTGCCTGGTCTTTTAGCAGCTTTTAAAAACATATTTATTGATTTGCAAGGAAAGGGAGAAAGAGAGAGGGTGTGTGTCTGTATGAGAGAGAGAGATAATAGGTGTGCCAGGAATTCTGCCACTGCAAAAGAACTCCAGATGCATGTGCCACTTTGTGCATCTGGCTTTTTGTGTCTAATAAGGAATCCAACCCAGGCCATCAGCCTTTGCAAACAAGTGCCTTAATCACTAAGAAATCTCTCCACTTTCCCCCTTTATCAGCTATTTTGTCCATATAAGAGTCAAGTCTATGAACAAACAGTTAAGCAGGAGTCTGTTGGTCTTAAAACCCTCAGTAAAAATCCATAGCTCTTGTTCCTCCATGTGGCTCTGTGCTCCTACCTCCTGCCCTCTGTTTTGTATTTAAATATGTTATTTATTTGCAAGCAGAGAAAGAGAGAGTGAGAATGGGCCCTCCCAGGCCACTTGCCACTGCAAACAAGCTCCAGCTGTATGCACCACTTTGTGCATCTGGCTTTATGTGGGTACTGGAGAATCAAAGCCAGGACATCAGGCTTTACAAGCAAGCTACTGTTAATCACTGAGCCATCTCCCAAGCCCAGGAGACTACTCTAACTCAAGTTTTTCTGCTAGCCTTACCCAAGAAGGACACATCTACAAAAGGGTACGCCAGCCCTTCTGCTAATTAAATTGTGTGATTCTGATTATATGAATGGTACAGTGATGAAAGGATAGAGATCTCATCATAAATTAGAGGTACAACACCACTCCTGGTATCTAAGGTGTGACTTTCCTTCAGAGCTGTGTTTTTCTCTAGCCAGTTCAGGGGTTAGTGTGAGGACTCATGTAGCTAACAGGGCAGGTGTCATCTCTCAGCTATTACTTGAATGGGAAGACTAAGAGATAAAAGAAAGCTGAGCATTTGTCAATCTGTTCATTCATTCATACATCAGGTGCCAAGTGTGTGTAAATATCAAAAGGAGACATACAAGGGTGGAATCACGAGTGCCTCAAGCTGTCTGCCTACTTCACTGGCCCTTTGAAGTCAGGCTAGTATTTCTCAACTGCACAATTGTCTGGATGGATTTTACAAAAACATAGTCAAGACAAAATGTTAGGTGTTTCTGTTTTCCTAGCCTGTGTGGGAGCCAGAACTTCCCATGTGATTTTTAAAAAAAATTATTTGAAAGAGAGAGAGAGAGAGGCAGAGTCTGGGCATGTCAGGGCTTCTTGCCCAGCAAACAAACTTCGGACGCATGTGCCACATTATGTGTCTGGTTTTTACACATTGGTACTGGGGAACTGAACCAGGATTGCAGGCTTTGCAAGCAAGTGTCTGTAACACGCATTTCTCCAGCCCCTCTAGGTAATTTTAATGCATTGTCAGTACTGGGATGAGCTGGAATAGAGACTCGTGGGTAAAATAGCTAAGATCCGATCAAATTCCTGATCTTTGAAGGTATTTGCATGCTAATTTTCTTGAGCTGTCTCCTATTTTGGAATGAACGTCTTCCTAAGCTACACTTAGAGAAGCTAAGGAAAAGCTCTGTCTAGCCATGCATGAGGCAACTTATAAAGGAGAGCCTAGTACATCCTTGTCCTCTGCAAGTGGTGGCAATTGTCATTTAAAAAATGACCTCAAGCAAAAGCCAGAGTGAGGACCCACCTCAAGTGCACCTGCTCTAATCACAGAGTGTGCTACCTGAGGGAACTTCAGGCATTCTCCCTCTAAGAATTGATCTCTTCCTCAACGGCATCTTTATAGCCATCAAAGATATTAGAGACCATTTGTTGGGGCTGGAGCTGTAACTAGTGGAATACTTGCTTAGACTGTGAAGGCCCTTGGGTTCAATCCCAACAACCTTAACCCCTCAAAATAGTAGTGTGTGTGTGTGTGTGTGTGTGTGTGTGTGTGTGTAAACCAGAGGACAACCTTGGGTCTTGGGTTTTGTTCCCCAGGCATGATCTACCTGTTTTGACCCAGGATTTCTCACTATCTGAAACGTACCAAGAAGACTAGACTGGTTTGCCCACAACCCCCAGAGTACTATGTATCTCCATCTCCACAGCAATGGGATTTCAAGCACACACCAATATTCCCAGCTTATTTTATATGAGTTCTGGGGTTTGAAGTCAGGTCCTCATGCTTGTAAGGCAAGCACTTTACAGACTGAGCTAACTCCCCATTCCAGTACATTTATTTATAAGATATATGCATATGCATTAAAAAAAAACAAGGGTTGGAGAGATTGCTTAGTGGTTAAGGCATTTTGACCAGGTTCAGTTCCCCAAGACCCACTTAAGCCAGATGCACAAGGTGGCACATGCATCTGGAGTTCATTTGCGGTCTGAGCTAGAGGCCCTAGCATGCCCACTCTTTCTCCCTCCCTCCCTATCAGTCCCTTCCTCTCTCTTTCCATATATATATATATATATATATATATATATATATATATATATATATATATGGTATACTCCCAAATAGATAAATAAAATATTTTTAAAATAAAAAACAATTACAAGGACCAGTTTTCCCACAATAATACATGTTTCCTCATCGCACACTCAGCACTCATGGTGTCCACTTCCACTAAGGGCCCGGAGGAGATGATTTCTCTATAGGAACAAATTTTTATCTATTCCCCCATCACTACCTTCCCTAAAGAAACCAAACCCAGGGCCATTTGATTCCCCACCAGAACGGTAACCCCGGATGTATTTTATATTAAAATCCTAATATACACTATCTATTAGAGTACAAGATTCACAGAACATGTGAACATGTGTTTGCTGAATAAATAATGAAATTCTCTAAAGGATGTATCTCCCATGCTCTCCCCCTATTTTGGCCTCTCTTGGTATCCTGCTATCAAGCCAATGACCTTCTCTTTCCCCAGGCCAGCTGTATGTGGCCATTGCTGAAAGCCCTACCTCTGTCTATGGTGGATGGACTAGTGGTTATAGTGCATAGTCTTTCCCCTCAATTCCATTCTAATGGAATTCTCTTCCAGTGGTTTCCATACAACTAGCATTGGGCTGTGGGCACAAAAATGTGGCAAGATAAGTGCAGCTTTAATGATTATTCTTCTTGACATAAGTTATTTTTGGAGTAAAATAACTGTTATTTATTGACTTGCATAGCATGACCTGATCATGTGGTGAAATAATATATTCTGAGGCATGAGTCAGATCGCAATTAAGGCTATAGGGATTTTCAGCATAAATTCCCTGGGTACAGGGTGATTAAAATCTCATCAATGGCACAGCAATGAGCACATATTTTTATTTCTTCTTCCGACAAATATGTGCAATCCAAACAGAAAGGCAGAAATAAGTGTACAAGAATGTTAGAAATAAATTCCACAGAGATAAAAATTAACATTTTCTCTCATCCAGCACAAGATGTGGATTGCATAGAAGCAGCCTGCCCAAATACCAAACAGAGCCATGGTCCTTCTCCAGGAAGAGATATTATGCTCATACTTTGAGTGCATTTCCTGAATTCCATAAGTACGTCTTCTCTAAATTTGAGAAGAATTATATGATTTTAAAGGCATAAAATAAATAATTTACTCTTGTCTTCTCATTTCTGCAAACAGATCAAATGTGACTGTTACAAACAAAGGACAGTATTCTAGCCACAATTATTGAAAATTCTAGCTTGGAATTTATTTTGATAAAGTTGTTCTTGATAGAAAAACATCCATGTGACACATTTAGTGCATAGTGAGACTTTTTTACAAAAACATACTTATTTATTAATTTGCCAGGAGAGAGGGTGGAATGGGTGTGTCATGGGACTCCAGCCAGTGTCAACAAACTCCACATGCATGTGCCACCTGGCTTTACATGGGCACTGGGGAATCAAACCCCTGTCATTAGGCTTTGCAGGCAAGCACCTTAATCACTGAGTAATTTCACCAGGCCCAACAGTGAGTCTTTTATAAATGCAAGTTTCCTTATCTTACATGCATTTCCTCTTGTATTTGTCTCCATGACAAAACTCTATTAAGAACAAAGATGCTAAAGTTCTAAGAATGCCACAAACACTTGTTTAGATCATGACTAGGTAAGAGGGAAACTCACAGGCACATAGCAATTTGGTGTTTGGGGGGGGGGTATAGCAGACAGCTTCAGGTTTGCTGAAATGAACTTCCAGACCAGGCAGGGATATTATTTATTGAAGCTTACAGATCCAGGGGAAGTTCCATAATGGCAGAAAAAGCTGGCTTGCCTTCACAGATCCAAGCAAGAGAGAGAAAAGCCCCAGCCACACAGCACACAGAGCAAAGCTACATCCAAAAGCCACAGCACATTTCAGGAACTCCTGCTAGGCACACTTTGCATATCTTTACAATGGAATCTCAAACCCACACCTTAAGACCGGCCCCCAGTGACACTGCCTCTAGCAAGGTGATTGCAGATACAAACTATAACTAATAAAACACTGAATATATTGGGGGACATATATTCAAACTACCACAGGAAGAAACCCTGAAACCCTCTTCTAATCCCAAGCTAGTGACAGCACAAGTGTTTCACAAGTAAATTTCAAGGCTTTCTTCCTAAGAGTATTCTCAATGGACCAAAGGTAATGTTCAAGGAATCGTATCTAAGAATGTGCGAGTGGCTCAGACATGAGATCATGGACTGGAAAGTCAGTCCTCAGACAGACAGACAATGAATGTGAAACGATACCTCAGCCTATAAATCACCTTCACTTAATATTAAGTACTGGACACCAGTAAAGCATCCCTCGATGATGCTGGGTGTTCTTACGCGCTCATCTTTGTACCTAGACACATTCAGCTTTTAAATTTGGACGCGATGGGAATTATTCAGATCAGCAAGATGGCCATCTGTTTTCAAGCATGCAGCTGCTAGCCTTTAAACAGCAACTTTTCATGATTCATAACTTATTCATCCCAGGATGCACTCAGACATCTGCCTAATCATCAATTCAGCTTGTCACAGCACTTGGCTCTAAAGCTCCATAACCTCAACCCAAGTAACACAGTGATCCAGGAAGCCAGTTTGCTTTGTATGTATGTAAAATATACATTACTAGACATTCCCCCATGCACACAGCAAAAACATCACTCATAGCTACTATTTTGCCTGCTTTACGACAGGCATTTCATCTTCTAGTGGCCTAATTTTATTTCTATTTAACTTTTTAGTGTGCATTTAAAGTTGGGGAGATGGCTCAGTGGTTAAAGGCTCTTGCTTACAAATCCTGCTAGCCTCTTGGTTCAACTCTCTAATACCCACAGAAAGCCAGATGCACTGAGCTGGAGAGATGGCTTAGTGGTTAAGCACTTGCCTGTGAAGCCTAAGGACCCCTGTTGGAGGCTCAATTTCCCAGTACCCATGTAAGACAGATGCACATGGTGGCGCATGCATCTGGAGGTTTTTTTTGTAGTGGCTAGAGGCCCTGGTGCATCCATTCTCTCTCTCTCTCTCTCTCTCACTTTCTTTCTCTTTCTCTCTCCCTTTGTTTGTCTCTAATAAGTAAATAAAAATAAAAACTTTTAAAAAAAAAAAAAAAGAAAGAAAGCCAGATGCACAAAGTGGGGCATGAGCATGAAGTTCATTTGTAGAAGCAGGAGGCCCTGGCATGCCCATCCCCCTCCCTCTCTCAAATAAAGACAAAAATATTTATTTATTTATTTATTTATTTATTTATTTATTTATTTATTTGCATGTGTACAAATAAATAATGTGGGCACTGCAGGGTATCTTGGCACTGCAAATGAATGCGTGTCTGGCTTTCCATGGCTGGCTGGGGAACTGAACTCGGACTGGCAGACTTTGCAAGCAAATGCCTTTAGCCTCTGAGCCATCACTCTGGCCTCAAATGACAGTATTTTAATTCCATTAACATGCATCCATTGTATGCATTAATAAGGTTTCGGGTGATATTTCATCACACTGATACCTCAAATGGTGACCTAGCATTTCCCTCTCCTTACTAGTTCTTTGTGTTTGGAGCTTTTGAACTTTTTCTTCTAGATCCTCATAAAATATAAATCTGATGACTGTGGATTATAGTCATCCCTCAGTGCTATGGAGCATCAGCACATATTCCTTCTGTTTTCTCCTCTCCTTTTCTCCATCTCTCTTCCCACCAGCAGTCTTTCCCTAGTGATCGTGGATCCACATTCAGATTGGCATTGTTCAGCTTCCATATGTGGCACAGATAAACAGTATCTGTAATGTCCACCATTTTGCTGGAAATGATGAAATGACCCTACTTATGGCTGAATACTCTTCCACTGTGTATATGGACTGCATTTTCTTCATCCAACCATTGATAAGCACCAAGGTTGATTCTATATCTTCTCTCATAGGAAGAGTAAGTACACAATTTTATCTTCATTACTACTCTAGAAAAATAAACATAATCCTTATTTTACAAATCAACAAAGCAGAATAATTGATTCCGTGGCATTATGTAAGGGAGGGGACAGAAGTGTACTACTGAAAGCCAGTCCTATCTATTCTCACACTTGAACTTCTACAACAAGCAAGTTTTGCTTCATGTTGGGACTGCCATAACATAACTAAAATATCTTCATCCCATGTAATAAGCAAGAATGACTACATTTAGCCCTATGACACTCACCCTCAGCCCAAGCTGAGAAGTGTTAGTCACATATCAAGGCTGTGTGAAACTCTGCGTGACATTTGGTGTGAATGCACAGAGTATATGGATTGAATCTTCCTTACTCTCTCACACAACTTCTAGCACTCTTGGCTACCCATTCCTGTTCTATCACTGACAGCAGCAGCCGGGATAGGAAGAATGCAGGAAGTGCAGAAAAAATTAGAGTCTATGTCTCTAAGAGAAGAGCACCTGTCTAGTTTAATGTGGAAGGAATGTGTGATATACAGAAGAATCTCCCTACTAGTTCTATCAAGCATGTTTTTTTATTATTTTTATTTGTTTTCAAGGAGTATATGTGTAGGTGTGTGTGTGAGAGAGAGAGAATGAGAATTGGTATGCCAGAGCATCTTGTCACAGCTAACAAATTCCAAATGCATGCACCACTTTGTGTGTCTGGATTTATGTGGGGACTGGGGGATCAAACCCAGACCATCTGGCTTTGCAAGCAAGCACCTTTCACTCTGAGCCATCTCTTTAGACCAAGTGTGCATATTTGTAATCTGCACCTACATTACTTTGTACAGTCTGGCTGCTGTGTCTTGTTTAGTTCACAACTATGTTACATTAGAATGTTGACACAGCTTTAAGTCTTGGTTCTATTAGCTAAAACTGGGCATGCTTCTAAGCCTTGCTTTTATCATTTTGAAAATAATGACACTTTTTGCTATCTTTTAAATTAATAATATGTAGAAAACAACTGAATGACCTGAAAAGGAGACAGCCTTATACTGCATAAATAATCATGCCAAAAATAATATGTGTGCCACTTTGATGCTCTGCTTTTAAAGGGAGGAAATGTATTCATAAAGATACTGTCTGGGAAATTATATAGTAAATATTGACACTACTTTTTGATTATAATGTGGTTTTTCATTTTCTTCTTTTTGATCAGCTATAACTTTTAAACTTTCTAAAATAATGGGAACACAAATTTTAAAATAAAATATATTTTAAGAAATAATGAAAATGTAGAAAGGTAATAACTATAGAAGAGATAATAGAAATGTAGAAAGTATAAAATGGTAGAAGAAAAACATCTGAGCAGTTAGTAACTAACTTAAGCCACCCTTAAAATTCCACTTTTGATTAAAAGCAATCCCCCAGACTGGAAAGATGGCTTAGCATTTAAGATGTTTGCCTGCAAAGCCAAAGGACCTTGGTTCAATTCCCTAGGACTCACGTAAGTCAGCTGCACAAGCAGGAGCATGCATCTGGAATTCGTTTGCAGTGGCTGGAGGACCTGGCACGCCAATTCTCTCTCTCTCTCTCTCTCTCTCTCTGCTTCTTTCCATCTCTCTCTCAAATAAAAATAAAATAAAAAATAAATCAATCCCCATCAATTACTTGTCTGCAAGAAACACATAATGAATATAATGATAAAAGTAACTTAACAGTGAAAGAAACTCGGGCAAGGCAGTGCACACCTATAATTCCCGCACTCAGGAAGGAGACTGAGGCTTAACTTGAAGCCAGTCTAGATTACACATCTACAGCCTATCTCAGGAAACAAAACAAAACAAAACAGTAAGTACATGAATGGAAAAATTACATATAGTCGATTTTCGTTACTCACGGTAATTGTATTCTAAAGAATATTAGCAAATATTGGACCACTGCTCTTCAGGGAAACACAGTTAAATCTTCCAGTGCTCTGAAACCACATTCTTGTCACCTGATCATCGTATATTCTTGACTTACTCACTCTTTCACGTTGTGCTCACAGCCAATAACATTGCATCTTAAGCCCAGATTGAGCTCCTGTGAGTCATGTATTTTCTCCATCAAGCACAACTCAGCTGTCTAGCATTTAGAAACACTAGACGGCACCTGATAACCATGCTGGAGGACTATTGTAAAAGACGGAGATCATTGACAAAATGCATAAAATGTGAAAACCATGGTACAAATAGAGCATGAGAAACACTCTTGTGTGACGAAGAGGCTGAAACGTGAAGGGAGCTGGGAATACGCGTTACCTGACTCAAATGGTTAGCACCTCTGCATATGCTTGAGTGACAAGCCTTACTCTGGGGACTACAGAGAAATTCTAGTATGAGAAAACTCACAGATATGGAGTCCACGAGTAAGAAAAGTCTGCTATATCACCCAATCACTAATCCAAAGAAACCTGGGTTACTATTGGTCAAAACAGATCTTAGAACAAGTTTACTAGGATTAAAGAGAGGTGCCACCTGACAATAAAAGAGCCCAGAAAGATAGAACTTTAAATGTGTATGTGCTTAATAAGAGGTGATAGATGTATGAAGTAAAATGTGATCAAGAAAAAAGAAATGGAGCTGGGCGTGGTGGCGCACGCCTTTAATCCCAGCACTCGAGGCGCAGAAGTAGGAGGATCACCATGAGTTCGAGGCCAAACCTGAGAATACAGAGTGAATTCCAGGTCAGCCTGAACTAGAGTGAAACTCTACCTCAAAAAAAACAAAAGAAAATAAGGAAGAAAGAAAGAAGAAAAGAAAGAAAGAAAGAAAGAAAGAAAGAAAGAAAGAAAGGAAGGAAGGAAGGAAGGAAGGAAGGAAGGAAGGAAGGAAGGAAGAAAGAAAGGAAAAGACTCACTTTTTGGCTAAAGGATTACCCATTACTCACCTTGGGAACTGGTAAGCTAAGTAGACTGATTAGGTGGATCTAGAAGAAATGAACACCTACTGTGTCAAAATGACATTTGTATAGCAATAGCAATTTACACACAAAGAGTAGAGTAGCCATCGTGCAAATGAACTCTTCACCAAAATAGACCACATTATAGACCATAAACATATTTATCAAATTTATCAGAGTTGAAATCATAAATTTTATTCTCTGGTGATAATGGGAGTAAACCAGGAATATCAGGCAAAGAGTGAGAATTTTCCAATAATTGGAAATTAAACAGCACACTCCTCAATAATTCATGGTGCTAAGGATGAAATCAAAGCTTTCTCATTCAAAAGATCTACAAAAAAAGATTGATAAGCAAATTTAATCAAAAAATTGAACAGGGCTGGAGAGATGGCTTAGCAGTTAAGGTGTTTGCCTGTGAAGCCTAAGGACCCTGGTTTGTTTCTCCAGGTCTCACATAAGCCAGATGCACATGGTGGTGCATGCGTCTGGAGTTCATTTGCAGTGGCTAGAGGCCCTGGCCACCCATACTCACTCTGTCTCTCCCCCTCTCTCTGTCTCTAATAAATAAATAAAAATAAAATATTTTTAAAAAATTGAACAATCTCTAATAAAAATACTGCTGAAAGAAATTGAAGATGACGTAGAATATGGAAGACCCTCAATTTTCATAGATTTATATTATTAGCATGCCCATAACAACCCAAGGTGATAAATAGATTCTATGCAATTTCTGTAAAAATATCAATGTCATTCTTTTTGTATATTTTACTTATTTATTAAACTCAGAGAGAAAGAGAAAGACAGACAGAGAGAGAGAGGGAGAGAATGAATGAGTATGGACACACCAAGGCCTCCTGCCACTGTAAACAAACTCCAGACACATGTGCTACTTTGTCCATGTGGCTTTACCTGGGTACTGGGGGACTCAAACCCAGTCCCTCGGGCTTTGCAAGCAAGTGCCTTTGGGGAGATGGCTCAGTCTCTAAAGTGTTTATAACACAAGCCTGACGACCTGAGCGCTGATCCCAAGTAGCCATGTAAAAGCTAAGTGTGGTGGCGCATGCCTATAATTCCAGTACTGAGGAAGGAAGGAAGAAAGGAAGGAAGAAAGGAAGGGAGGGAGGGAGGGAGGGAGGAAGGGAGGGAGGGAGGAAGGGAGGAAGGGAGGAAGGGAGGAAGAAACTAATGTATCTCAAAAAACAAGGTGGAGAACAAGGGGGGAAGACATCTAATGTCTATGTCTGCCCTCCACATTCACACAGACACATGTGCACACAAACCTGCACACATATATGATCTCATATGCATACAACCATACTTATGTACACATGTGCACACACCACTCGCATATGCAGGCAAAAACAATTGTGTAAAGAAGCTGTTCTGTGGTCATTACATGAATCTATTCAGTTTTTAAAGCTCATAGAACTATATGCCAAGCATTTAGTGGATGTAAATGTTGAAACGAATACAAGTTTTTGAAAGACTATATGCTAATTATTGAGTTGGCAGATTATAAACCTGATAAAGACAGTCTGCTATATAATTTATTCATCCATCTCTCAGAAACTGGGGGGAGGTGTATATAAATGAATAAAAGCTAGAACTAGTCTGAAATCAGTGATTTCTTAAATATCTTTGATAGTTTTATCTAGAAATAGCGCTAGAGTAAATTTACACATTAGGGTCTTCCTATCTGGTTGCTCACAATTATCCCATTTTTATGCCTTTGTAAAATCCTTACCATAAACCTTGCTTAATTTCTGTGCAAGAGAAGAGCAGAACTTTTTTTTTGGCACAGGATCTGACTGAAGCAAATGTAAACAAGCCAAGCCCACCCACAAGAGAAGTGAATTAATCTCTGAAGTGCATATTAAGCATGGGGGAGCAGGTATGGCCCAGGGACAAGGTAACTTCTGCCCTCACTTTCCATCTTATTCTCTGTTTCTTATCAACCCTTTCCCAAGGAAAAGGGAGTTAATTTGATGGCTCAGATTCGTGAATGTATTACCTGAAGTAATGACAGTGAAAAGACTTTTGAGTTTGCAAGTCTGTCTTCTTTTCTGTCCTGGAATTAGGTCAAGAAATACCTTGACATTCTCTTCTACACTTGGCCAACTTTCATAATGATGATCAGTGATCTCTCTTTCTTTTTCCACTTTTTAAAAAATTAATTGTTTATTTATTTGAGAGAGAGAGAGGGGAGGGAGGCATTGAGAGAAAGAATGGATGTGCCAGGGTCTCTAACACTTGAAAACAAACTCCATCTGGCTTGTGCATCTGGCTTTATGTGGATACTTGGGAATGGAACCTGGGTCTTTATGTTTCACAAGCAAGCACCTTAAACTGCTAAGCCATTGCTCCAGCCCTCTTCTTCCATTTTTACTTTGTCTATAAACACAGGAGAATGTCTTGATGGCCCTGCCCCCAACTCCACCAGCACCACATAGGAAATCCAGCATCTCCTCACAGCACATACTCTTCTCTGAATTGGCAGCTTTTGCCACAGACTAAACAACCTGCATCCATTTAGTAATACAAATGGGGACTAAACAATTTCATCATCTTAACTAGCCATCTTCCTTTGGTGCTGGAGTTTTAAACCTGTTGATCTTTTCACATGGCATTAGACATTGTTTCACCGTCCATTTGGGGATATGGCAAGAAGATGAAGAAGAGTCTAAGGAAATGAGAGCAAGAGTCTTCACTCTAACCATGTACCCCAACTTAGCCTAACCTCTGTTGAAGGGTACATGGTTCTGGTAGAGAAATAAATATGCATTGTTGCTCATTTAACTGTTAATTTTGTACAGCTCCTGTAGACAGAATCTAAATCCTTAAAAAAAAAAATTAGTAGTCATGGCTTCTTACCTTAACCAATTTAAAAATCAGTGTTCCAAAAATTAAAATCTTCCTAAGTCACAATGTCTATTAATGATGGCAGAGAGAAGAAAGATGTAGAATTGACTCAAAAAAATGGGTTTCACAGGTTTCTGTCCTGTCCTATCCAGGTGAATTTCTGGCAGTTTCGACAGTTATAAATCATTTCTAGTTCGTCTTCAGAGATAAAATAAATGAGAAAGTAAATACCTGTCCAAAATGAGCTGCTTAAACCTAGTCAGCCCCTCCAGAAATGCCCACTGGTGGTTACACTGCCCTTCAGTCCTGGTCAAGTCTAGAGAAAATGCCTAGATGTCACCCAAAATAATTCTCACACAGGACATGGTCCCACCTCCCACCTTGGAGAGGAAGGGTGTCATATGTTTCTTGCCACAGCTCATCTTGAACCGAAGGGCCAAAAAAAGCCAAAAAGGCTGGGTAACACTTTGGCAGGATGACAGGCTGTGAGGAATTGGAGAGACACAACCTGAGGTCAGACAGCTCCAGCTCATCATGGCAAGACTATCTGGAATCAGCCTCCCTGGGAAGTAGTAGGATGAGAGTCCTTACTCAGCAGAGCAATGTGAATTTCAAATGAGACAATAGCATGAAAGTGTTTAGGTTTGTAAAGCAACAAAGGGATGTTTTCCAACTTCACTCGTCCTATATTGATTGACTGTCCTTCACCATATAGGACACCCTTCCCCACCTTAAGTTATCTGCTTTGGGCAGGGGAAGGGCTCCTGAGCATTCCTCTTAAAAGTCACTACCAATCCGGGTGTGGTCTCACACGCCTTTAATCCCAGCACTTTGGAGGCAGAGGTAGGAGGATTGCTGAGAGTTCAAGGCCACCCTGAGAATACAGAGTGAATTCCAGGTCAGCCTGGGCTAGAGTGAGACCCTACCTCAAAAAACCCCCCCCCAAAAAACTTACTATCTGTGATAAATCTCAGAGTCGATAGACCTCCATCCTGCCTCCTCAGCTAGCCTCCTTGTTGGGGTGGGGGCAGGGAGATCTGACACCCTCTTCTTAAGTTTTGCTAAGTGACTTTTTTTTTTTTTAAATCCAGACTCAAATTTTTCCTTTTAAAACATGTATTATACTTTTTCTCCCCAGTGTCTGTGGCCCATGACCAGGGCAAATTCAAACAACCTTTCAAGTTTGTAACAAAGCCAGTGAGTATTAGCTCCTATATTCTTCCCACTGCCTATTGTTCCCAGGGCTTTTAATAAAAACAAGGATAAAACAAGGGAGGGAGGAAAAGAGAGAGAGAGAAAAAATGTGAGAGAGAGACAGAGAAAGAGAGAGGAGAAAGAGCGAGAGAAATGAGAGAAAGAGAGGAGAGAAGAGGAAACAGAGAAAGGAGGAGGAGAAAGAGAAAGGAGAGACAGACAAAAGGAGAGAGGAAAGTGAGAGAGAGAGAGAGGAAAAGAGAGAGAGAAAGAACTTTAGATCTAGGGAGCCAGTCTCCTGTGTTTACCGTGCCCTGAACCATGATTTCTCAGCGGGTCACTCAGCCCCACTCCACCTATCTGACACTCCCAGATCCTGACCCCAAACACACACACCACACACACACACACACACACACACACACACACACACACACACGTCAAGCTCAGAGAAATCTGACTCTTTGCCAACTTGTAGCCATCGACAGCTGCAAAAAGGACAAGATCCTTCCTCGTCTCTGTCTGCCCAAGACACTGTCAAGGCCCACGGCGCGCCGGCGCCGCAGTAGCCGCCTCTCTCCCTGCTGCAGTCCGGCCAACCGGCCGGAGTTTCAGGTTTAATTCCTGAAGGAGTCGCGCTCCCGTTTTCCCCACTCGGGAAGAGGAAGCGGATCACTTTGCCACTTCTGCGTAGGGAAAGAAGCCCCGACAGACATTCCCACCAAAGGAGCCTGGAAACTCAGTGCCCTTCACCCCTACCTCTCCTCCCGCCTGTCCAGGTGGGTCGCGTGCTGCTGCTGGCTTACAGGGGTGTGGGAGGACCCGGCGGGACCATGACGAGGAAGGGGCTGGAGGATGCTGGTGGACAGATGGGGCGGGACTGGCAGAGGGGCACCGGGCGATGCGCTGTCCAGCCTACGCTGGGCGCCACCAGCCGCGTCTCCAAAGCCCCGCTGATGGGTCAAGGCCTCTCCATCCTCATCCTCTCTCCTGCCTGCCTCGCTCACCACCTGGCGTGGTGAGGGGGTGGGGGAGAAAAGCAAGGTGAGAGTGTACCTGGAGCAAACACCATGGTTCCCTTCAGCCCTTGGGTTAAGAGAGACTGGCAGACGGTGGGCGGGAGGAAGGCCAGGGCTGGGCGGGCTGGGGCGCAGGTGGGTGCGCGGGGCGCGGGAGGGACGGTCAGCACCTCGGACAGCTCCCTCGCGCGCGCGCACGGTCCCGGCCGGGGCTCAGCCTCCGCCGCGCGCGTTGCCTCCACAATGCACCGCTGCGCCGCCGGCCACCGCGCCCGCCCGCCCGCCCGCCCGCGGGAGGAGGAGACCGACCGAGTCCCGCTCAGCTCATCCCTCATCCCCACGCCAGCCCAGCTCAGCCCAGCGCACCGCCGCTCCGCCAGCGGAGCAGAGCGCTTCTAACCGAAGCAGGAAGGATGCAGAGGGTAACCAGAGGGATGGTAATTGCGGGGAGGGGGGGTGTAGGGGGGGAGTGCTAATTGCTTCTAATTACCGCTGTTACTCGCATCCGTGGAGGTTGGACTGACATTTAAGATGAGTTGGTACTGTCCCCCTCTCCACCCTTCGCCCTAAGGCTAACTCTGAGTTTTTCAAAGAGTTGAGCTAGCTCTGAGCAGAGGGGAGGGCCACCAAATGAATGGTCCCTTGGCCCCTTGACTTCTCTTGCTGAGTCGCAGTCCTTCGCTGAGGTCAGGAAGAGGCAGAGTGAGAACGACAGGATTAATGACCACAGAGTGGGTGGTGAAGGTGGTGGTGCTAACAGGCCCTGCTTCCCCGGGGACAACTCGGCCTCTGGCGACTCCTAAGCTTGAAGGGCCTCTGGGTCACCCCTTGAAAGGAGGCAGGGGCAAAGGAAAGAACCCCAAGTGACACAGGTCTCACCTCTATAAGATAAGCCATCAGAATCCACTATAAGTATGATCACATATCTGAGACCCAACAAAAAACAAGAGGTTTTTTCTGATCTCATTCAGCTGAAAACTGCCCTTTGCTTGCACATGGTTCTACCTTAAAGAAACTGGGTAGTTTCCTGAGGGTAGAACAGCCAGATGCTCGCTCAAGGTTCTAATCATTGCTCACTTGAAGACGTGAACTCTCCAATTAATGCTAGGGCAGTGTCTGCAGCCTACATTAAATGTCACCTAGCTTACAACAAGTCCATTTAAGTTACAGCCCCAGAGTTGGACACAGAGTCCTCTCATCCAAGATGTTACTGGCTTTGGATTTTATCCTCTTTTTTTTTTTTTTTTTTCAGTCAAATAGGCTCTTCCAAGAACAAAAGTGATCAGAGTCACAGAGTCACCACCAGTGTTCTCTGGGATTCTGTCACTTTTACCTTTCCCTGAAAAAAAAAAAAAAAAAAAAGCTCTTGTGAATATATGGTATTAATATTTGGTTGGAAGCCATAAATGCTACATTGATTTGGCAAATATGAGCATCCAAAGAGCCTGGTTGGCACTGGGCTTGTTCAAAGCCATCTGATAGATTGAAAATGCAAATCATTTTATAGCTCATGAAGTACAGTTTGTGAGGAGGCATATGGGAAGCCTCAACGTTACACAATTAGAACTGCTCTCAGCACCTGGGACAACCCAGGCGGGAGCAGATGGGGTTCAGCAACAACAAACGTGAAGTAGCTGACGGACAGCGGGAAGGGTGTGCATGAAAAGAGGGAGTCCTCTCACATGCCCCAGTTACACCCAAACCGAACGACCAAGCACACTCTACAGAACCCTTCTTTGTTTCACCACCATGATGGGCGAAGCACTATTTGAAATGATTTTTGAATGAAGGGCCAATTTAAGTCTTCTTTTTAATTCTATTTATCTATTTATTTATTTATTTGAAAACAAGAGGGAGACAGAGGAAGAGGCAGACAGAGAAAGACAGAATGGGCACACCAGGGCCTCCTGCCACTGCAAATGAACTCCAGATGCACATGCTTATCTGGCTTATGTGGGTCCTGGAGAATAGAACCTAAATCCTTGGGCTTTGCAAGCAAGCATCTTAACCACTAAACCATCTCTCCAGCCCCCTACTTTAAGTTTTTTACCACCCTTATTTTTACAACTTCATTTTTTAAAATGGGCTTTACTCTCTTCATACATAAACAATGACCCACAGTTACATTTTTTAAAACAAGCAACATAGTGTAGGTAAATAGATGATGGTCAATCAGACCCAAATCCAGACCTGAGGTCTTCGCCATGTATTCACTGTATAACCTTAGATAACTTGCTTGACTTATTCTCTCATCTGGACCTACCTGTCTGGAAAGCCTATTATGAAGAGCAGCTGAAATATGTGCTTCAGAATATTTAAGAAAAAGCCTGGCCTTGATTGAGTAAGTCCATTCTCAGAAATCATTGATATACTGGGAGTAAGTGACAACCTATGGGAAAATTTCACCATTACCTTCTCATTGCTGAAACAAAATATCCAACCAGAAGCAGATGATGGGATGAAAGGGTTTGTTTTGGCTTACAGTTTCCAAGGGATGTTTCATCCTGGAGGGAAAAATATGTCAGAGCAACTTGGATGTCCCATCTTGTCACAGCAAGTGTGATGGAGCAGCAACAGTGGGCTAGCTCTGGGGGCTGGAGAGATGGCTCAGCAGTTAAGGTGCTTGCCTGCAAGCCTAAGGACCTGGGTTCAATTCCCCAGTGCCCACGTAAAGCCAGATTCACAAAGTGGCACGTGTATCTGGAGTTCATTTCCATCAGCTGGAGGCTCTGATGCACCCATTCTTTCCATCTGTCTCTCTTCTATCTCTCTCTGCTTTCAAATAAATAAATAATTTTTAAGTGGGCTAACTCTAAACACCCAGTGGGCCAGACTCATAAACCTCATGATCTGCCCCCAATGACACACTTCCTGCAGCAAGATTCCTCCTCCCAGAATCTCCACAACTTTCCAAATTGTCACTAGCTGGGGACCAAGTACTCCAAACATATGAGGGTTCTGGGGGACTGTTTACATTCAAACCACCACAGAAAGAAAATGATAAATTAGACCAGTACTTCCCAGATATGGCTGTACATATGAACCCTCTGGGGACCGTGTTGCAAGCTGACTTGGAAGACTTGTTAATCCTGAGAGTCTAACCTGCTCCCAGTCTAGGGTCCATGCTGTGGATTCTTCTGGGCTTTGTGCTAGCTTTGACTAGCTTGGTTATTAGATGTACCTGTGTCTTACAAAGAAAGTACCCACACCTCTCCCAAGAGGTCAAAAACAAAGCAAAAAGCTCTTCTCAGCCTCATACTCAGCTCTCTTTTACCCACCCCCCCCCACCATCTCTTCAAAGCCTTTACCTGATACCACTGCTGTCTAGCCAGAAGACAGCATATTCCCAATCTAGTGTGTGTGTGTGTGAGAGAGAGAGAGAGAGAGAGAGTTCCTGTGCTGGGAAGCAAACACAGGGTCTCACAAATGCTAAGCAAGTTCTCTACTACTGAGTTATACCACCAACCACTTCTATATATTTCACTCACAAAAAGTAAATTTCTGGGCTAGAGAGATGACTTAGCAGTTAAGGCACTTGTCTAAAAAGCCCAAGAACAAAAGTTTGATTCCCCAGTACCCAGTAAGCCAGATGCCCAAGATGGCACATATGTCTGGAGTTTGTTTGCAGTGCCTGGAGGCCCTGGCATGCTCATGCTCATTCTCATTCTCTCTCTCTCTCTCTCTCTCTCTCTCTCTCTCTCTCTCCCTCCCTCCCTCTTTCTCTAACTCTTTATCTCTCAAGTAAATAAATAAATACATTTTTTAAAAAAATTAAATTTCTTCCTCATAAAACCAAGATACTTTAATGACATGCTTCAGCTTTTAGTTATTTTGCCTGTAATTTTCACATTCAACAATATTATCTCAGATTTATATCATGCCTGTTTTGTTCTTTTGGTTTTAGTTTCATCTCTAGAACTTTAGCAAAGAAAATAATTGCAAATTCATTCTGAAACATTCCCACTGACCAAAAAATTTGCAGAGTACCATGGACCAGACATACTCTAGTTCTCCCCATTCCACACTCATTTTAGATACATTATCTAATCAACGACACTTCAAAATAATTTTAGCACACTGGGGAGCTGAACTAGATTTGAAAGCAGCACTTTATTGTGAAGAATTAAACTATAATTCTATCCAAAATGTCTATTCATATAGGTTTGAATGATTATAGAATTAAAATGCTGAAAAATCAATATTTCCACTTTTTAAATTTTTTAAATATATTTTTTATTTGTTTGCCAGAAGAGAGGGGGGGGTGGTCATGGCTACTGCAGGACCTATTGCTCCTGTAAAAGAACTCCAGATGTATGTGCTACTTTTCGCAACTGGCTTTATGTGACTATCAATGAACCTAGACCATCAGGCCCTGGCATACCACACCCATTCCCTCCCTCCCCCCTTGCAAATAAATAAAATATGTGTTTTTTAAAGCTATTTGAAGGGCTGGAGAGATGACATAGCAGTTAAGGCACCTGCCTACAAAGTCTAAGGACCCAGGTTTGATTCCCCAGTACCCAAGTAAGCCAGATGCCCAAGGTGGTACATGTGTCTGGAGTTCATTTGCAATGGCTGGAGGCCCTGGTGTGTCCATTCTCTCTCTCTCATAAATAAATAAAATATTTTTTAAAAGCTGTTTGGAGTTGTTTGCTTGGGTCTCACCATAAAGATGATGTGATGGTTAAGTTTGTGTCAACTTGATTTGTTTAGGAATCCACAGACATTCCTCATAAGTGTGTTTCTGAGGCTGCCTCTAGGAAGGATTAACTAAAGGAAGAATCCTTCCCCCAGGGGTAAGCCTTCCCCCAGAGTGGGCGGCCCAGAGTGGGCGGCCCCTCTTGGAGGAGGGGGCTGGTTGATAAAAAGGAGCTCTGGGAAGAAAGGCTCTCTCTCTCCCACCTGGCTGCCGGTGCTACTAGCTGCTTGGTGTTTTCTGCTTGGTACCTGCTGCTTGGTGTTGCTGCTCTCCAGTGTGGGCTGAAGACCAGGGTGGAAAGATCTCCAGGAAGCCTCCAGGCCTTCAGATTGGGACTGTTGAGGCCTCCAGCATCGTGCACTGAGCAGCTACCGGGTTTCTTCACTCTCGGACCTGCAACCTGCTATTGCTGGACTGTGTAAGCTAATCCAATAAATCCCCTTTTAATACGATTCATTCTGTCCATTCTGTTCCTCTAGAGAACCCTGACTAATACAGATGAGGTAAAGCAGAGTTGAGAAAAGGAATGAGATCTGGGCATGGTGGCGCACGCCTTTAATCCCAGCACTTGGGAGGCTGAGGTAGGAGGATCACTGTGAGTTTGAGACCACCCTGAGACTACATAGTGAATTCCAGGTCAGCCTAGGCTAGAGTGAAACCCTATCTCAAAAAGAAAGAAAGAAAGAAAGAAAGAAAGAAAGAAAGAAAGAAAGAAAGAAAGAAAGGAAGAAAGGGAGAGAGAGAGAGAGAGAGGGAGGGAGGGGGGAGGGAGGGAGGGAAAGAATGTGTCAAAGATCAAAATCTAAAAATAAAAGCAGGGCTGAAGAAGTGGCTCAGTAGTTAAGGTGCTTGCCTGCAAAGCCTAAGGACCTGGGTTCAATTCCCTAGTACCCACATAAGCCCAGTTGCACAAGATGATGCATGTGCATGGAGTTCATTTGCAGTGACTAGAAGCCCTGGCATGCCCATTCTCTCCTCTCCCTCCCTCTCTGTTTCTTTCTCTCTCCCTCTCTCTCAAATAAATAAAAATTTTTAAAAAAAAAAAAGGCATGGGGGAGTTAGCTCAGCAGTTAAAAGTGCTTTCTTACACTCAGGTTCATGGCTCAGGTTCATTTCCCCAGCACCCACAGGCACCAAATGGCCCTTGTTTCTGGGGTTCCTTTGTAGCAGCACTAGGCCCTGGTACGCTATGCCTATTCATATTCTCATTCCCTGCCCCCTTGTATATGAACAATAAATGAAAATATTAAAATTTCTGGTTCTTAAAAAAATCAAGGGCTGGAGAAATGACTTATTGGTTAAGGCAATTGCCTGTGCAGCCTAAGGACCCATGTTCAACTCTTTAGGTCCCATGTAAGCCAGACACAAAAGGTGATGAAAGCATGCAAGATCACTTATGCGCACAAGGTGGCCCGGCTGCACCAGTTTTTTTTTCTCTCTCTCTCTCTCTCTCTGTCTCACTCTCTCGCATAAAAAAAGGCCAGTCTGTTGGGCTTGCCTCAAAAAAGAAGAAAAAAATCAAAACAAAAATCAACAGCTGGGCATAGTGGCACACGCCTTTAATCCCAGCACTCGGGAGACAGAGGTAGGAGGAATGCTATAAGTTCAAAGCCACCCTGAGACTGTATAGTGAATTCCAGGTCAGCCTGGCCTAGAATGAAACCCTAACTCAAAAAGCCAAAAAAAAAATCAAAACTAGTTGAAGAAGGCACTGACAACTATTATCATACTATCCCAATTTGTAAAGATATAAAATGAAAAATACAGACAAAAAGAAAACAGCATCAATGGGAAATAAAATTGAGATGAGCAAGTCGAATAAAAGGAAAAGGAATACAATGACTATACGTTGTTAAAATAGGAAATGGGAAAGAGTTTTGCAGGCTTGAAGAACAGAGAGCAGCGTCTCTATGGGTTTGCATTTTATGAAGCAGTTTATGAGTCCTACAGGATGCTGTCAGGAACACAAAACAGCCATATTTTCTGAGTACAAAACAACAGTATGACTTCCATATTGGAAACAGTACATCAGACCAGTTCAAGTTTTATATTATGTTTACAGAAAATTCATAATTTTCCAAAAACCATTAACTTTATTTGAAATCTTTTTTTTTCTCTCTCTACCAAAAGCTCTAGGTCCTCCAAAATTGTCAAATAAAAATGTCAATTCTCCTGAACATTGGGGACAGGGTTTCAGTTAAGGACAATATTCAAATCAGAGCAGCATAAAACACACAGCTCATATAACACTCAGCCTGTCTTCACAATTGAACTTTAACATAAACCTTATGTGTCAACTTCTGAGCACATAAATCTCTCTGTTTATATACAGGGTCCACAGATATCAATTTCAAAAAAGGATAAGGGAGGGGTCACACAGAGGAAAAAATGACAAAAGATAGAAAAGCAATAAGAAAAGAGCACAAGAAAAAAATGACATATTAAGATAACTAAAAATATTTTTAAAAGAAAGGAAAAGAGAAAAAGGTAGAATGAGGAACTTTGACTTTCTTGGAACTTTGAGATTTTTTTGTATCTGTGCGTGCATGTGTGTGTGCATGTGTGTGTGTGTGTGTGTGTACATACATGCATATGTGTACATGTGTATGCGCACACAAGAGCTTTTGCTGCTGCAAATAAACACCAGATACTTGTGCCACTTTCTGTGACAGAATTACATGAGTACCTTGGGAACTGAACTAGGGCTGGCAGGGTTTGCAAGCAAGCTCCTTTAACTGCTGAGCCATCTTCCTAGCTCCCATTTTTGAGATTTTATTTTGTTTGGGTTTTATTGAGACAAGGTCTTCCTATGTATCCCAGGCGGAGCTCAAATTCATGATTGCCTGCTTATACGCCTAGTCACAAACTATGTTTTTCAAGTGTAATCAAGATTTCCAAACCGAGGCCTGGAGAAATTGCTTAATGGTTAAGCACTTGCCTGTGAAGCCTAAGGACCCCTGTTCCAGGCTGGATTCCTGAGGACCCACATAAGCCAGATGCACAAAGTGGCCTATGCATCTGGAGTTCCTTTGAAATGGCTGGAGGCTCTGGTGCACCCATTCTCTATCTGCCTCTTTCTCTCTCTCTCTCTCGCTCACTCTTAAATTAATTAATTAATTAATTAATTAATTAAATGTTTTTTTAAAAAAGATTTCCAAACAGAAAGTGAATGTCTTTCTCAGATCCTGCTCATTTGGGGTCCATGTTTGAGACTCAATCCAACACAAACTTTGGAAATGCTAATTTTTAAACAACTGCTTAAAGCTCTTTGTGTTTATGCAAGGGCTCAGTTCAGTAATAAAAGATAGTTACTCCAGCTGGCAGTGGCACTTGCAGGGTGGCCTGACTGGGCAAAAGAGGTCTGGCCTGTGCTGGGCCCTTGCCGGGAGCCAGAGCCCTGGCCTCACACACTGCGTTGGCACTGACCACACTGGGCCATGAACGGACAAGGCCTCCTTCCCAGTGCCCTCGATGCGTTTGGGGGCTCGGAGGTGCAGAGTAGAGACCTGGACCACGCCGGGGATTGGGGGGAGCAGGTAGAAGGCAGACGAGTCTGCTCAAGGGCACAGGTGGATGTGGCGCCCAGGCCATGGACGCCCTAGAAGAAGAGAGCTTGGCTCTCCTTCTCCTCTGCCTCTGATGCAGAATCTGATGCTTCTGGTTGGATGTTTAGATAATGTTCAGAGGACTTCATCATGGATGATGATTTCCAGTTAACTGCAAGCACTAGCAGGAGTTTGAACACACAAGAAAGTAAACTCACCTGCACAGCCCTCTTTAATGAATACATTTCCCTGGCAGAAGTATATGGAGGAGCAGCTGCTGGAGCGGATCCCTGGATTCAGCAAGGCAGCCTTCACCACGTCACTGGTGACATATTTGACATGCTGTTCAGTGTGAGGTTTGGGAGTGTGCAAGACCATGTAAACCACTCTGAGGCAAAGATGAAAGCTTTTATTCAGGGAAAAGTACAAGCTGCCAGGGCTGACTCACAAGAGAGGCACACAGCCCACCTGAGTTTTCAGGTAAAGGGATTTATGGGGATTTTTTTCAGTTGGGGGAAGGGTAGGGGTTAGGAAAAGAAAAGTTCTTTTAGGAGAGATTATATAACAATAGCTAGGGTGTGACACTAGAACAGTGACCATGTGACTTACAAGATAAGGGGGCAGAAAATCATGACTTGGGGGCATTGTTAGGCAAGGAGGGGATAATGACCAGATGGTTTCTTGAGAAATGTGGATAATCCACTTCCTTATGTTTCTGCCACCATTCTGCTGACCTTGGTGACTCCGTCTTGGGAGTCCGTCCCGACCTAACACTCACATTCAAGGACTTTCGGGCTTTTAAGGAAATGTTTCTGGATTTAAGCAGAGACCTGGTAGTGACTTTGTTATGGGGTTCAGTGTCGCACAAGTAAGACCATCGACTCATGGTATATGAGGCAAAGTTTTATTGGGTAAAAAAGAAAGAAAAGAAAATGAAGAAGGGCTGGTGCACCAGGTCCACATCCAGAGTTCATGATCTCAGGATGCAACCCAGAACTGTTAGGAGGATCAGCCTTTATTGGAAAAAACTACAAAATGCTTATTGGAAAAACAGGATGGGAGTTAAGCATAAATCACAATTCACATTCTTCGAAGATTATAGGGAAGAAAAAACAGAATGAACTTGTGAACAGGTCTGTTGGTTAGTTACAGGAAGCGTGTGGAGGGTGTGAGGTAGGCCTGGGACCAAGAGTCACCAAATGTCCCACTTATCTGCCCTTAAGGAATTTGATCAACAATGCAGGCCTGGGGTAATGCTATTCAGACCAGCGGAACATCCTGTTTATCTACCATCCCCATCTGCTTAAGCAAGTGTTTTATTCCATTCTTTTATGAGCTCCTACAAGGAGGTGACTTCTATTTTCTCTAAGCTTGATATAAAGAAATGTAGAGAAATATAACATTTTGCTCTCTTTAAACTTCCCTGTGCAAGTCATCTTCTACAGCAGCTTCCCAGAACAACCTGAGGCACTAGATCTCACCTCCAGACAACAGATGGGATCATTCACCCAGCAGGCTCAGAGACATGGGTTCATGACAGCAGAAGATGTCTTTTTGGAAAGAAGAACTGTATCACAGCCCTTCATTCACGTGAAGTATTGATGGGTCACCAACACCATGACTGAGCCTCCTCACCCTTTTCTCCCGAAATACCTCATATTCAGTCACCTTAGCTCCCTGTGCAGGCACCTCTCCCAGGGCTGAGTCAGACTCCTCCAGAGCAGGCCTGTGTTGGCCATTTCAGCTGGGGGTCCTTCCCAGCCAACATGGTAATATGTCAACACGGACAACGCACCATCAGGAGCCCTTTGTCATAGCAGGTTTTGTAGGATTCTTTGTGTGCATCAAACATGCATTGGTTTCAGGCCTCAGCCTTAATCCCATTTTTGTTTAGCATTATTCATCGAGGGTGTTACAGATGGGAAAGTTCTATATCTTGACTGCAGTAGTGGTTATATGGGTGTATACATATGTCAAATTCATAGATGCACATGATGAATGTATTTTACTTTATATAAATTATACTGCTAAAAAGTTATTTTAAAATCAGTAATAGTTCTAAAAAATAAAAATGTGAAACTCTCTGTGGTAGTTTGAATAAATGGCCCCCAATATATTCAGTTTGCATCTGCAGCCACCTTGCTGGAGGCAGTGTCACTGGGCAGATCTTAAGGTGTGGTGGTGGGTTTAGGATTTCAATCTAAAGATATGCAAAGTGTGCCTAGCTGGAGTTCGTGAGGTGTGCTGTGGCTTTTGGCTGTGGTTTTGCTCTTTGTGCTTGGTCCTGTGAAGAGCAGGTCAGCTTTTTCTACCATTATGGAACTTCCCCTGTACCTGTAAGCTCCAATAAATATCCCTTCCTCCATAACTGTGCCTGGTCTGGAAGTTCATCTTAGCGAACCTGAAGCTGTCTGTTACACTCTCCTAGAATTGGTATATTTTAAGATCTAGAATTCTCAATTTTTTCCAATTAATAAAAATATGTTTTGGAGGTTGGAGAGGTGGCTCAGTGGTTAAAACAGTGCTTGCCTGCAAAACCTAATGAAGTGAGTTCAATTCCCCAGTACTCATGTAAAACCAGATGCATATGCATCTGGAGCTCATTGCAACAGTGTGGTGGCACAAGCCTTTAATCCCAACATTCACTAGGCTGAGGCAGGAGGATTGCTGTGAGTTCAAGACCAGCCTGAGAATACATAGTGAATTCCAAGTCAGCCTGGCTAAAGCAAGACTCTATCTTGCAAAAATAAAAATAAAATAAAAGGTAATAGGTGTGTGTGTTTTCTTTGTTTTGTAGTGCTGAGGATTAAATAAATACCTTGTTAGATAAATATTAGATAAATGTTAGATAAATATTCCATCACTTTGAGCTACACCCTCCGACTTAAAAATATGTTCTGAATCTTTAAATGATTTTACATTTCCTGTCCATCACTTCCAAACTATTATGTTTAGTCAGTATGAATGGTTTAAGAGTAAGTAAATAGAAGTAAAATGTTGCAATTTATTTTGACAGTAAGCCCTAACTTTATTTATTCAAGAATCATGATGGTTTGCAGCTGGCAAGATGGCTCAGAGATAAAGGCACTAGCTAACAAAGCTTGCCAGCCTAGATTCAATTTCCCAGTACTCACCCAAAGTTGAGTTCATTTGCACTGGAAGGAGGCCCTGGCATGCCCATTCTCTCTCTCCCTTACTCGCTCACTTTCTCCCTCTCCCTACCTCTATCACCTCCCTCTTTCCTTCTCTCTCTTCTCTTTCAGATAAATATTTTTTTAAATAAAAGTTATTCTGTGTTGATGAGTTGTGTTTCATTGGAGGTGGATGTGAAACTAAATATTTTGAAAGCACTGTAGCCTTCTGAAGAGGGAGCCTCCTTTCCATCCCTATGGCCAAGCCAATGGAAAGTGGAGCCTATACGGAGAAATGACTGGAAGTCCAAATAAACTGGAGACATCCTAAGATTTTTGTGACACTTTCAAGGATGGCGTGTAGCTCAGGAAGAGTTCTTGCTTCCTGAAAAATCCCCTGGCTGATACTACAGGTATAAATATCAATAGCAGAATAGTGAATTGTGTGTGCATGGTGGATAGTTCAATCAAACTAAAGTCAAACACGAATGTAAACAACCTTGTCCTATTCTTATCATAACCTGGCACAACTGTGTCACTGAGTCCCATTTGGGGTCAGATATCACACAAGACCAAGCCATGGATAAAAACACCCCTGAACAACTTTCTATTCTACATTTGTACATTCCTATCACTAACTGATTGCTAAGGAATTTTCTTCATGTGCCCCCAAATCATGTAACCTTAGAAACTGTAACCCACCAATAGTGTAAAGAATTCAAGATGTTATTGTTTTTGTCTCTAAAACCTCTGAGCCATCAGAGCTCAGGACTCAGGCTTTGGAAGTTATTCCCCTGAGTCCATGTTGACATAAATACTTTTTCCAATTCTCCACTCTATCTCTGGTGCCATCTCTGTGTGACTCATGAGAAGATAACTTTGAGGGTCACCTTCCTGGACCTCCCCAACTCCAGAGCAGAGCAAAAGAATACTAGCCATGGTGATTTAATTCAGGTGTCCCCCATAAACTTATGTGTTCTGAATACTAGCTTCCAAGCTGGTGGCAATTTGGGAATTGGATCCTCCTGGAGGTGATGTGTTGTTGGGGGTGAGCTTATGGGTGTTATAGCCAGTTTCCCCTTGCCAGTGTTGGCACACTCTTCTGCTGCTATTGTCCACCTGATGTTAGCCAACCCTCTCTGTTCATGCTGTCGTTTTCCTCTGCCATCATGGAGATTCCCCTCAAGTCTGTAAGCCAAAATAAACCCTTTCCTCCCACAAGCTGTGCTTGGTCTGGTGTTTTCTGCCAGCAATGGGAAGCTGACTGCAACATGGGAGAGACTGGACTCACTCACCTAATAGGGGCCTTAGGACCAGAATAAACACCCCACAGTCAAAGCTGATTTACCACTGTTCCCCTTGTTTCCATGCTCTCCTGCATTCTTGCACTCCCAACCCGGCAGTCTCTTCGGTCTATGCCAAGAGCTCTTTATTTTCTAAGTATTTCTTAAATTTGCCAACTATTCGCCATTCCTCTCTACCTTTCCCCAGTCAACGTCATTCTCTTACATTGCTGACCAGCTTGACCAGCTTGCTGGTGTCATATTTTCATACTCGTTTGCTTGTTAATATTCATATCCATCTGTTATAGTCTCTTTCACACCTAACTGCTTTCAGAATGCAAAAGCAGTCATAGACAATATAGGACTGAATGAACGGTTGTTTTTCAATAAAATTTTATTGGCAACAGGTGGTGGATCTGATTAGAGCATAAAATTTCCAGAGTTATCCCAGAGAATGAAACACTAACAAGATGTCAGTGTTATTCCCCTTCAAGAAATAGTAAACTTTTATAATACCACACTGGGCTGGAGAGATACCTCAGGAGTTAAAGGCACTTGTGAGATAATACCACACTATCTATATAAAATTTTAAAAAAAATTTTTTTTTTTTTGGTTTTCAAGGTAGAGTCTCACTCTAGCTCAGGCTGACCTGGAATTCACTAAGTAGTCTCAGGGTGGCCTTGAACTCATGGCGATCCTCCTACCTCTGCCTCCCAAGTGCTGGGATTAAAGGCATGCGCCACCACGCCGGGCAAAAAAATTTAAATTTTTGAACTTGATTCTACAAATATGTTTTGGTCCCTATCTTCTATCTCACTGTATATATTGCCACTCCCTGCCTTGTACTTCAGATGCCTGCAACACTGAACTGTTTCTAACTTTCCCACAAACAAGCTGTTCTTCTGAGTCTGGCATTTATGCACATGATCTTTATCTCATCCACAGGGCTCCATGCACACGTTCTTTCCACTTGGCTAATTGCTACTTACACTTCCAGGCAAGACCAAGGCCTGCTTCAAGAAGGTTTCGTGACTTGTGTAAAATTAGGAATTACTCCCTTATCTCAGAGGAATCCCCATTCTCATCTCTATCATTGTTAGAGCTGCACTGGATTGTTCAGTCTGCCCTCTGTCTCTGAACCAAGAATTTACTTCCTATGTCTTACTCACATTTTCTATTTCTTAACTTTTTGTAACCTTTTTATTGGAACATAATCTTTATTAACAATTTACATGACAGGGGACTGAAGGGATTGCTTAGCAGTTAAGGAGCTTTCTAGCAATGCCTGAAGGGCTGGGTTAGATTCCCAAGTACCACATTAAGCAGATGCACAATAGAGCATGCAACTAGTTTGTTAAAAAGATTTCCAAACAGAAAGTGAATGTCTTTCTCAGATCCTGCTCATTTGGGGTCCATGTTTGAGACTCAATCCAACACAAACTTTGGAAATGCTAATTTTTAAACAACTGCTTAAAGCTCTTTGTGTTTATGCAAGGGCTCAGTTCAGTAATAAAAGATAGTTACTCCAGCTGGCAGTGGCACTTGCAGGGTGGCCTGACTGGGCAAAAGAGGTCTGGCCTGTGCTGGGCCCTTGCCGGGAGCCAGAGCCCTGGCCTCACACACTGCGTTGGCACTGACCACACTGGGCCATGAACGGACAAGGCCTCCTTCCCAGTGCCCTCGATGCGTGGGGGCTCGGAGGTGCAGAGTAGAGACCTGGACCACGCCGGGATTGGGGGAGCAGGTAGAAGGCAGACGAGTCTGCTCAAGGGCACAGGTGGATGTGGCGCCCAGGCCATGGACGCCCTAGAAGAAGAGAGCTTGGCTCTCCTTCTCCTCTGCCTCTGATGCAGAATCTGATGCTTCTGGTTGGATGTTTAGATAATGTTCAGAGGACTTCATCATGGATGATGATTTCCAGTTAACTGCAAGCACTAGCAGGAGTTTGAACACACAAGAAAGTAAACTCACCTGCACAGCCCTCTTTAATGAATACATTTCCCTGGCAGAAGTATATGGAGGAGCAGCTGCTGGAGCGGATCCCTGGATTCAGCAAGGCAGCCTTCACCACGTCACTGGTGACATATTTGACATGCTGTTCAGTGTGAGGTTTGGGAGTGTGCAAGACCATGTAAACCACTCTGAGGCAAAGATGAAAGCTTTTATTCAGGGAAAAGTACAAGCTGCCAGGGCTGACTCACAAGAGAGGCACACAGCCCACCTGAGTTTTCAGGTAAAGGGATTTATGAGGATTTTTTTCAGTTGGGGGAAGGGTTAGGGTTAGGAAAAGAAAAGTTCTTTTAGGAGAGATTATATTACAATAGCTAGGGTGTGACACTAGAACAGTGACCATGTGACTCACAAGATAAGGGGGCAGAAAATCATGACTTGGGGGCATTGTTAGGCAAGGAGGGGATAATGACCAGATGGTTTCTTGAGAAATGTGGATAATCCACTTCCTTATGTTTCTGCCACCATTCTGCTGACCTTGGTGACTCAGTCTTGGGAGCCCGTCCCGACCTAACACTCACATTCAAGGATTTTCGGGCTTTTAAGGAAATGTTTCTGGATTTAAGCAGAGACCTGGTAGTGACTTTGTTATGGGGTTCAGTGTCGCACAAGTAAGACCATCGACTCATGGTATATGAGGCAAAGTTTTATTGGGTAAAAAAGAAAGAAAAGAAAATGAAGAAGGGCTGGTGCACCAGGTCCACATCCAGAGTTCATGATCTCAGGATGCAACCCAGAACTGTTAGGAGGATCAGCCTTTATTGGAAAAAACTACAAAATGCTTATTGGAAAAACAGGATGGGAGTTAAGCATAAATCACAATTCACATTCTTCGAAGATTATAGGGAAGAAAAAACAGAATGAACTTGTGAACAGGTCTGTTGGTTAGTTACAGGAAGCGTGTGGAGGGTGTGAGGTAGGCCTGGGACCAAGAGTCACCAAATGTCCCACTTATCTGCCCTTAAGGAATTTGATCAACAATGCAGGCCTGGGGTAATGCTATTCGGACCAGCGGAACATCCTGTTTATCTACCATCCCCATCTGCTTAAGCAAGTGTTTTATTCCATTCTTTTATGAGCTCCTACAAGGAGGTGACTTCTATTTTCTCTAAGCTTGATATAAAGAAATGTAGAGAAATATAACATTTTGCTCTCTTTACAACTTCCCTGTGCAAGTCATCTTCTACAGCAGCTTCCCAGAACAACCTGAGGCACTAGATCTCACCTCCAGACAACAGATGGGATCATTCACCCAGCAGGCTCAGAGACATGGGTTCATGACAGCAGAAGATGTCTTTTTGGAAAGAAGAACTGTATCACAGCCCTTCATTCACGTGAAGTATTGATGGGTCACCAACACCATGACTGAGCCTCCTCACCCTTTTCTCCCGAAATACCTCATATTCAGTCACCTTAGCTCCCTGTGCAGGGACCTCTCCCAGGGCTGAGTCAGACTCCTCCAGAGCAGGCCTGTGTTGGCCATTTCAGCCGGGGGTCCTTCCCAGCCAACATGGTAATATGTCAACACGGACAACGCACCATAAGGAGCCCTTTGTCATAGCAGGCTTTGTAGGATTCTTTGTGTGCACCAAACATGCATTGGTTTCAGGCCTCAGCCTTAATCCCATTTTTGTTTGGGATTATTCATGGAGGGTGTTACAGATGGGAAAGTTCTATATCTTGACTGCAGTAGTGGTTATATGGGTGTATACATATGTCAAATTCATAGATGCACATGATGAATGTATTTTACTTTATATAAATTATACTGCTATAAAGTTATTTTAAAATCAGTAATAGTTCTAAAAAATAAAAATGTGAAACTCTCTGTGGTAGTTTGAATAAATGGCCCCCAATATATTCAGTTTGCATCTGCAGCCACCTTGCTGGAGGCAGTGTCACTGGGCAGATCTTAAGGTGTGGTGGTGGGTTTAGGATTTCAATCTAAAGGTATGCAAAGTGTGCCTAGCTGGAGTTCGTGAGGTGTGCTGTGGCTTTTGGCTGTGGTTTTGCTCTTTGTGCTTGGTCCTGTGAAGAGCAGGTCAGCTTTTTCTACCATTATGGAACTTCCCCTGTACCTGTAAGCTCCAATAAATATCCCTTCCTCCATAACTGTGCCTGGTCTGGAAGTTCATCTTAGCGAACCTGAAGCTGTCTGTTACACTCTCCTAGAATTGGTATATTTTAAGATCTAGAATTCTCAATTTTTTCCAATTAATAAAAATATGTTTTGGAGGTTGGAGAGGTGGCTCAGTGGTTAAAACGGTGCTTGCCTGCAAAACCTAATGAAGTGAGTTCAATTCCCCAGTACTCATGTAAAACCAGATGCATATGCATCTGGAGCTCATTGCAACAGTGTGGTGGCACAAGCCTTTAATCCCAACATTCACTAGGCTGAGGCAGGAGGATTGCTGTGAGTTCAAGACCAGCCTGAGAATACACAGTGAATTCCAAGTCAGCCTGGCTAAAGCAAGACTCTATCTTGCAAAAATAAAAATAAAATAAAAGGTAATAGGTGTGTGTGTTTTCTTTGTTTTGTAGTGCTGAGGATTAAATAAATACCTTGTTAGATAAATATTAGATAAATGTTAGATAAATATTCCATCACTTTGAGCTACACCCTCTTTAAATGATTTTACATTTCCTGTCCATCACTTCCAAACTATTATGTTTAGTCAGTATGAATGGTTTAAGAGTAAGTAAATAGAAGTAAAATGTTGCAATTTATTTTGACAGTAAGCCCTAACTTTATTTATTCAAGAATCATGATGGTTTGCAGCTGGCAAGATGCCTCAGAGATAAAGGCACTAGCTAACAAAGCTTGCCAGCCTAGATTCAATTTCCCAGTACTCACCCAAAGTTGAGTTCATTTGCACTGGAAGGAGGCCCTGGCATGCCCATTCTCTCCCTCCCTCTCTCTCTCTCTCCCTCACTCACTCACTTTCACCCTCTCCCTACCTCTATCACCTCCCTCTTTCCTTCTCTCTCTTCTCTTTCAGATAAATATTTTTTTAATAAAAGTTATTCTGTGTTGATGAGATGTGTTTCATTGGAGGTGGATGTGAAACTAAATATTTTGAAAGCAGTGTAGCCTTCTGAAGAGGGAGCCTCCTTTCCATCCCTATGGCCAAGCCAATGGAAAGTGGAGCCTATACGGAGAAATGACTGCAAGTCCAAATAAACTGGAGACATCCTAAGATTTTTGTGACACTTTCAAGGATGGCGTGTAGCTCAGGAAGAGTTCTTGCTTCCTGAAAAATCCCCTGGCTGATACTACAGGTATAAATATCAATAGCAGAATAGTGAATTGTGTGTGCATGGTGGATAGTTCAATCAAACTAAAGTCAAACACGAATGTAAACAACCTTGTCCGATTCTTATCATAACCTGGCACAACTGTGTCACTGAGTCCCATTTGGGGTCAGATATCACACAAGACCAAGCCATGGATAAAAACACCCCTGAACAACTTTCTATTCTACATTTGTACATTCCTATCACTAACTGATTGCTAAGGAATTTTCTTCATGTGCCCCCAAATCATGTAACCTTAGAAACTGTAACCCACCAATAGTGTTAAGAATTCAAGATGTTACTGTTTTTGTCTCTAAAACCTCTGAGCCATCAGAGCTCAGGACTCAGGCTTTGGAAGTTATTCCCCTGAGTCCATGTTGACATAAATACTTTTTCCAATTCTCCACTTTATCTCTGGTGCCATCTCTGTGTGACCCAGCATGAGAAGGTAACTTTGAGGGTCACCTTCCTGGACCTCCCCAACTCCAGAGCAGAGCAAAAGAATACTAGCCATGGTGGTTTAATTCAGGTATCCCCCTTAAACTTATGTGTTCTGAATACTAGGTTCCAAGCTGGTGGCAATTTGGGAATTGGATCCTCCTGGAGGTGATATGTTGTTAGGGGTGGGTTTATGGGTGTTATAGCCAGTTTCCCCTTGCCAGTGTTCGGCACACTCTTCTGCTGCTATTGTCCACCTGATGTTAGCCAACCCTCTCTGTTCATGCTGTCGTTTTCCTCTGCCATCATGGAGATTCCCCTCAAGTCTGTAAGCCAAAATAAACCCTTTCCTCCCACAAGCTGTGCTTGGTCTGGTGTTTTCTGCCAGCAATGGGAAGCTGACTGCATGCATGGGAGAGACTGGACTCACCTAATAGGGGCCTTAGGACCAGAATAAACACCCCACAGTCAAAGCTGATTTACCACTGTTCCCCTTGTTTCCATGCTCTCCTGCATTCTTGCACTCCCCAACCCGGCAGTCTCTTCGGTCTATGCCAAGAGCTCTTTATTTTCTAAGTATTTCTTAAATTTGCCAACTATTCGCCATTCCTCTCTACCTTTCCCCAGTCAACCCGTCATTGTGACCAGCTTGCTGGTGTCATATTTTCATACTCGTTTGCTTGTTAATATTCATATCCATCTGTTATAGTCTCTTTCACACCTAACTGCTTTCAGAATGCAAAAGCAGTCATAGACAATATAGGACTGAATGAACGGTTGTTTTTCAATAAAATTTTATTGGCAACAGGTGGTGGATCTGATTAGAGCATAAAATTTCCAGAGTTATCCCAGAGAATGAAACACTAACAAGATGTCAGTGTTATTCCCCTTCAAGAAATAGTAAACTTTTTATAATACCACACTGGGCTGGAGAGATACCTCAGGAGTTAAAGGCACTTGTGAGATAATACCACACTATCTATATAAAAATTTTAAAAAATTTTTTTTTTTTGGTTTTTCAAGGTAGAGTCTCACTCTAGCTCAGGCTGACCTGGAATTCACTAAGTAGTCTCAGGGTGGCCTTGAACTCATGGCGATCCTCCTACCTCTGCCTCCCAAGTGCTGGGATTAAAGGCATGCGCCACCACGCCGGGCAAAAAAATTTAAATTTTTGAACTTGATTCTACAAATATGTTTTGGTCCCTATCTTCTATCTCACTGTATATATTGCCACTCCCTGCCTTGTACTTCAGATGCCTGCAACACTGAACTGTTTCTAACTTTCCCACAAACAAGCTGTTCTTCTGAGTCTGGCATTTATGCACATGATCTTTATCTCATCCACAGGGCTCCATGCACACGTTCTTTCCACTTGGCTAATTGCTACTTACACTTCCAGGCAAGACCAAGGCCTGCTTCAAGAAGGTTTCGTGACTTGTGTAAAATTAGGAATTACTCCCTTATCTCAGAGGAATCCCCATTCTCATCTCTATCATTGTTAGAGCTGCACTGGATTGTTCAGTCTGCCCTCTGTCTCTGAACCAAGAATTTACTTCCTATGTCTTACTCACATTTTCTATTTCTTAACTTTTTGTAACCTTTTTTATTGGAACATAATCTTTATTAACAATTTACATGACAGGGGACTGAAGGATGGCTTAGCAGTTAAGGAGCTTTCTAGCAATGCCTGAAGGGCTGGGTTAGATTCCCCAGTACCCACATAAAGCCAGATGCACAAAGAGGCGCATGCATCTAGCATTCATGTACACCTGCTGGAGGCCCTGGATTGCCCATTATCTCTCTCTCTCTCTCTCTCTGTGTGTGTGTGTGTGTATCTTTATATGTTTGCAAATAAATAAATATAAATAAATAAATAATTTTTTAATTTACATGATGGGCTGGAGATATAGCTCAGTGGTTAAGGCACTTGCCTGCAAAGCCTAGAGACCAGTTTGATCCCTCAGCACCCAGACACACAAGATGGTGCATGTGTCTAGAGTTCATTTGCAGTGGCTAGAGGACTTGGTGCACCCATTCCCTCTCCATCCCCCTCTCTCACTCCTTCCTTTTGTCTCTTTCATAAAATAAATATATTAAAATTTTCATTACCCCCTTCCACTGCCCTCCTCTATCTTCATCATTCTCTACTGAAACCCCTCTTCTTTCCTACTATTCCCTCTTCTATTTTAATGTCTATTTTGACCATTACCCACAGTAACTTATTAATGGGCTCACTTAGTAACAACCACCACTGTAAGGCCACTTTGGATTTCACACCAAAGCACTCCTCTCCATCCTTTGGCTCCTACGTTCTTCCTACCATCTCTTCCACTCTAGTTCCTGAGCCACTGGAGAGTGTGATAGACATGTCTCATATAGTGCCAAGCACTCAATGGTCACTTCTCAGCACTATGGTGTCACTCAGTTTTTCAATCCTCATTTTTCTTAGCACATGTTAAAATACCTAAATGCTTACTGAATAAATGAATCCACCAAAATGTTGAGACTGTATACAGGAAATGGGGCTTGGTGAATACATCACATCAACTCTACCACATATAACTTTTATTCTGTGCACACATACACACACACACCTTGAATATCCCTCATTATAAATGCTTGGGACCAGAAGCATTTTAGATTTCAAGGTGTGGTTTTTTTCATGTTTTGAGAATATTTTCATAAAACTAAGTAGTTATTGTAAGGACATAATCTCAGCCAAACACAAAATTCATTGTTTTCACATATGCCATCTACACAGAGCCTGAGATAATTTTATATACTTCTAGTGACCCTTTGTTTTGGCTGTTATCAATCACATGAGACCAGGAATGGAATTTTCCCCTTGTAACAAACACCATTTCAGTGCCCAAAAGTCTAAGATTTTTGAAGCATTTGGGAATCAGGATTTGAATGCTTCTTTTGTCAGCATAGTGAAACAACCACATTAGCCCCAAGTCCAAACCTAAGAACATTTTAGGTGGAGTATGGAATAGAATCATGAAGTTGCTGCGTTCAAAACTGCCATTTACCATTCCTCTCATCTCCATTTTCTCTTTCCTTGGTATTTCTCTTCCTCTTCCTCTTCCTCCTTTTCTTTCCCCTCCCCCTTTCCCTCCTTCTTTTTCACAAGCCATGGTTCTGAGAACACTCTAGACATTGGGAAGTACTTGTGTACTCTTATGTAGTTATAATATGATCCAAAGATCAGATTTTCATATAAACATTTACATGTCACACTAAAGAGGAAATTCATATTACCTTTCTAAATTATTTTGCTAAAGACATGTGTATTTCATCACTTTTCACCATTAGATTTTATACTTCATAGATGCAATATCTGTCACCTGAACTTTAACTTATCTTTAGATATTGTGGTGGTTTGAATGTAAATGTGTTTTGAATACTTGATTCTCAGCTGGTGCCAATTTGGGTAAAGTTGTGGGGCATTTGGGAAGTTGACCATTGTTGGAAGAGGCATGTCACTAGGGGCAGGTTTTGGGTAATATAGCCCAGATCCAAGCCCCATCCTCAGATTACTTCCTTCCTGCTGATATGCAGATGAGACCAGGCTTCCTGCCCAGCCATACCATGCTTTCCCCACCCTAATGAAACTTCTCTCAAAACTATCAGCTAAAATAAAAACATTTCCTTCTATAAGCAGCTTCTGGTCAGGTGTTTTGTCTCTGCAATGAGAAGGTAACCTTTACAGATACATTTAACCATCATTATAATATTCTTATTTCCATTTTATTACATTGTAGACATACATAATCAAATTTGGGGGTTGGAGAGATGACTCAGTGGAAAAAGTACTTGTTGCACAACTCTGAGGATTTGAGTTTGGATCCCCAGCCCCAAACAAAAGCAGAAGCTGTGCTGGGCTTCTGAAATTTCATTGCCACTAGGGTGAGAGAGGAGATAGCAGAGGCAGGAGAAATTCCCAGGAGCTCCCAAAAGCAAATCAAGCTGTGAATAACAAAAGAGACACTGCATCAAACAAGGTCAAGGGTGAGAACCAACCTGAAAGTTGTCCTTTGATTCCACACACATGCCATGGTATGCATAGAAAACACACACAAATAAATAAATAATTTTTTTAATAAAACAAAATTTGAATTCAAATGACCAAATAGAAGAAGGTCATGTAGGACAGAAATAAAATAGATCTGGTTTTGAATATCTGGCTATGAGAACATAACATTACTTAGCCTTTTAAAAAAATTATTTATTTACATGCAGAGAGAGAGACAGAGAGTAGACACACAGAGAGACACACAAACTGAAACAGAGAGAGAGAGAAAAGGAGAGAGGGAGAAAGAGAATGGACATGCCAGGGCTTCTAGATGCTACAAATGAACTATAGATGCATGTGCCACTTTGTGCATCTGGCTTTGTGTGGGTATTGGGGAACTGAGCCCAAGTCGTTTGTATACAAGCACCTTAAGCACTGAGCCATATCTCCAGCCCAGCCTCTGTTTTTGAAATGCTAAAATGGAGAAATTAATAGTAGTACATGGAATTTGGAGAAAAGTCATGTAACAAATGACAAAATGCAGTGCTTTTCCATAAATAATAATTAGCTTTTGTTACTACATATAAAGTTTTGTGTCTCGGTTTAAGTCTGAAAATCTATGCAATGTTTTCCTCTGTACATAGTTGCATCTACAGAAATGAACTGAAGATAAATGTGAAATCACTTTTAGTACTATGTATAAATAATATTATTATTCATTAAATATTCATTTGAAACATCTTTGATGAATAACTTTAGTATGCCAGGCTGAAGGTTAATTGCTATGTGAGATATAAAAATATGATAGGATCCCTCTCCTCAGAAAGGTTACATATTAATAAAGAAGCAAGTACACATATAGATAATTATAAAACAGAATAGTATTAAATGTCATATAACAGAATAAAACAATGCATAGATTGCTTCTACCTTTATAGGAATGAGTTTTAGGTTTACATAGATTAAAACTAAAAAATTGCAGGCAAAACAAAATGTGTAGAGATGTAATGGTTATTCTGGATTGTCAACTTGATTGGATCTGAGATCAACCAAGAGACTTGGCTCTGGGTGGGTCTGTGAGGGCAGCTCCAGGAAGGGTTAGCTGAAGGGGAGACCTTCCAGCAGAGTGAGTGAATCATTCTAAGGTTGGCCCAGATATGAAGGCGACTGGAGAAAAAGCAGTTCTGCGTGACTGCCTGCCTCCACTTCTCGCTAGTGAGCGTGTCTGTCTGTGCTGCTATCCTTCACTGACATCAGACTCCAGCTTCCCTGGTTCCAATGTGGACTGAAGACCAGCAACTCTTTAAAAATCACCCAGAACTTCATCCCCCAATCAGTAATGCTGAGGCATCTGACTTTGTGGCCTGAGATGCTACCTACAGGGTACCTACCCAGTCTATTGTGTAAGCTATTCTAGTGAATCCCCTTTTATAATATATACACTTCCTGTTAGTTATGCTCTTCTAGAGAACCCTGATTAATACAAGAAGTTAACTCAAATAGACACACATCTGTTGATACATGTGCTAGTGGGAATTGAATGCAAAATATCCCCCATGTGTTTAAATATTTGGTCCCCAGATAGCACAGCTGTTTAAGAAAGCTGTGGAGGCCTGGAGAGATGATTTAGCAGTTAAGGTGCTTGCCTGCAAAGCCTAAAGACCCAGGTTCAATTCCCCAGTACCCATGTAAGCCAGATGGCAGGATCAGGAAGCCAGCTGGTTACATTGCAACCACAATCAGGAAGCAGGGGGCAAACAGAAAAAGGGGCCAGGCTATAAACCTGAAGACTCTCCTCCACTGATCCACTACTCCGGTGAGGCTCCCACCTCCTGAAGATTCCACAACTTTCTTTTTTTTTTTTTTTTTTTTACTGTTTTTATTTATTTTTTAATATTTTATTTATTTGAGAGAGGAGGGGGCAGACAGAGAGAGAGAATGGACATACCAAGGCCTCCAGCCACTGCAAATGAACTCCAGACACATGCACATTGTGCATCTGGCTTACAGATGTACTAGGGAATTGAACCTGAGTCCTTAGGTTTCTTAGGCAAGTACCATAACTACTAAGCCATCTCTCCAATCCCCCTTAAGCTGATTCTTGTTAGGTGTTTGGTCATGGCAATGATTAAAACATACTATATATATATATATATATATATATATATATATATATACCAATTATTTTGTTCTCCTCAGAACTTTTTAGACAACCAATTCCTATTATATATGGTAGATTAATATCCTGGACCCCAGTCAATAAGGTTCACTAATAAAATTACTATTGAGATAAAATAATAATATTTAAAATTTCATGATTAAAATGGGGATTTAATTTCTCTGTTCTGTCCACCTAAATATCCCCCTTCCTCAAGTTAACTAATTCTTAAAGCAAGAATTATAACTGAAAGGAATTCTATTAAGCTATGATGGTTAGTATTTATTGTCAACTTGACAGACTCTAGAATCACCTAGGAAGACAAATTCTGGGGCATATGTGAAAGAGTTTCTAGATCAGGTTAACTGAGATAAGAAGATCTACTCTAAGTACAGACAGTACCATTTCATAGGCTGGTGTTATATTTACATTCTTGTTGCTGGGACAAACACCCAACCAGAAGCAGCTTATGGGAGGAAAGGGTTTATTTCAGGCTTACTGATTCCAAGGGAAGCTTCATCATGGCAGCAGAAACTGGCTCGTTTCAGACAGTAGAGAGCTTACTCTGAACATCTTAGGGCTGGACTCAAGATCCACCCTCCCCCCCAGGGACACACCTCCTCCAGCAGGGCTCTGCTTGCTGAAGACTTAAGTAGGAAGCTTAATTTTAATAAAAACTACCTTAAACTATGGGGGACATTTATAATCAAGCCACTGCAACTTGGAAAAAGGAAACTGGGCACCAGTATTCATCTGCCTTTGTTTCTTGATGGTGGGTTGAATGTGACCCGCTGCTCCATACCCCTGCTGCCATGCCCTCCCACCATGAGGGTTTATATGCCCCCAAACTGTAAGCCAGAATAAACCCTTTCTCTCTTACATTGTTCTTGTCAGGTATTTTGTCACAACAACAAGGAAAGTAACTAACACATATGCTCTTAGTGATTTCCACACAGAGGCTTTAACCCTGGAATTGAACAACTTCTGATTGCTAAGTTCCTTTCCCTCTTATTACTCAAGTCTCAAATTCAATTATGTAAATAACAACTGTTGGGACTCCTGTACCAGGTCTTAGAAATACTAAGGTGAATAGGCTAGTCTCCACCTCAAGAAATTCTCCTACAACAATGCATACCAACATTAAATAAATAATGATATTAGCATGATAAGGGTCAGAAAGTAGTGAAATAACCAACCATAAACAAAGACAGAGGGAACACAGTTGAAAGAGGCGGCTTAATCAATATTAAATCGAGGACCTGAGTGTAGTGTCTCAACAAGAGCCCTTTGAGTAAGATAAGGGCACTCCAGTGCTTTGTTGTCTGGTACCCTGTTCCAGCTGCAATAACACCTTTTGGATTGTCTAGTCCTCAGCTTCAATTTCATTCCTTGGCATTTGACATCCAGATGTCTTCCTCTTAGGATGAGTCTGTTTCCAGCCCAACATCCACTTCAAACTAGACCCAAGTCAGTGTCTTGAACTATGGGCTCCTATTGGTATGATGTTGGAGAATCAAAGACAAAAAGTAAAATGTGTGGCTGGAGAGATGGTTTAGCAGTTAAGGTTCTTGCCTGCAAAACTTACGGACTCATGTTCAACTCTCCAGGTCCTACATAAGCCAGATGCACAGTGATGCAAGCACACAAGGGGGTGTACACATAGGGAGTTCAATTACAGTGGCTGGAGGCCCTGGCACACCAATATTCTCTCTCTCTCTCTCACACACTCTCTCTCTCACACACACACATGCACACACACACACACACATTCACATAAAAGGCCAGACTATTAGGTTTGCCTTTTAAAAAAAGTAAAATGTGGAGGCTGACTTTAATAGGCAAATGTCCATAAATATGTATGTCCTTTAAAAAGCACACATCTGAAAATGGTCCCAAGATTTGAAATTCTTTATTTTTAATTTTTTTTTTTTTATTTATTTATTTATTTATTTATTTATTTAAGAGTGACAAAGAGAGAAAGAGGTAGAGAAAGAGAGAGGGAGAATGGGCACACCAGGGCCTCCAGCCACTGCAAATGAACTCCAGATGCATGTGCCATCTTGTGCATCTGGCTTACGTGGGTACTGGGAAATCGAGCCTCAAACCAGGGTCCTTACGCTTCATAAGCAAGGGCTTAACTACTAAGCCATATCTCCAGCCCAAGATTTGAAATTCTGAATGAACAGCAGCCCAACACAAAAAAGAAAATTGAAATACTACCCACATTGTCATGAACTAATGACATGCCATATTTCTCTACTCTTGAGGTTTATTTCCTAATAGAAGTACTGTAATAATCATTTACTATTTCATTCAATCAGCTAGTATTTCTTGAGTGACTATCATATGTCATGCAATTCTAGGCTTGTCTTCATGAAACCCTTGTTATAGCAACACTGTCTGTGGACGATAAACAAAACAAAAATAGAAAACATTTATTTTCATAGAAGGTGATGATTTACTGTGGAGAAAAATACAGTGGAGAGGTAGACAGGGTGAGGCAGAGGGCTCAGGTATTTTGGGTAGGGTAGTCATGGAAAGTGTCACTGAGAAAAAGGCATGTGAGCAAAGACATAAGGAAGTAAAGTTCTGGAGGTGAAAGCAGCATTTCCTTCTGGAGAAATGAACCTGCAGATCATCAGTGGGTGTAGCCATGAGGCTGGGGAAAAGCAAAGGAGAAGAAAGTATGACAGGTAAGAATTCTCAGGCAACATAGTGCTGAGAAGAAGGGACAGAGGAGTGTTCAACATGGAAACATCTGTGTCACACCCTCCCAGGCTCAGGGTCCATTGCGGAAGAGGGGGTGGAAAGAATGTAAGAGCCAAAGGAAGGGTACCACTCCTTGCAATGCAACTGCCCAGACAGAAATTGGCCTTGATAACCATGACCTTGCAGTGCCTAGCAATACCTTTGCAAGACCATCATAATAGGAGAAAAAGATGATGACATCAAATTAAAAGAGAGACTAATGGAGAGAGGGAGGGGATATGATGGAGAGTGGAGTTCTGAAGGGGAATGGGAAAGGGGAGGGAAATATCATGGTTTATTGTCTGTAAGTAATGAAGTTGTCAATAAAAAAAAAATTCTCAGGCCTGAACCTTGAAACATTCCAGTATTGAGAAATCAAGATGAGAATCCATGGAAGATGGTGAAGAATCAGTCATTGAAGCTGTCTGGATCCCTGGCCTCTCTCTCTTTTCCTTTCTTCTGTTTCCCCTATTGGAGGAGCAACCTCCCTGACTAGTAATTGTGGAAGAGAACATGATTATAGACATTTGCATTCCCCCTTTTTCCCCTGCCTATGGGCTGCCTATATAAAGCTTGCATTCTGTTCTGCCTCCCTGTATGAAATGCTTGTGGGGAACCTGTGAGAAAGCTTACAATTTTCTGTGCTTCCTGTGACTGGTAAGTCTGTCTCATTCTGGAATTCAGGACTTTGCAGCCCTGAATCTGCAGCTCTAAGCTACCTTTGCCACTATGAGATCTACCAGTAACAAAGACATTATTTTCATTTAAGTCTGCCTGACTCCTTTGCCCTATCTCGTAATGGTTTCAAAGGTCTGGCTAATAAAAAAAAAAAAAAAAAGTGTCAAATTCATCAAGCTCTCTCAAATCTGAAACTACAGCACAAATAGTCACCTATCATTTGCAAGAAGTTCTATTCCAAAGAGAGGTTGGCTACATGATTTACAGCCCTGCCTATAAAATAAAAAGCCCAAATGGAGACATATCATAAACTTAGAGGTTTTAGAAATGGAAGGAAAATAAGCATGTGTTCATAGCATTTTGATGAGAAAACTGAAACCCAGACAGTGAAACTAAATCATAGCAAAACAGGAACTATGGATGGGTTTGGTGAATTCCACACACCCAGAGGAGGACCGTGACTCTCAGGAAAACCTTAGACTCACCTGAAATCTCCATCAGCTGGGAACCTGGCATTCAGAACACCTAAGCTAATAGGGGACACCTGAATCAAGCCACCACATTCTGTCCCTGACCCCCATAAAAAAATAATCATACATGATAGAGAATACAATGCATTCAGTCCAACTTTTAAGTGCCCACAGTTTTTATCAATCCTAATGATGTTCAAACTTTCCCATAATCCAAGGCCTTTTAACTGAGCCATAATACCAAAAAAATCCCCCCAAGCCCCATAATGACACAGAATAAACACTCAACTGCAAAAGATGGCATTGGGCATAGCAAAGAAATATTCAACCAATACAAGATTTAAAACAACCAGGGCAAACATCAAACTCTGTAGCTCCAAACCAACAACTCTAGCCAGCGACAAATCTATAAATCCGATAATTCTAACCAGCAACAAGTCTCTGGAGTTCCAATTCTGCCCCTCCAGCTGGGCTACTCACAGTCCTGAAAAACTGCGCCTGGGGCTGACAGCTTTCCTCAGCAGCCATCTCATGGTCCCAGCATCACCACCAGGTCTCCACTGCAATCCACGGTTCATCCTCATGGCTCCATCAGGTCTCCATGCAGGCATCTAGCAAACCTGCTTCACACTGCCCATGGACATTTCCAAAAGCACAAGACTACATTGCAAACTCAATGACCCTCTCTTTCCTGGATTTCTTACACTCCACAATACCAGCTACTGTGAGGTTTGTCTTGTGAGGGTGAGAAAGAGCTTTGCAGTTCATAGTTCTTACTGCATTCAGATCTGAGTTTGACCAGATTAGTCCATCAAGCTGTTCTTACAGCACTGCAAGGCACCTCGTAGGCCAAGGTTTCAAATCCTTCCACATTCCTCTTGAAAATCAGCTCCAAAAGGCCAAAGCCACACAGTCAGGTGTCTAGCAGCAAATGACACCACTCCTCAGTACCAACATTACTGTTGCAGTCAGGTTTACATTGCTGGTAGAAATCACCCAACCAAGAGCAGCTTGTGGGAAAAAGAGGGGTTTATTTTGGCTTACAGTCTCGAGGGAGAAGCTCCATGATGGCAAGGTAAAATGATGGCATGAACAGAGGGTGGACATCACCCCCTAACCAACATATGGTAGACCACAATAGCAACAGGAGAATGTGCCAAAGACTGGCAAGGGGGATCTGGCTATAACACCTATAAGCCCACCCCCAACAATATACTACCTCCTGGAGGTGTTAATTGCCAAAGCTCCATCAGCTGTGAACCTAGCATTCAGTACACATAAGGTTATGAGGGACACCTGAATCAAACCACCACCCCAGGACAGTACCCACCAAATAAGCCTTATAGATAGGCTTGAATCAGAAGTGCTAATTACACATTCCATGTCAGGGTAAATTATGTGTTAAATCTGATGAATGGTCAGATTTGCCATTCTTACTTTTGGTTTTTCGAGGTAGGGTCTCACTCTAGCTCAGGCTGACCTGGAAATCACTATGTAGTCTCAGGGTGGCCTCGATCTCATGATGATCCTCCTCCCTCTGCCTCCGAGAGCTGGGATTAAAGGTGTGCACCACCATGCCTGGCTAGATTTGCCATTCTCAAATAAGTATATTTTGGGCTTGTCATTTGTTGTTTCCTGTGGTGCCTTTGTCTTGCGTCCTCTTCTGTCATTCATTGGGGCAGGGTCTCATTCGGTCACAAGCTGACCTTGGAGCCCTCTACAGATCACAAATCTCAGCCTCCCAGTCGACAGGATTAAGGGTATGGGGCAACACACATCCTTAGGGACTGTGACTTTGTTAGAGAATCTATTTGTCATAATACTTACTCATGGATAAATACTTAGTGCTGGTATTCATGGAATGTGCATATTGCTCAGTTAAATTTTAGAATTTGCCTGTATTTTGTTCCACCCAGCCTACTAGAATACTCTAATAGCAGGCAAACCCAACCCCTAGGGTCACTTCTGTGGTTACTCTGACAGTCTTAAGAGCCACACCTAGCACCTGAAGTTCCTAACCTGAATATATATAATGTCAGCATGATTGATATATCTACTAATACTGCATATAATTAGAAAACCCAAGCACTAAATTAAACCAAGATGCAAAAATCTCTACATTATAATACAAGAAACACAAAAAGTCAAGACAATATAAATCCACCAAAATTATAAATTCATCAGAAATAACCTCTAGTGAGACTGATTTAAAGTAAATTAAATGCCTGAGAAAGATGTCAAAAGAGTGGTTATAAATATGATCAAAGAAATCAAAGCTAGCCATGGTGGCACACTCCTTTAATCCCAGCACTTGGCAGGCAGAGGTAGGAGGATCACCATGAGTTCAAGACCACCCTGATACTACATAGTGAATTCCAGGTCAGCCTGGACTGGAGTGAGACTCTACCTCAAAAAATCCAAAAATAAAATAAAACAAAACAAAACAACATAAAATAAAAATGCTTGAGGAAATCAAAAAAGATACAGGAAACCAATTTAATGAAATAAAGAGGTCAATACAAGACATGAATAAGGAAATAGAAATAATAAGGGAAAACCAGTCAGAAATACGAGCAATGAAAAACACAATAAGGCAAATAAAAAACTCTGCAGAAAATCTCACCCATAGAATGGATAAAGGAGAGAACAGAATATTTAAAATAGAAGGCCAGATGGCAGATCTAATACAGACCAACAAAGAGAAAGACAAACTAATAGGAAGGTATGAATGGGAATTTCATGATATTCAGGACACTATGAAAAGATCAAACATAAGAATTCAGGCCAGGCATGCTGGCGCCACACCTTTAATACCAACACTTGGGAGGCAGAGGTAGGAGGATCGCCATGAGTTTGAGGCCATCCTGAGAGTACATAGTGAATTCCAGGTCAGCCTGGGCTAGAGCGAAACCCGGCCTTGAAAAACCAAAAAAAAAGAAAAAAAGAAAAAAGAAATTCAGGGTATAGTAGAAGGAAAAGAATTTTACTTTAAAGCCATAGTATGCATTTTCAGCAAAATCATAGAAGAAAATTTCCCCCAAATTGGGAAAGAGATGCCAATGCAGATACAGGAAGCCTTTAAAACACCAAACAGACAAAACCTGGAAAGAACCTCTCCTCACCATATTATAGTTAAACTCCTAAACACACAAACCAATGAAAATATATTGAAAGCAGTTAGAGAGAAAAATCAGGTCACATACAAAGGCAATCCCATCAGAATTACTCAACACAAACTTTAAAAGCCAGAAGGGCTTGGAATGATTTATTCCAAGTTCTGAAACATGACAACTGTCAACCAAGGTTACTTTATCCTGCAAAGCTATCCATGCAAATAGATGGAGAAATAAGGACATTCCACAACAAAAGAAGAAAACTGTTGGAGCTGATAAGCACAGCCATGTACCAGGATACAAAATAAACACACAGAAATCAGTAGCCTTCCTATATGCTAACAACAAACACACAGAGGATGAAATCAGAGAATCACTCTCATTCACAATTGCATAAAAAAATAATAAAGTACCTTGGGATAAACTTAACCAAGGAAGTGAAGGATCTCTACAATGAAAACTTTATGTACATCAATGGAACAGACTAGAGGACCCAGATGTAAGTCTGGGTAGCTATAGCCACCTGATCTTCAACAAAAATGCCAAAAATACTTATTGGAGAAAAGACAGCAAATGGTGCTGAGAAAACTATATATGTATCCATAGAAGGATGAAAATAGACCCTTATCTCTCTCCATGCACAAGAGTTAAGTCCATGTGGTTCAAGACCTTATTTCAGACCTGAAACTCAGAAGCTGCTAGAGGAAAAAGTAGGGGAAACCCTTCTACAATATTGGTAAAGACTTTCTGACTATAACCCCAATTGCTCAGGAAATAAAACCACGTATAAACTGCTGAGACTTCATGAAATTACAAAGCTTTTGTACAGCAAAGGACACTGAATAGAGCAAAGAGGCAACCTACAAAATGGAAGAAAATCTTTGCCAGCTATACATCTGACAGGATTAATTCAGATTTTCACTGTTTCTATCAGAAGCAAAAATATTTGCATTTTCTATAAAATGCAGTAGAATACAAGCTCATTAGGTCAGAGTAAGGGATGAAGAGAAATCTCTGAAGTGTGTTCTGCTGGAGACTGAATACCAGTGAAACCCAGGAAGCCCTAAGCAGAGGGCTGAGGCAGGTTCATAGGAGACAAGCTTTCTCAGCATGGTGGTGTGTTTTCCTCCAGTGTGATGGCAAGTAAGCAGTAAGCATAGAGTAGAAAGTTAAGTAGGGATATATTTCCTCCAAGAAGGAATGAAGCAAGAAGTCAAGGGAGTCAGGCATGTATGTAAATGGGTTACAGGGGGGGCTGGAGAGATGGCTTAGCGGTTAAGGTGCATGCCTGAAAAGCCTAAAGACCCCAGTTTGATTCTCCAGTTCCCACGTAAGTCAGATGCACATGGTGGCACATACATCTGGAGTTCGTTTGCAGTAGCTAGAGACCCTGGTGCACCCATTCTCACTCTGTCTCAAATAAATAAATAAAAATTAAATTAAAAAAACTGTAAATTGAAAATAAACTATTAAAAAAATAAGGGTTACAGGAATGATGTGACTGAGAATGGTCAGTGGAAATCAGGAGCACTATTTCCAGTCTGGGTCCAAAAGAATTTCCCCCAATATGACATCCACTCTCTTCCCTGTCTGCTAGATGCCAGCACACAAGTTGAGGGAAGGACAGGCTCGGTCAACCTAGAAACCTGAAGTCTGATTTCACGTCCTCTTGTCACTGAGTAGACGTTACATTAATAAGAAGGAAGTGCGCACTGTGTTGACCCAGCAAAATCTGGGGCTTAACTTCACTACAAGGGCAATGGCATTAGCCAAGATAGGTTCAGAGCAGAAACTGATGCTGAGGTAAAGACAAAAGGCTCAGTGCAGCTAGATATGCAGGCACATGTCTGCAAGCCCGTGCTTGGGGAGGGGGCTGAATGCCTTTAGGCCAGTCTGGGCTAGACCCTATCTCAAAAAATCCCTCGGCAGAAAGCAAGCTGGTGCTGAGCAGGAAAACCTTCTCCTTGTAGACCAGCCAACTGAAAGCTGGAAAAAGCTGCACTGCATGCAGCCATATGGGAGACAGAAGTCATCAGTGGTGAAAACAGTGGACACTGGAAAATTCAAGTTTGGCCCACCAGGCCCAATGACTGAATGGGTGCACTAGTGGTATGTCTGCTCTTGGGGTAACCAACTGCTCCATAATTGGACTGAAGGCCCTCTCTATGGGAGGGAATACATGCCTGGTACTGAAAAAAACTAATCAAAAGTCTATGGCAGGGGAGGTTATGAGCCTTAGGGGTATAAAGCCTGCTCTTGTCTGGCTAAATGTATATATTACTCCCACCAAGCTGCCCTGAAAGCACTACACTTAATGTTCATATTCACATATTAATGCTACTCTCACTTCTGGTTAGAGAAGCTTCTCTTTTCAGATGGCGATGACCACTGGGATGACCCAAAAGGCAACATAGTGCTGAGAAGAAGGGATGGAGGAGTGCCCAGCACTGAAACACCTCTGTCACACCCTCCAAGGCTCAGGGACCATTGTGGAAGAGGGGGCGGATAGAATGGAAGAGCTAAAGGAAGGGTAGGACTCCTTGTAATGCAAATGTCCAGACAGAAATTGGCCTTGATATCCATGACTTTGCAGTGCCTAGCAATACCTTTGCAAGACCCTCATAATAGGAGAAAAAGATGATGACATCAAATTAAAAGAGAGACTAATGGAAAGAGGGAGGGGATATAATGGAGAATGGAGTTCTGAAGGGAAATCGGGGGAGGGGAGGGAAATATCATGATTTTTTTTTGTATGTAAGTATAGAAGTTGACAATAAAAAAATTAATAATAAAATAAAATTTTAAAATCCCTCAGCATACTCCAATTCTTTTTAAAGTGTGCACCACCATGCACAGCTGGTTCTAGTTTTATATATATTTATTTTTATTTTGGAGAGAGACACAGAGAGGGACAGAGAGGGAGACAGAATGGGCACGCCAGCAGTCTTCCAGCTGCTGTGAACAAAATCCAGATGCGTGCACCCCCTTGTGGTCAAGTGCGGCATTGTGCCCTTGTGTCACTTTGCATCTGGCTAAACGTGGGACCTGGAGATTGGAACCAGCGTTCTTAGGCTTAGGAGGCAGGCGCCTTAACCGCTAAGCCATCTCTCCAGCCCTACTCCAATTTTTTTAAGGTTAGGATTCTTTCACTTTGACACAGTAGAGAGCCAGGAGGAAAGATCTAAAAGATTTGAGAATGTTAGTCCCCAGTCCTGAGGGAGAGGGTAAGAGAAGGAGCAGAGGAAGGCCTGGAATAAGGACATCAACATTTAAAGGAAGGCAGAATAAAATAAGGATTGGAAAGTGAAAGAACTCAAGCTGGAAGATGACTCAGTGGTTTGAGCTGTGCATGGTGGCATGCACACCTTTAATCCCAGCACTCCGGAAGCAGAGGTAGGATTATTACTATGAGTTCAAGGCCACCCTGAGTCAACATAGTGAATTCCTCTATGCTTTTTTTTTTTTTTAATAAAATCTTTTTGGGGCCTGGAGAGATGGCTTAGCAGTTAAGCACTTGCCTGTGAAGCCTAAGAACCCTGGTCTGAGGCTCAATTCCCCAGGACCTACATAAGCCAGATGCACAATGTGACACATGCATCTGGAGTTTGTTTGGTGTGGCTGGTGCACCCATTCTCTCTCTACCTATCTGCCTCTTTCTCTCTCTGTTGCTCTCAAATAAATAAACAATAAAATCTTTTATTTTATTTATTTATTTATTTTAGAGACACACAGCGAGATAGAGAGCTGGTGTGCTGGGGCCTCAGCCACTACACTAGAGCTCCAGATGCTTGCGCTACCTACTGGGCATGTGCGACCTTGTGCTTGCCTCACCTTTGTGCATCTGGTTTACATGGGTACTTGGGCTTCACAGGCAAGCACTTAACCACTTAGCCATCTCTCCACCCTCACCTTTTTTTTTTAAGTGCTTGTTTGCAAAGCCTAAAGGCCCAGGTTCAATTCCCCAGCACCCACAAAAACCAGATGCACAAAGTCGTACATGCATCTGGAGTTCATTTGCAGTGGCAAGAGGCACTGGCATGCTATTCATTCATATTCTCTTTTTCTCTCTCCCTGTTTCTCTCTCTCTCTCTCTCTTTGAAAATAAGTATTTTTGCCGGGAGTGGTGGTGCACGCCTTTAATCTCAGCACTTGGGAGGCAGAGGTAGGATCGCCATGAGTTCAAGGGCACCCTGAGAATACAGAGTGAATTCCAGGTCAGCCTGGGCTAGAGTGAGACCCTACCTCAAAATTTTTTTTTAAAAAGCCTTAAAAAAGTAAGTATTTTTTAAAAAGAAAGTGAAAGAACCCTCTCAAAAATGTTCATGATTAGTATTTTAAACAATAAATTATAATGGTCTTAGAATTCTTTTTTTCATTTTTATTTATCTGAAAGAGACAGATAGAAAATGGGTGTGCCATTGCAAATGAACTCCAGATGCAATCACCACCATGTGCACCTGGCTTACATGGGTACTGGGGAATTGTACCTAGGTCCTTAGGCTTCGCAGGCAAATGCCTTAACCACTAAGCCATCTCTCCAGCCCCTTAGAATTCTTTCTAAGGAGTACTTATCCTGATTAAACTGTTAATTTAGTATGCAGTATTGCTGCCTCCCTGTACTATTAAAACTTGGAGTTCAGTGAGCCTGAAAGCTCAAAATTCAACAAAACCACCCACACCCCCACCTAAAATGTTCCAAAATTCATCTAAATATTGTATCACTTTTTTGAAATAATATCTCACCAATTGGGCAAGGCTAGCTTCAAGTTCATATCCTTCTGCCTCAGCCTCCTGGGCATTAGAATGGCTGATGTGAATGTCCATGCCCACCAGATGATGTTTGGAAACCTGTACATGGCTCTGATGAATTCTTTGATGCTGTAATTTCTTTGCTAAAGACCCTGTCTTACCTGTATCATTCCTGTGCCCTTTGGGGGCTTCTGACATTCTTTTCACATTTGTAATCTATGTGATGTCCTTAGAAATCCTTAAGATTAGTGAATACAGTTGGGGCCCCAGACCTGCTGATAAAGTATCAAAAGGGATCATTACTTCAGTAATAGGGTTGATAGCCAAAGCAATCCGTAAGGCAGGACCACTGTCTCCCAAGTATATCTACAAGAAAAATACACTCACATAAAAATACTACACCAGTGCTATTTGATCCAAGACTTTGTAAGTCTACATAGTTGTCCTTTCTTGCTCGTTTTATTACTTTATTTTTATTTATGTGTTTATTTGGAAAAAGAGGGAGGGCAAGAAAAAGAGAAAGACAGAGAGAGAGAGAAAGGGAACACCAGGGCCTCTTGCCCACTGCAAATGAATACCAGATGCATGTGCCACTTTGTGCATCTGGCTTTATGTGGATAGTGGAGAACTGAACAGAACTCAGGGCCTTCAGGCTTTGTAAGCAAGTGGCTTTAACCACCGGGCCATCTGTCCAGCCTCTGGTTTTATTATTTTTAAGTTTCATCATATACATTCATTATACATGGCACTGTGTTACATAGTGCATATTAATATGGATTAGGGCTCTGGAGGAATAGAACCAATAGGATGAATATACATTACAAAAGAGATTTATCAGATTGGCTTGCACACTGCAGGCTAGGTAGTCTAGTAAGGGCTATTTTATCTGCACACTGAAGAGGTTGATAACACATTCACTGCCCAGTCCACAAGGCTGGATGCCTCAGCAGTCCCAATTTAGTACTAAAGGCCTGGAGGATTACTAGAGAACTGTTGGTCTCTAGTCCATATTGGAAGGCTGGAGCTGCTTGGTTCCAATGTCAGCAAAGGATAGTAAAAGGGTAGGTGTACTCACCAGCAAGGAGCAAGGACAGCTGGGCAAAAAGTACTGCTTTTTCCGGGACCTCTATATATAGGCTACTGCTGGAAGGTCTACATACTCTGGAGGAGGGTCTTCCCCCATTTGTTACTCCTTCCTGGAAGCATCCTTACAGACCTGACCAAGGGATGTGTCTTGGATCCAATTGCATTGACAGTGGAAATTAACCATCACATCAAACAAGTGCATTCTGTACATTGAATGTCTTCCTCACACCTTTCTCACTCCTGTCATTAATCCCATTTGTTCACCTAGACAGTTTCACTTCTACATGAATGTCTTTCTGAGATTGGAGTGAATTGTTTAATATTATTATCTCCAATTCTATCCATTTTCCTCAAACTGACAGAACTTTGATCCTCATGGCTGAAAAAATTCCACTGTGTATGTAACACATTTTCTTTATGCATTCCTGTTACTGGATACAAGTCTTTTTAATGCAACATCAAGGGACACTGTGCATCCTGACTCACAATTTGAATCATTTGCAGTGACTCAAACAGTGATAAATGATCCTTGAAACTATGAGCAAGTGATAACATTTATTTCATAGTTACACCATCTTGTATCATAATTGCTCTACTGGGTTCCAATATCTTCTTAATAGCTAACTCTTCAGAGAAAGGTTTAGTTATACATTTCTGAAGAAAGTACCTAGTTTGAAATATTCCTGATATAGTTTTCTAAAAGAAAATGAGTCAGGGACTAGGGAAATGGCTGAGCAGTTAAAGGAGTTTGCTCACAAAGTTTGATGTCCCAGGTTAAATTCCCCCAGTACCCATGTAAAGCCCCCAAATGGCATATGCATATGGACTTTGTTGGCAGTGGAAAGAGGCCCCAGTGTGCCTATTCTCATTCTCTCTCTTTCCCCTTATAAATATTTTAAAATACAAATAAAAATGAGTAAAATTAAAAACTGACTTTCAGATGAGTTTTCATAAATCCTCACTTCTGTGTAGGCCATCTCTTTTTCTAATATCTTCAAATATTATTCTAACATGACAAATTTTCTACATGGTTGTGAGTCAACCTGACAAGATTATGGTGACCAGTTGCTTTATCTGTATTTTTACAGTCAGGTGACTTTAAGATAAGTATACTACCTTCTATATGTAAGTAGGTTTCATTCAGTCAGCTAGAAGCTTCAGGACAAAGACTGAGGCTTCACCAAAAAAAGAATTCTGCTTTCAAACAGCAATGTGTGCAGGTGTGGTGGTGCATGCCTTTAATCCCAGCACTTGGGAGGAAGAGGTAGGATGAACAGTTCAAGGCCATCGTTAGGCTACATAGGGACAGCAGGGACTACATAAGGCCCCTGTCTCAAAGGGGAGAGCAAAACTCTAATTGCAATATAAAAAAACTTCTGACTGTATTTTCAGTCTTTGGACTCAGCTGTGCACCATCAGATTCTGCTTGTAGTTTCAGCCTACCAGATTCCTGCCATTTCAAATTAACTGGTCCCCATGGATTTAAAAGCATCCCTCTCCTCCTTGCCCCTATCCCAAGGGTTCTGATTCTCTAAGGGACACTGACTTCACTTTCATACCTTAAATCTGCATTCTAGAATATATTTCATAGATAAGCTCCTATGGAACATTATCTTTCAATTATTTCCTTCTAAAAATTATAACTTGCATCAGAATCATTACTTTTGTTATTGTAGCTCTGTTTTCTTGTGATCTTTTACATAATTGCCTTTGATAGGGACAAGGTTGTAGTAGAACATGCTAAATTTTTAAATATGAGCCCACTGGTGCAATAGTGGCATGTCAGTTATGAGAGTAAGCAGCTGCTCTTTGATTGTATTTGAGGGCCACTCCATGGGAGGGAATTCATGCCTGATACTGAAAACCTAATCAAAGGACTATGGCTTAGGTGGTCATGGGCCCTAGTTCCGGGGTGTGTGGCGGGGGAGTAGCTCCAGTAGGAGCTTGTTTGGCTACATGGGTATGTTTAGATTGCCTTCACGCTACTCACGTTTATGTTCATCAAGTGGGGCTGCTCTCACTTTTAATCAGAGAAGCTTCTCTTCATAGATGGCAGTGCCAACTGGGGAGACTCAGGCTCATTAAAATGCTGAGAAGTGAGTTAAATGCCAAGGGTCAGGAAAGAGGAGACAGAAAGAATGTAAGCTAAAGGATGGGGAAGATTGTTTTGAAACACATTCTGGACATGTGGTGGCTCTTGCATTCATGACCTCACAGTGGCTGACTTGGCCTGAATCATACTGGCCCCACTGACATGCCAACATGGATGATAAAGGCAAAATAATAATAATAGTAATGATAATAATAATAATAATAATAATAATAAATAAAGACATCAAGCTGTCTGTGGTATAAGAGTATTCTTTCAGGTTAGGGTAAGGTAGGTAAATAAGTTTAAAAGATAAAGTTGGGCTGGGAAGATGGCTCAGTGGGTAAATGCACTTGCCTGCAAAGCCGGCTGGCCCAGGTTCAATTCCCCAACAACCCAAGCAAATCCAGACATACAGTGGCAAGAGGCCCTGGGGCACCCATACACAGACACAATGTGTGAATTTTTTTTTTTAATGATACAGTTGACTTGTAGAAAAAAATAAATAAAAACCATTCAATGAATATTTAGTACTTCCTAAGCACTGCTTTAAAGCTTTAACTATTAGAGCATATACTCATTTTGTGTGTATGCATATGCAGGGTGTGCCAGTGTGTCCACGTTCATATATGTTCAAGTGCATGCAGGTGGAAGCAAGGGGTCAACATGGTATCTTGGCTAATCATTTCCTATTATTTTGAGACAGTCTCTCACTGAAAGTAACTGACAAGGCTGACCAGCAAGTCACAGGGATTCTCCTGTTTCCACCTTCTCAGCTGGAATTGCAGGTACAAACTACTGCACCCAACTTTTATGTGGGTGCAGGGAACCCAAACTGAGGTCCTCATGATCATGGGGCAAGTCCTTTGCTAGCTAAGACATATGCCCAGACTCCTCATTTAGCCTTTTTTGTTTGTTTTGTTTTACTAGCTCAGGCTGACCTGGAATTCACTGTGTAGTCTCAGGGTGGCCTTGAACTCACGACAATCCTCCTACCTCTGCCTCCTGAGTGCTGGGATTAATTTAAAGGCATGCCCCACCACACCTGGCCATTTAGCCTATTTTTAAAGCAGTACTTGTATACCAAAAATTATGAAGGTACTATTCACATGGCTGAAGTGATGTAATTGAAAGAAAAAGTTTTTGAAGTCAAAGCTGAATTTAATATTCTAGGCCCTACCACTTAGTAACTGTGACGAGGGTCAGGAGACTAGTGATGGCTGTTGACACTTACCACATGTGTCTCCCATATCAGTGGAATGTTTAGGATAGAAGATTGGATTGTTCACATATCAACTCATGACATGCACAAAGAAACAAACCATTATGAGAAACAGAAACAGTCAACAATGGATTCAGACTTCAAAGGACCTAGAATGACAAGATACAAAATGTAAAATAACCAGATGTGAAAAGCCTAACATAGTAAACATGTAATAGAATGATAAAAGATTGTTGAAATGGCTACTTAAAGTAACTAAATATATTTTTATAAATACTATAACTGCTGAAATACAGAATCCAATGGGCAGTTTAAACAGAAAAATTACAGAATAGAAAGAAAAAAAGATAGAAGATGGTTCAAAGAAAGAATTTATTCAAAAACAGTAGAAAGAAGACTGGAGAGATGGCTTAGAGGTTAAAGCGCTTGCCTGCAAAGCCTAAAGACCCATGTTCAATCTCTCTCCAGATTGCACATAAGCCAGACACACAAAGGTGATGCAAATGCAAGGTAGCACATGCACACTAGGTGGCTCAAATATCTGGAGTTTGATTGCAGTGGCTGAGGCCCTGGCATGCCAAATCTCTCTCACTCTGTTAAAAAAAAAAAAAAAGGCAGTAGAAAAAGATAAGGATGCTGGATGTGGTAGCACATTCCTTTAATCCTAGCGCTCGGGAGGCAGAGGTAGGATGATCGCTGTGAGTACAAGGCCACTCTGAGACTACATAGTGAATTCTAGGTCAGCCTGAGCTAGAGTGAGACCCTACCTCGAAAACAAACAACAACAACAACAACAAAAAAAAAAAAAAAAAAAAAAAAAAAAAAGCTGTCAAAGAAGGCCTGGTGTACTGCTAATATGAGGCCCAACACAGAAACTGGGGGAAAGAAAAAGAATGACCATTTGAAGATATAATGGCTAGAAGTTTTCAGAACCAAAGTCATAAGTCAACAGATCCAGGAAACACAAATGAATCAAATAAGGTAAACAGAAAGAAAACTCCTCCAGACACTATTCAGTGAAATCTTAACAAAAGCATCTTAAAGGACAAGCAGGCAGGATGCTAAGATGACTGAGCTAACAGCAGTTCAACATACTGATTCAAAGTGCACATGAAAGAGAACGATGAGTTCAAAGCCAGTCATGGCTACACAGAAAGACCCTGTATCAAAAAAAAAAAAAAAAAAAAAAGTACATTGGGGCTGGAGAGCTGGCTTAGTGGTTAAGACACTTGCCTGAAAAGCCAAAATACCCAGGTTTGACTTCCCAGTATCCACATCAAGCCAGATGCACAAAGTGGCACGTGCATCTGGAGTTGGTTTGCAGTGGCTAGAGACCCTGCCATACCCATTCTGTCTGTCTCTTTTCTCTCTCTGCTTGTAAATAAATAATAAATAAAAATAATTACTTGTTATAAAAGACCAAAGACCCAAGAGTAGACAAGACAATCCTGAAGGCAACATACAAGACAGAAGAGGAGCTGTCCTACAAAATACAAGAAGTCCTGATAATTAACTTGGTATCCCTGAAATACAAGCAAATAGATACATAGAACAGAATAGTGAAAATCAACTTCACTCATATTGGCATCTGAGAAAAACAGCATGGCAAATCAGGGGATCTGGAGAGATGAAGGGAGAGAAGGAAGAAAGAGAGAGGGGAAGGGAGGGAGGGAAAAGGAGAGAAAGATTTCTTATATAGCTAGTATCACATTAATAGGGAAAATCTGGACTGGTTGAGAGGAGGTCAGACGCGGTCTCATGACTGAATCACAGGTGTTACCTTCAACCCGATGGGAAACATTCCTTTGACTAGTCTATACACAAACACTGTCTATTGGCACGTGCCTTTCCCTATATGAACACCCTGCCTACCACTAGAAGAGTATATTCATCTTGAATGACAAGATACTCAGAAGCATCCTTCCATTGACCCACAAGCTTGGCATACATTTGTACCCGCTGAGCTGTCGTCTTGTCTATGAGAAGGGGAAAAAAAAAGCAATGATTTCACCTAATCGTGAAGATTGGGTGATATAATCCACAACTCCGTGAATGTCATCTTCCTGTCAGGGTGACAGCAGGGGCAGCCTATCTTTGTGAAGACACACAGGGTTTCCATGAAATTTCTTCTTTGTGGCTAAGGAGCTTATGGCAAAACAGATTGAAAACGAAAAATCAGGGTTAAAGAGCGCACTCCAGCCAGGCGTGGTGATGCACGCCTTTAATGCCAGCACTAGGGAGGCTGAGCTAGGAGGATCGCCGTGAGTTCGAGGCCAGACAGAGACTACAGACTTCCCGGTCAGCCTGACCTAGAATGAGAACCTACCTCAAAAAGAAACAGAAGAAAAATTAAACAGCGCACTCCAGAAAAAAATGCCAGACATTGGGAATAAATACACGCAAACCATGCAGCCAGCCAGCCAGCCGCAGGTACTCAGCGGCCGGATAGGCCCAGCTCCCTTTAAGCACCGGCCGGCGGACGGAGCCGGAAGTGACGGCCAGCTGATCTGCAGTCACATCCCGCCACAAAGGCTTCGTCCGCCGGTTGGTTCCTTCCTCCGTCTCCGGCTCCCGGCTTTCAGCCCCTCAGTGTTCACTCGCCCGGGGCGCGTGTTTCCCCCGTCTCGAGGCCCAGCGACCCCTGCTTTCGTGGGTTCCCGCTTAGCCCCGGCCTGATTCTGCGGAGTCTGTTGCGCGCGGCGGACCCTCTGCAGAGTGACGCACTTCCGGAGAGATGCACTTCCGGAAACGCGGAATGCACCGGTGGAGATGCTGGGACTAGGGACTCGGAATTAACCCCGGCGCTGGGAGAACTCGGCGCTTGGTTGCCGGAAGGGCAGTGGGTGGTCCCCAGCGTGGAGAGGGACAGCCCCATCCTGACCCTGGACGGGACCTTTACTGACGCACTGAAGTTGGCCTTTGGCGGGATGCGGATACACGCCTACCGGGCTGTCCACTGCGTGGCTTTCGGATAACTCCAGCCTGCAGGGCCCGAAATTTGACTGCTGCCTGTTTCAGCCAACCCCAGGGTCTTTGCACGGGCCCTGCAACCCAGCTTCATGCCCGAGGACCCGCAAAACCCCAGAATTATGCTCAGCATCTCCATCTCTCTCCCGCCCACCCCTCCCTGTTTTGCAAAATCTGAACGGTCCGAGGGAGGGCCACATTGTCCCCCTCACGGACAGTGCACATCTCAGGATTAGAGGTAGCTTCTAGGTTAGTGTGCCTGGCGGCCAGATTCCCGAAGAAACTGCTTAGTTTTACATATTCCGTTTACATTCATCTCACAAATTGTACCTTTGAGTTTAAGAAGCTCAGACGGAAGGAGAGTTGGGCTTGCCCAAAAACCTTTTCTCCTGCTGCTCACTGCTCCACTACACTTTTTGTCTTGAAACATAAGGTCAGTTGGTTCCAATTTGCATGCAAAATTGAGATGCTGGAGCTGGGCGTGGTGGTGCACGCCTTTAATCCCAGCACTTGGGAGGCAGAGGTAGGAGGATCGGTATGAGTTCGAAGCCACCCTGAGACTACATAGTGAATTCCAGGTCAGCCTGGACTAGAGTGAGAGCCTACCTCGAAAAAAAAAAGAAAGAAAGAAAATTTTTGAGATGCTAATATATACATTTGGTTCCCCAATAGAGAGATGAATTTAAGAGGTCTGTCATGCAGCATAGCACACACGAAGTTTGACTTGACTGACCTTTCTGGCTTTGCTTCGTTTGAGTATCAGTTGATTTACCATATAATCAGGCAGCTTTTCATAAGTTAGGGAATAAGCCCTAGAGCCAAATGAGTGCAAATTTTTTTTGTAATGATTTTGCTTTCTTTAACTCTTGCAGGTTGTTGAGGTTTGACTGTTGGCAAAACTAAGGCTCATAAAATGTTATTTTGAATATCTGAATTTGCCAATTAGTAGACCACATAAGCAGTGTGGACACACAAAAACCGAATCGCTGTGAGTTTGATGCCACCTTGATACTACATAGTGAATTCCAGCTCAGCCTGGACTAGAGTGAGATCCTACCTCAAAAAAAAAAAAAAAAAAAAACATTGGTGAAAACATCAGGTAAGGAATGACAGAGTGAAGGAATCTCTGTTAACAGCCGCTATCTGTGTAAATTTCCCAAGGGGTTTCACGTGATAGTCACATGTTAAATCAGACTGGGGGGTTGATAAGTGGCTATTAAGGAGGCTAAAGATGGTCCAAGATAATCTGGCTGTGGATGTACTCCATTCCAATTCTCCTCAATCACTGATACTCTAATCAATCAGCGTTATATAATCTTTATCAGATTTTTTTTTTCTGGGAACTTCACTTCTCAGTAAACTACAGGTAAGCATTAATTCAAGTAAAATTAAATTCTTTGCCTTCCCCCAGATCCTGGTCAAGTGGTCTCCTGTCAGGAATCCTCTCCAACAACTCTGGAGCTTTAGCCAGCATCCCTATCACTTGGAGGAGGCTACTAAAAACCCCAAGTTGCTGCACTCTTATCTGCAGATATTCAAGTTGTGAGGAATCAGCATTTGCACCTCTAAAGTTCCCAAGTGGTACCATGTAAAGATAACTACAAATTAGAATAAGAAAAAGGGAGCAGGAGCCTCCCCCCCCCCACACACAAACACACTCCTTCACTATGCACAATTGCTTTAGAAAAGTTACAGCCAGCTGCAAGTTCCAGTTTCCTGATCCTGGCTGGGCTCAAGCATGTCTAGGGTCAGCTGCTCTACTTGTCCAGGATGATGTGCACTAACAGGCTACTTAGCACTCCTCCACAGCCTCGTCCTGCATTGAGCCAGCCCACAGATGCCCATTTATTAAATCAGAGGAGCACAAACATCAAGAATACTGTTAGAGGACTGGAGAGGTAGCTTAGCAGTTAAGGCACCTGCCTTTGAAGCCTAAGAACTCATGTTCAAATCTCCCAGTCCCACATAAGGCAGATGCACAGTGACATAAGTGTGCAATGTCACACAAGGGCACATGCACCTAGAGTTCATTCACAGCGGCTGAAGGTCCCGGTGCGCCCATTCTCCCTCTGTCTTTCTCTGTCTCTCTCTCTCTCTAAATAAGAATATTGTTAGAGCATTTTTCCAAGCCCTTAAGTAATGCTTATTAATGCCTCGTGGGTCAAAGTAAGTCATTTGGCCTAGCCTGAGGTCAAAAAGTGAGGCGGGGCTGGGGAGGCAGCTCTGGAAAAAAAGTGCTTGCCACTCAAGTGTGAGTACTTGAGTCCAAACTCTCAGAGTCCATGTGTGAAGCTAGACACTGATGGGTGCAATACCAGTGCCCCTACTGTGAGATGAGAAACAGGATGAATAGGAGACCCTGTGTCAAAGTTGAAAGTGAGGACTCACAGCTGAGGCAGTCCTCTGACCACACACACACACTGGCATGTGTATACCCACACGTGTGCACATACACACACAAATGAGGCAGAATTAGTGTTGAATGTTAGGTACAATCATACCAGCCTGCATAAATTTGTTAGATTTTCAGCAAGCTGATTGTTAAACATAGCCATGGTTTGAAAGTAGATGCCTATAGTTAAATTATATTAAAGCACAGCTAATACTCAAAACCCATGCCTGCCCAGTTCTCTTACAGTTGTTTTCTATTGTCTGTCTTTGTAAAGTGGTGATGCTATGTTTATTGGAAACCCTGCATTATGCTCACTTGGGGTGTACTTGTAGCTTGAAATCAGCTGTCATGGGAATGATTATACCACATCTAGTCAAGCCTTCAGATGATCTGAACGCAGCCAAGCTGCCTTCCTAATGGAACCCTCATGAAAGCAGCCAGCTCAGCTGCTTCTGGATCTAGTCCTCAAAAGCAGTGAAATAAGCCAGGCGTGGTGGCGCACGTGTTTAATCCCAGCACTCAGGAGGCAGAGGGAGGAAGATTGCCAGGAGTTCAAGGCCAGCCTGAGACTACATGGTGAATTCCAGGTCAACTTGGGCTAGAGTGAGACCCTACCTTGAAAAAAAAAAAAAAAAAGTAGTGTCTACATTTTTGGATTATTTGTTATACAACAATAGGTAATTACACGCATTTATCAAGTTGATACATTATTGATGGAGCAGAGGGGAATTGACACAAGTTTGTCACATACCATGACATCTGAGATCTGACATGATGCTTAAGTACTGCACAGGACAGGAAGAGGATGCACTGGAGTCGTACACTTTGATCAGATTCAAACATCTGCTGGATGGAGTTCAAAGTCCAACTTGACCCTCTTCCCTCCAGAGTTCTAACTATTGGCGCATACACCAAAAGATAGTGTGTCAAATGAAAACACCATTAACTCCTAGAAAACTTAACAGACTCAGAGACTACAAACAACTTCATATATTCTCTGATCTGAATATTGGGCAGCTGAAGCCTGAATGGTAACAGTCCTAATGACGGAAGCTTTGGTCTTTCCTTCAGTGACAGGTAGAGGCAGGTAGGTATTTGGGAGATAGAACTCTTAGTCCAAGCAGGTGAGTGAATGTGAGAAGTACTTCTTCCTCTGTCTCCAATTAGGAATATTGGGAACATTTCTATTTACCTTTTTTAAAAAAATTTATTTATTACAGAGGAGAATAGGCACACCCTGGGCCTCTAGGCACTACAGACAAACTCCAGACACATGTGCCACCAGGTGCATCTGGCTTACATGGGTCCTGGGGAATCAAACCTGGGTCCTTAGGCTTCGCAGGCAAGCCTGTAACTGCTAAGACATCTCTTCCATCCCGTTTCTATTCTGCATCTCCTTCATTATTGCTTCCCAAGAGAGGAAGAGGAAATGGAGTGGATGCTGGGGAGTTGATAATCTTTGGAACTCCTTCCTGTGGGTGGCTTGTGAAATCAAGAGGCTCATGTAGCAAAAGGTCTACTCTCCAGCTGGTGGCACTGTTGAGAGGTGATGGAGTCTAGGAAATGGAGCCTGACTAGAAGTAGCTCAGTAGAGGCACACTTTTGAAGGAATATCTGCTCTCTGGTTCCTTCCACTTCCTCTCCACCATGGTGTGAACTGCTTTTGTTTCTACTGTGCCTCTGAGGCTGACAAATAGGGATAGTGTGGCAACCCAGGAGTCCACTTGGCTTGAGCTACACACCCGTTTCCTAACATTGCACCTAGCATCATGCCCCCCCCCACACACCTGTATTGAGTTGCAAGTACACGTGGTTTTAAACAATGCAATAGATCTCCTAGCAACCCCTAGTGTGGTTGTCAAGAGTTTCCAGCCACTGTTGAGAGGTGATGGAGTCTAGGAAAAGCCTGACTAGAAGTAGCTCAGTAGAGGTTTTGAAACAATATCTGCTCTCTGGTTCCTTCCACTTCCTCTCCACCATGGTGTGAACTGCTTTTGTTTCTACTGTGCCTCTGAGGCTGACAAATAGGGATAGCGTGGCAACCCAGGAGTCCACTTGGCTTGAACTACACACCCGTTTCCTAACATTGCACCTAGCATCATGCCCCCCCCCACACACCTGTATTGAGTTGCAAGTACACGTGGTTTTAAACAATGCAATAGATCCCCATCCTAGCAACCCCTTGGTAGTGCCTCTTTTATGGTTAGTTTCCATTCAAACATGTCCTAGGTCATGCACAATAAATCAAACTGTGTCCTCTGAGTGACCTTTTAAGGGAAATCCCCTATTTGCCATTTTGTGCCTATTCATGTCTAGAAATGCATATGGCTAAAATCAGATGCATCATGGGAAAAAAACGTGCAGTGCTCAAAGGCTTGCATAACCCAAGCCTGTTAAAGCAGAAAGACCACTCATACCTCACTTCTACTAACCCTCCTCCTTGCTGGACCCCATAAAAGGAAGCCTTTATCAGTAACCCACTGCTCTAAGGTACTTGTATTCAAGGAGATATGTTCTCTCTTTCGTTTTTTATATTTGTGAGAGACAGAGAGTGGGCGCTCTTGCAGATGCAAACTCCAGGCATATTTGCCACTGGGTGCATCTGGTTTAGCACCCTTAATTGCTGAGCCATCTCCCCAGCCTGGAGCTGCCTGCCTTCTTGTGACACATCCAAATTCTACTTTCACTTTATTCTCTAATGAAACTTTGTGCTGTGCCAGGTGTGGTGGCACACACCTTTAATCCCAGCATTTGAGAGGCAAAGGTAGGAGGATCACTGTGTGTTTGAAGCCAGCCTGGAACTACAGAGTGAGTTCCAGGTCAGCCTGGGCTAGAGTGAGACCCTATTTTGGAAAAAAAAACAAAAAACAAAAACTGTGCTGCTTTGCTGTTTTACATGTTCAGTTCTTTGAACAAAATTCAAAATTCTGGAAACACCTGGTCCAGCAGAGACCATCTGTAATTCTCCTGCACCAAGATGTTCTGCCCCACCTTAGGCCCAACGTGGCAGGGTGAAGGACCACGGGCTTCTGAAATCATTAACTATCATAAGTCCTGCCCTTCTGTTTTTGATAGTGTATTTCAAGAAAGTGCCTTTAACCACTAAGCTATCTCTCCAGCCCTTAGACCATGTATTTTGATGGCATAGCAATGCAAAAACTAGCATGAAAATGGGTGTCAAAATGAAGTTATTGGTACCATAGTGGTGAGAGGAAGTGACAGAGGAGTGCTCAGCACTGAAACATCTCTATCACACCTTCCAAGGCTCAGGGTCCACTGTGGAAAGTGGCAGAAAGAATGTAAGAGCCAAAGGAAGAGTAGGACTCTTTACAACATGCTCTTCCAGGCACAAAATGGCCTGGATATCCATGACCTTAAACTGCCTGACACTCCCTACACAAGACCATCATAAAAGGAGGAAAAGATGATGACATCAAAATAAAAGAGAGACTGATTGAGAGGGGGTATGATGGATAGTGGAGTTGTGAAGGGGAAAGTGAAGGGGAGGGAGTTACCATGGTTTATTGCCTATTATGAAAGTTGTCAATAAAAATTAATTAAAAAATGAAAAGAGCCAGGCGTGGTGGCACATGCCTTTAATCCCAGCACTTGGGAGGCAGAGGTAGGAGGATTGCTGTGATTTCAAGGCCACCCTGAGACTACATACTGAATTCCAGGTCAGCCTGGGCAAGAGTGAGACCCTACCTTGAAAAACTGAAGAAAAAAAATTGATAAGGCTAAACCTGACCATGTTCTTAAGCCCTTGGAACTGGTGTGAAGGAAGAATTTAGAGATACAGGCTAGGGAATGCCTAGGATAAGCTCCGCTTGATTGGTGAGTCTGGTGAGAGCTCACAAGAACCAAATGCTGAAGGAATACAGATGGTAAAGACTATAATTGTTCAGAGTGAAAACTCTGTTCAGTGACCACAAACATCTACATCAAAACATAAAGCAAAGAGAATATCTGTTTTAAAATGAGAAAAGAATAAGTTGATAGTGATATTTTCCATCTTCAAATTGTCATCTTCAATATTGCTGAAAATAGAACCAAAAAATCATTTCAGGTTTTGAAAGATGCATTTACTGACATTTGAAGTTCAACCAAGCCCAAAAAGTGCAGGATAATTAAAGAAGACAAAAATGCCAAGAAAGTACATGAAGCTTTACTAATAATCATGCTTAAAAATAAATGCATTTTCTTGTGTTACTGATATCTTATAATTCATGTATCTTGAGAAAAATGAAACATGGAATGATTTGTAAAAGGTCACAGAGAACAAGTAACTCAACCAGGTCATTGCTTATCTTGTAATGGATTAAAGTTGCATAAAGAGGGCTAGAGAGATGGCTTAGCAGTTAAGGCACTTGCCTGTGAAGCCTAAGGGCCCGGGTTCAACACTCCAGATCCCATGTAAGCCAGATGCACAAGGTGACACAAAAGCAAGGTCACACATGCACGCTAGGTTGTACATGCATCTGGAGTTCAATTGAAGTGGCTGGAGGCCCTGGCACACCAATTCTCTCTTTCTTTCTCTCTCTCTCTCTCATAAAAATAGAGTTGAACAAAGAAAGGAGCTAAGCATAGAGTTAAAAAAGGAGAAGAGATTATAAAAAGGGGTCCATTATCAGTTAATAATGCCCCCCTCCAGAATTTATGTCCATCTTACAACTCAAAATGTGACCTTATATAGAAACAGGATATTTGCAGATGTAATTGGGATGAGGTCAAACCAGATAGGTGGGTCCCAAATCCAATATGATTTGTATACTTGAGAGGACATAAGGAAGAGTGTTAAGAGAGGTAAAGTCTGAGTGACCTAGCTTCAAACCCAGGATGCCAAGCATTGTCAACAACCACCAGGAATTGAGAGAAGCAGGAAACAACACCCTACTGATACCTTGAATGAGCCTCTTGAACAGCAGGAGAATATATTTTATGTTTTAAAAACATAAATTTTGGGGCTGGGGAGATGGCTCAATGGCTAGAGGTACTTGCTTGCAAAGCTTACAGGAGGCCTAGGTTTGACTTCCTCAATACCCACATAAAGCCAGATGCACAAAATGGTGCATGCATCTGAAGTTTTCTTCCAGCAGCAAGATTCTGGCACACCCATTCCCTCTTCCTCCCCCTATCCCTCCAAATAAAATGAATTTTAAAAACCATTAATTTTTCACGAGGCATGGTGTCGCATGCCATTAATCCCAGCACTCAGGAGGCAGAGGTAAGGAGATCGCCATGAGTTTGAGGCTACTCTGAGACTACATAGTGAATTCCAGGTCAGCAGAGGCCTAGAGTGAGACCCTACCTCACCTCGAAAAACAAAAACAAAAAATAAAACAGGAATTTTTGACTTTGTTACTGTATCTCTAGAGAAATTAATGAGTCAAAAATTGAAAATATTTGACTTTAGTAATTTCAGGAAGTACATGATTCCTGTTATAAAGCAATTTCCTTCAAAATGCAATATTCTATCTTGGAGGGGGGATCATAAGGAAGTTCCACATTGAAACATATACTAGTTAAGTTGTTCAGGAAGTAGACAAAGTTGAAGACAGAACACCTTACAAATATCAGGATGCTCTTGGAGAGGAGAGAGTCACAAGGCCCCTCCTAAAGGTTACAGAAGTAGGAAACAACTGCTGGAGAGGAAACACCTATCAGCTGAGCTGCCTGCAAATCCTGCAGTGAGCTCAGGGATGCAGCTTCCATAAGCCATCTATGCTGGGGTGAGCTTTCCACTGAAGCAGCTGCCTTTGAGTCGCCCATGCTTCTGCGAGTAACCCCAATCAGTTCAATGGTTCACAGAAGCTACACTTGGATGGAGTCATTTTCTGTGATCTGTCAGCAGTGCCCTGTCCGGGGTGAACAGATATTTGTTCACTTCTCTTCAGAAAAAAGTTCACAAAATGATGTCATAAAGAGCATAGAACAGGGCTGGAGAAAGGCTCAGAGTTTAAAGGTGCTTGCTTGCAAAGTCTGATGGCCCAGGTTCCATTTCTCCAGTGTCCATGTAAAGCCATATGCATAAGATAGCGCATGCATCTGGAGTTCATTTGCAGTGGAAGGAGGCCCTGGCACACCCATGTTTACTCTGTCTCTCTCTGTTTACCTGTTCTCTCTCTCTCAAATAAATAAAAAAATGTTTTAAGAACAGAATAGTCACAACATGAACCATGATTTCTAACTCAGATACTTAACATTTGCATTTGCCAAAATCAGCAAAGTACCAAGTTATATACTCGAATATAAATTTCATTCAATAAATATTCACTTGTTTAGTGGAAGCCTAAGAATGCTAACAACTGGGGCTAGGAGATGGTCGCTTGTAAACTTGCTGACCAAAGTTTAGTCTTCCTCAAAGCCCAGATAAAGCTGGTCACAATGTGGCACAGGCATCTGTAATCCCAACATGCCTGCAGCAGTGGGAGGCAGAGCCAGGAGAATCGTGGAGCTCAAAAGCAGCAGCAGCAGCAAAAGAGACCTTCTCTCAGAAGAAGGTTAAAGGAAAGGGGAAACACCTTGAGGTTGTATTCTGACTCCCACATGCGTGTTGTGGCACCAAATCATATACTTACATACATACATGCACACGTACAAACAAAAAATGATAAGAACTCAGACTGATTAAAAAAGAGAATTTTGAGCCGGGCATGGTGGCATACACCTTTAATCCCAGCACTCGGGAGGCAGAGATAGGAGGATCGCTGTGAGTTCAAGGCCACCCTGAGACTACATAGTGAATTCCAGGTCAGCCTGGGCTAGAGGGAGACCCTGCCTTGGAAAAGAGAGAGAGAGAGAGAGAAAATTTTGGGCTGGAGAGATGGTTTAGCAGTAAAGGCACTTGCCTGCAAAGCCAAAGGACCCAGGTTCAATTCCCCAGGACCCACGTAAGCCAGATACATAAGGTGGTGCATATGTCTGGAGTTTGTTTGCAGTGGCTAAAGGCCCTGGCACACCATTCTCTCTCTCTCCCTCTTTCTCTCTCTCTGAAATAAAATATATTAAAAAGAAAATTTTATAATTTATAGACTTTAAGTAACTTAACTCATGAAAAATTAGAAAGAACCCAATGCAGGTGGCTGGAGAGATGGCTTAGCAGTTAAGCACTTGCCTGAAGCCTAAGGACCCAGGTTTGAGGCTCGATTCCCCAGGACCCATATAAGCCAGATGCACAAGGTGGCACATTCATCTGGAGTTCATTTGCAGTGGCTGGAGGCTCTGGTGTACCCATTCTCTCTCTGTGTCTGCCTCTTTCTCTCTCTGTCTGTCATCTCAAATAAATAAATAAAAATACACATTTTAAAAAAAAACCCAATGCAAAAACAAGCAAGCAAAAAACCAGATACATTGCCAGATGTGGTGGTGCACACCTTTAATCCCAGCACTTGGGAGGCAGAGGTAGGAGGATCGCTGTGAGTTCAAGGCCACCCTGAGACTACATAGTTAATTCCAGTTCAGCCTGGACTAGAGTGAAACCCTACCTCAAAAAAGTAGATGTATTATTATAAAGTACTAAAGTGAACTGTAGTAACAAGGAAGATACACATACTAATGGCCATGAGTCCCAGTAACAGGATGGGCTGAAGTTATTGAATATGCTTCCTGGAAGTCAAGGAACTCAGTGAAGCCATAAGCAGTATTTGAGATTTAATGAGTGTAAGTTAAGGAAAACTGGGAGGGATAACATACTTGAACATGAGCCTATTTTAGAGATAAACCATGCCAGACCCTAGAGAACACATTCACTCTCTGTCTTGGCTTTCCTGCTTGTATTCTCTTGTGGTATCTGGGCACTCAGAGTTAGAATTAATTCATCTAGAATTATTTTTATTAAACTAATAATAAGAAGGGGGCTATAACAATAACACCAAAGATGAGCTGCAGAGAATGCTCAGTGGTTAAAGATGTTTCCTTACAAAGCCTGATGGCCTGGGTTTAATTCCCCAACTACCCTTGTAAGCCAGATGCACAAAATGATGCATGCATCTGGCATTCGTCTGCAGTAGCAAGAGGCCTTGGTGGGCCCATTTTCTCCTCTATTTCTCTCCTTGCAAATAAATAAATAAAATACTAAAGTGGCTGGAGAGATGGCTTAGCAGTCAAGGTGCTTTCCTGCAAAGCCTAATGACCCAGGTTTGATTTCTCAGGACCCACGCACAAGGTGGTGCATGTATCTGGAGTTCATTTGCAGTGGCTGGAGGCTCTGGTATGCCCCTTCTCTATCTGCCTCTCTCTCTCAAATAAATAAATAAATGAATAATATTAAAGGAATAATATTAAAGGATATAGATCGAGTGCTCTCCTGGATAAACAAGTCCTTATTTGGCTTGGGGCGTGAAATAAGATATGTGGATCTGCAAGACGTGGCACACCAGGGTTGGCTGTTCAAAGCTTTGGGCGGGCTTGTTGTAAAGTCAGTGAGTCGGGCAGTGAGTGAGTGAGTGAGTGAGTGAGTGAGTGAGTGAGTCAGTGAGTCGGGCAGTGAGTGAGTGAGTGAGTGAGTGAGTGAGTGAGGGAGTGAGTCGGGCAGTCAGTCAGTGAGTCAGTGAGTGAGTGAGTGAGTGAGGGAGTCAGTGAGTGAGTGAGTCAGGGAGTGAGTCAGTCGGTCAGTCAGAAGATTGTTCAAGGTTCCTGAATAAACTGCTGAAAGAAGAGCCCGAGCGTTGCGTCTTCCTTGCTGGTCGAGGCGGACGCGACAGGATATAGATCAGAAATAAGATAGGAAAGACGGAAGATGCAAAACAGTTGTAAATCATATTAAGAATATAGGATTTGGGGGCTGGAGGGATGGCTTAGCAGTTAAGGCATTAGCCTGCAAAGCCAAAGGACCCAGGTTCGATTCCCCTAGGACCCACATAAGCCATATGCGCAAGGGGGCACACATGTCTGGAGTTGTTTTGCAGTGGCTAACTGCACGCCTATTATCTCTCCCTCTCTCCCTCTTTCTCTCTGTCAAATAAATAAATAAATAAAAATAAAACATAAAAAAAGACTATAGAATTTAAATATTTGTTGGAAATCAAGCATTTTTAGTTATTATACTATTCCATAATTACTTATTTAATGTAACTATAAAACTCAAACATTTTCTTATTTTGTATTACAATCAGTTAATGTTCAGTTATATAAATGTCCATTTATTTTTATTTCAAAATGAACATTGTTCATATCCTAAAACACAACTGAGTATTAACATAGATTTAAAATTAGAACTGTCATACAATGTTGGTGATTATTTTTGTTTTTTTTTTTTTTTTTTTTTTTTTTTTTTGAGGTATGGTTTCACTCTATCCCAGGCTGACTGTGGTAGTTTGAATGGATATCTCCCAATATATTCAGGAGTCTATTAAAGCTTGTAATTTAGATCTCCAGCCACCTGGCTGGAGGAGGAGTCACTGTGGGTGGACCCTAGGGCCCACCTCTAAGGTGTGTGGAACGGATTTGGAATTTCCAGCTGAAGATATAAAAAGTGCCTGAGTTCCTGAAGTGTGCTTGCTGGTGCTGGTGGTCTCTCTCTCTCTCTCTCTCTCTCTCTCTCTCTCTCTGTTTGGATTTATGAAAGGGGGGGCAACTTCTTCCATTATGGAACTTCCCCTCTATCCATAAGCTTCAAATAAATTCCCTTCCTCCCATAACTGTGCCTGGTTTGGAGGTTCATCCCAGCAACTGAGACGACTGCAACACTGACCTAGAACTCACTCTGCTCCCAGGCTGGCCTCAAACTCACAGTGATCCTCCTACTTCTGCCACCTGCGTGCTGAGATTAAAGATGTATGCCATCACGCCCAGCTGATAATAATTTCAACGATACAACAGCTTCTGAAGTTGACTTGACCGTTTCTTAAAAGTTAAACATGTACTTATCATAAAACATAGCCAATCTACCTTTATGCAAGACAAATTTAAGCATACATCCACATGCACATAGGCTGGTACACAAACGTTCATGGCACTTTATTTGGATAAAACGTTTTGAAATGAGGGCTGGGGAGATGGCTCACTGGGTACAGTGCCTCCCTCACAAGCATAAGGATCTGATTTCAGATTTCCAGAACCCGTGTCAAAGTCACACATAGTGGCATGTGTCTGCCTATCACTGAGGAGACAGAGATAAGCAGATCTCCAGGGCTTTCTGACTAGCTAAACTAACCAAGTCAGTGAGGCTCTGGACTCATTGAGAAACCCAGTGTCGAATAATAAGACAGAGAACAGTTGAGGAAAACACTCAACATTAGTCTATGACCTCTATATACACACACACATGTGTGTGTGTGAGCACACAAACTTATACACACAGGCACGCACACCATACACAGAAAAACTTTTGAAATGATAGAGGTGTTTATGATGACCAGGCATGATGGCACACACCTTTAATCCCAGCACTCGGGAGGCAGAAATAGGATCACTGTGAGATGAGGCCAGCCACCCCGAGACTACATAGTAAATTCCAGGTCAGCCTAGGCTAGAGTGAGACCCTACTTCAAAAAAAAAAAAAAAAAAAAGTATCTTACTTTTTTTGTAGTCACTGTATCATGTTATACATAGCCTTGTAGCTACTTTAACAGAGCTGTGGCTTTTTTTTTTCTGGGATTTTCAGTTCCCAAAGGAAAAACACACAAATGGCCCCATGTAGGAGGTATAAGGGAGAAAAGATTTCCAAAGGAGTAAGTCAACTGAGGTAAGTCTGGGTCTGAAAAATTAAGCAAAAAGGAATATAAACTTATTTTTATAGGGAAACAGAGATCAACTTTGATAGTTAAAGCAAATACTAGTGCCAGGGTAGGGCTACTTCCCTATTAACTGTTGTTTAGGGACGCCCCTAACATAATACAGATCACCACTGTTATTGGTTGCCCACCAGAACTAGATGGTATGACCTTATTGTTAAGATACCACATATTCTCGTCACCACCCATAAACAAAGCAAACTGCAATTGGCCGGAAGCTTCCTGTCTGCTGCCTAGCATTTAGTGCTAGAAGGTGCTGTGCGGCTGCTCCCAGAGAAGTGTCAACAGTATTACCCAGCTGTGGATCCTGCATGCAATACTACTGACGGACCAGGAAAGATGTGCCCCACCAGGGCAATTGTGACAAGTCTGTTATGAGGTTAACCAACTACTCTTTGGTTAGATTTGAGACCCACTTCACAGAAGTGGATCCTCACCGTGTACTGATTATAGCTTCTGTCAGCTTTGGTTAGAGAAATTTCTTTTTTCTTTTTCTTTCTTTCTTTTTTTTTTTTTTTAATGAGAGACAGGGAGAGGGTTCCAGCCAGTGCGATTGAACTCCAGATGTGTATGCCACCTTGTGTGCATGTGCCATCTTGCATGCTTGGGTTACCTTGTGCATCTGGCTTATGTAGGATATGGAGAGTCGAACATAGATCCTTAGGCTTCCCAGGCAAGTGCCTTAACAGCTAAGCCATCTCTCCAGCCCAAGAAGTTTCTTTTCGAAGTGGGCACCACTAACTACAGAGGCTCATAGCTGTACAAACTGCCAAGAATAAGTGATAGCCAAATAAATACTCAGCTGTAAACAGGAGATCTGTATCACCCTACACTCCAAGTCTCATGAAAAGTTGCAGAAGAAGGGGCAGAAAGAAGGTATGAGCCAGAGGAAGTGGGGGAGTGGTGTGGAATGTTGACTTCTGGGAGTAGCATAGCTGTGGTACTCCTGAACTCACAGTAGCTGTGGACAAGATCTGTACAAGAGTTAAGTCTGCCAGAATCTGCCACAGAGAGGGAAGGGTTTCAGGAGGTCCCAGCTATCTTTGCATATTTTTTTGCTGTGGGAGGGAGTGATGTGTTCTTCACTGTTAAAGTGCCCTGCTCTTATAAGCAACCTCCTCACCAATGGCCTGTAAAAAAATCCCTCACCCATACTCCTGTAACCAAGCCTAATGAGTAACTCACTGTGTCATCTAGAAAAAAAAAAAAAAAAAAAGACTGGTGGGGCATGGTGATGCATATCTTTAATTCCAGCTCTGGGGAGACTGATGTAGGAGAAATGCCATGAGTTGATGGCCAGCCCGGACTAACTAGAGAGAATTCCAGGCTAGCCAGGGCTAGAGTGAGACACTGCTTCTTCAAAATAAAATATTAAAAAAATAAAAGCAATGATACAAAGTGGCCTTGACATTCATGGCCTCACAGTGGCTGATACTACCTACCCAAGGCTTACATATTAGGAGGGAAAATGATGGTGGCATCAAAATAGAAGAGGGAGTGTTGGAAAGAAGGGATTCAGTGGAGGGGGTACTTGGGAAGGGGAGAGGGGAGTGTTGGGTGGGGATTATGATCATGGTATTTTGTCTATATTTACGGAAGTTGTCAATAAAAATAAGTTTTTAAGAACCTCACTTAGTATAATCCTTTACAGATCTATCCATTTCACTGCAAATTTCATAATTTCATTTTTCTTTACTGCTGAATAGAACTCCATTGTAAGTGAGGAAACCCCGGCCCAGAAAGCCAAATGCTGATTGTTCTCTCTCATATGTGGATCCCAACTACAAACATTTAGATTTGTATGTGAGTTGGAGTAAAAGACAGTAGCAGAGGCCAGCAAGCTAGAAAGGGGGCTCTCAGGGAGAGAGAAGGGAGTATTTAAGAGGAGGGTATTGTACATATGTAAGTGATATGTAAGTAGATGAACACATAACTTGGGGTGCAATGGTCTAAGTGAGGTCAGGGGAAAGGATTGAGTAAAGGAAGTGGGAGAAGGATTAATCAAAATTTAAGATATTAGCGGGCTGGAAAGCCGGGTGTGGTGGCGCACGCCTTTAATCCCAGCACTCGGGAGGCAGAGGTAGGAGGATCGCCAAGAGTTCGAGGCCACCCTGAGACTACATAGTTAATTCCAGGTCAGCCTGGACCAGAGTGAGACCCTACCTCGCAAAAAAAAAAAAAAAAAAAAAAAGATATTAGCGGGCTGGAAAGATGGCTTAGTGGTTAAGGTGTTTGCCTGCAAAGCCAAAGGATCCAGGTTTGACTCTCCAGGACCCATGTTAGCCAGACGTACAAGGGGGCAAATGCATTCTCTCTCTCAAATAAATAAATAAATAAATAAAATATATATTTTAAAATTTAAGATATTATGAATAAGCCTTCCTCAGTTAATCCTTCCTGGAGCCCTCACAGATCCACCCAAGAGATGTATCTCTTACTCGATACAAGCATTATATAACTATGTCTTTCTTTTTCTCTTTCTTGAGGCAGAGTTTCACTGTAGCTCCAGGCTGGCCAACTACCTCTGCCTCCTGAGTTCTGGGATTAAAAACATGGCCCACCAAGCCCAATTCCTATAACTATTTCCTTTTTTGTTCATTGTTTTTTGAAAGGCCCAACAGACTGGCCTTCTTCTTTTTTATGAAAGAGAGAGAAGGAGAGAGAGATAATTGGCCAGCCAGGGTCTTCAGCCATTGTAATCAAACTCCAGATGTGTGTCCCACTTTGTGTACATGTAGGACTTTGGCTTGTGTGGCCTTGTGCATCTGGCTTACGTGGGATCTGAAGAGTCAAACATGTGTCCTTAGGCTTAACGGCTAAGCCATCTCTCCAGCCCTGTTTGTTTTTGACATAAAGACTCATTCTGTAGCTCCAGGCTGGCCTTAAATTCACAGAGATCCTCCTACTCCTGCCTCCTAAGTGCTGGGATTAATGGCGTGGGCTACCACATCTGGTTTAGATAGCTATTTCATTTAGTACTTCTTCCAACATATTTTTTTTTACCTTCCTACAACATAGAAAGGCAGACCATCCTATGAAAGCACAAGATCAAACTGAACTCTTAAGAAGTGACCTGTTTTATTTTAGCAGATTAGGGTTTTACCTACAACTTATGTAAAGCATAGGGCATTTTTTTTTTCTTCTGGTGGGGGAGTGGGTTGAGCGGTAGTGGTAGCACAAAGTAAGATAGAATTGCTTAATAGTATCTGTGACAGACACATTAAAAAATGTACGGCTCTGTGTAATACTGCCCCCTCTTACTTGTTCTGGAAACCATTGGAGCCTTATTAACTCCAAAAAGAGGTGGATATCAAATGGCAGATTGTGACAACAGACAGTTACTTCATAAGCAAAATGATAATATAGGAACAGGTTGAAGAGAGTGAAAGTGAAAATATTCTGGAAAATATTTGCATTAGAGATCAAAACAACTTTTTACATTCAGCTGAGAGTGAGAGAGAGAGAAGAAAAAAACTGCTAAATGAAACAGGAACAATGTAACATTTAAACAAATTGGTGCTACTCTGTTTTACTTCCTTACAGACACTAAGAAAACATCAGTAAAGAGCTACATTATTTTATTTGTCTAGAGAAAGAGGCAGAGAGAGAGAGAGATAGAGAGAGAGAGAGAATGGGTATGCCAGGGCCTCTATCCACTACAAATTAACTGCAGATGCATGAGCTACCTTGTGCATCTGGCTTACATGGATACTTGGAAATTGAACTTGGGTCTTTAGGCTTCATAGGCAAGTGCCTTAACCACTAAGCCATCTCTTCAGCCCAGAGCTGCATTATTTATTCTTTTTAACACACTCTAGATTCAGAGATGTGCTTCTGGATGTATGGTCTAAGGCTCAGAATGCTCTTAAAGCAGGAGCACAAGAGGGACTGAGATGATGGCTCGGCGGTTTAACGTGCTTGCTTGAAAAGCCTGCGGACCTGGGTTCTACTCCCTGGCATCCATGAAAAGCTGTAGAAGTAAAATGTGGCGAAAGTATCTGCATCTATTTGCAGTGGCAAAAGACCTACACATACACATGAGCAGGAACAGGAAGGCCCAGGTTATGTCTCATAGTAAGTGTGTTTTGAATTAGTTTTCCTAGGACTTGTGACAGCTTCTGGAATCATCACAGTCCTGTCCGATGATTACCAGCTCAGAATACTCCTTTTGCTAACTCTCTTAGGTATTGGGGGATCTGGATCTTAGAACACCTTTGACTGAGCGCCATTTGGAATGAGAAGGCAGGACCACTTCAATGATAGCATTAAAAAGTACCTAAAGGGGCTAGACATGGTGGTGCATGCCTTTAATCCCAGCACTCGGGAGGCAGAAGTAAAGTTCAAGGCCATCCTGAGACTACATAGTAAATTCCATGTCAGCCTGAACTAGAGTGAAACCCTACCTTGAGAAAACAAAAACGAGAAGAAGAAGAAGAAGAAGAAGAAGAAGAAGAAGAAGAAGAAGAAGAAGAAGAAGAAGAAGAAGAAGCAGCAGCAGCAGCAGCAGCAGCAGCAGCAGCAGCAGCAGCAGCAGCAGCAGCAGCAGCACCACCACCACCACCACCACCACCACCACCACCACCACCACCACCACCAGCAGCAGCAGCACCACCACCACCACCACCACCACCTAAAGGGGACTGGAGAGATGGCTTAGTGGTTAAGGCGCTTGCCTGTGAAGCCTAAGGACCCAGGTTCAACTCTTCAGATCCCATGTAAGCCAGATGCACAAAGGTGAGGCAAGCACAAGGTTGCACATGCCCACTAGTTGGTGCATCTGGAGTTTGAGTGAAAGGCTGAGGCCCTGGTATGCCAATTTTCTCTCTTTCCCAGTCCTTTTCCCTTCCCTCCCTCTCTCTCTCTAAAAAGTACCTAGAGGAAAAACAATAATTGCAGAATAATGGACTTGAAGCCTGAAATAACCTCATTGAACACCATCTGTTAGGTTGGGATAAGGAAATGACTCAAATGATGAAATCAGCTGTTCAGAGTCTATGTGGCAGGCTGAACACTGGGGTGAGCCTTCACTGACAGAAGGTGACAATAAAATTATGGTCTGAGCTATGTGTATTCATCTATATTGTTGCCACGAACCAGGGCTACAGCCTCAATAAATCATAAAGACAACAGGTTTATTTTGGCTGATAGTTAGGGAGTCTAAAGTTGAGGGGGCACATTTGGTGATGTCCTTCTGGCTAGTGGAGTTCTGAGGTGGCACAGGTCATCACAGGTGAAGAGAGAGGGAGTGTGTGTGATCTCTCTCTCTCTCTCTTTTTTTTTTCTTTTTTGAGAAAGGGTCTTACTCTAGCCCAGGCTGACCTGGAATTCACTCTGTAGTCTCAGGGTGGCCTCGAACTCATAGAGATCCTCCTATCTCTGCCTCCCAAGTGCTGGAATTAAAGGCGTGCGCCACCACACTGGCTTTCTTCCTCTTCTTTTAATGTTCCATGGATTTAATCATCTAATCACTCTAATGACCTTACCTAAACCTAACTGCTTTTCAAAAACTGCACTTACAAACATCCCAGTTGGCTTAATGATCTATCCTTTTGCTGTAGTTTGGATCTGAGATGTCCTCTAAAGATTCATGTGTTAAAGGCTTGGTCCCCAGCCCATAATGCCATTGGGAATGATGGAACCTTTAGGAGTTGGATCCTATTGGACGGAGGTTGGGTCATGGGAGCGTGTACATCTTTGCTTCCCGGTTGTTACTAGGTCAGTAACCTCTCCCACCAAGCCCTCCTCCTGTGATCTATCATGCTGCCACAGGCCTAAAGCAACAGGTCAAATACTAAGGACTTTAACCTCCAAAATGATGAGTCAAAACAAAACTGTCCTTTTATTTCAGGTCACAGTAACAGAAAGCTGACTCACAGTTTGATGTCTCTCGACAGGGATTAGATTTCAATACATAGTGGACGTTGAAACGGTATCCAGAGCATGGTGAGGGAGAAATCCCCTGCTTTGGTGAAGTACATAGTTAAGAAGCTTAGAAATTGTATGGTTGAATAGACACAGGCTAGGGTTCTGGGACTCCTGGGCCTGGGAGTTCAGCCAGAAATATTAGGGTTGGTAGTTATAAGTGACTGTTTCTCTGCAATGGCTTACTGGATGGCTCACCTTGTTCTTTTACTTTAATAGATACTTCCTGGTTGCCACTAGACTTTCAATAGACAATCAGCCTAGGGCAATTTCAATTATAAACAGGACAGCCTCCAACATATACCCCCTGAATCCAGCCCTCAGATGAATTTTCCCAGTTTCAGGGCTCCCACCCTGAGGGTTGCTTTGCTGCTTGAAATTAAGCTTGCTGTTTCTGCCTTTGTTGTAATTTTGATTCCTGAACAATAAAGCTTGTTGTATATATTCCTACCACCGGCCTTATGATTGTCTCAAGATCAGCCCTGGAATGTTTTTTTAAAAAAACATTCTTTTTATTTATTTATTTATTTATTTAGTTAGTTAGTTATTTGAGACATAGAGAGGGAAAAAGAGAGAGGGAGAGTGAGAATGGGCGCACCAGGGCCTCTAGCCACTGCAAACGAACTTCAGATTCATGTGCCTCCTTGTGCATCTGGCTTATGTGGAACCTGGAGAATTGAACTGGTGTCCTTAGGCTTCACAGGCTTGTGCCTTAACCGCTAAGCCATCTCTCCAGCCCTGGAATTTTTTTTTCCTCTTTGAAGCAAGCCCAATAGATTGCCTTTTTTAAAATGTGAGAATGAGAGAGAGAGAAAGAGAATTGGTGCACCAAGGTCTCTGCCACTGTAATCGAACTCCAGATGCATGCACCATCTTGTGCGCATGTGTAACCTTGCATCACTGTGTGTCTAGCTTACATGGGACCTGGAAAGTCAAACATGAGTCCTTAGGCTTCACAGGCAAGCGCTTTAACTGTTAAGCCATCTCTCCAGCCCTGGAACCGTTAATTCTTTAGTACTTCCTAGGTAGATGGCTCAGCAGTTAAAGGCACTTGCTTGCAAAGCCTGATGGTCCTGGGTTTGATTCCTCAGTACTCATGTAAAGCCAGATGCACAAACAGTGTATGCACTTGGAGTTCATTTGCAGTAGCAGGAGGTCCTGGTGTACCCATTCTGTCTCTGTTCCAGCAGAGCTCACAGCTGTTCCTTCCTGTTTCAATAGTACTATGGATAAGAACGTTCTATGGATGTCTCACTTGATTATCACACTATTATCCTATTTTACAGAAAACAGAATTGAAATGTGGAAAGGTTCTATAACATGTCCAAGGCCACCCACTTCGGACAGAACCAGAACTCACTCACAGGCCCTCGAAGTCAGGATGCACCCTGTAACAAATCACTACCCTGGGTTTTGTCATCAATACAGGTATTTTCAAAGTTTTATCATAGAAAATATGAATCATCTAATTTTAGATCTGACAGCACAGCAGCTTACTAAAACTTCAGCTGCCATGGAACACAGGAAGATAATGAATAGATAATCATGTAGAGCAAAAACTTTAAAAACAAACAATTCAGGAACTTGGGAGTTTTCAGTATAATCTTTCAAATATTTTTAAATTTTTTCCCCTTATTTTATTATTAGAAACAGAGAGGGAGAGAGAGAGAGAGAGAGAGAGAGAGAGAAAGAAAATGGGTGCACCAGGGCCTCTAGCCACTGTAAACGAATTCCAGACACATGTGCCACCATGTGCATCTGGCTTACATGGGACCTGAAGAATCAAACCTGGGTCCTTAGGCTTTGCAGGCAATTGCCTTAACCACTAAGCCATCACTCAAGCCCACAATCTTTCAAATCTTAATCTTGTACGAACCTAGGTTTCATACCTTTCTTCTCCCTTTCCTTAATAGCTTTATTTTTGGCTTTTCCAAGGCAGTGTCTTGCTCTAGCCCACACTGACCTGGAATTCACTCTGTAGCTCCAGCCTGGCTTCAAATTTACAGTGATACTCTTACCTCAGCTTCCCTAGTGCTGGAACTAAATGTGTATGCCACCACATCCAGCTGCCTTATTTTATTTTATTTTATTTTTAAAATACATTTATTTCTTACTTACTTTTTGAGATTGAGAATGACATCGAGTCCGCAGGTTTCCATGTGTGAGGGCCGGTCTAGAACTAAAGCAAGGTAAAGCATGGTTGGTATAGTATCTGGTCCCTTACATGACAGACATCTTGAAGAAATCAAAATATTGGGCTCATTTAGAATAAAACCGTGGAGCCACCTGCCTATCAGACTGAAGTCAGTAAGAGTGCATACAGGGCCACAGCGACTCCTTTCCTTATATGAGGCAGAACATGGGGTGACTAAAGGCATAGGTTCTGGAAGTGGGTGGACCTGTTCTATTTGGCTCTGTAAGGACTCAGCATTGGGCAAGATTTTCAGCTTCTTTGGATCTTGGTGTCTTCACCAGTGGTAAGTTATCACACAGTATAGATTGTGTGGATACAATCCCTGAAACTTGGTAAACATTCAATGTGTTCTAGGTTCTATTACTGATTTTTTTTTTTTTTTACAGTTAACTTTCCAGTGACCGAGTTTCCACTAAGTGAGAACTGGAAGTAGATAAAGGCAGCAATGACCCATAAGAATCACCTATGGGAGGCTTGTTCTCTGAATAAAATCAAAACAATATTATAAAGCACATTTAATAGCAAAGGTGCTTTTAAAGAACTCCGTCAAAATGACAAGTAGTGGGTTAGAGATTGCTTAGTGGTTAAGGTACTTGCTGGCAGAACCAAAGGACCCAGGTTCAATTTCCCAGTCCACGTAAAGCCAGGTGCACAAGGAAGGACATGCATCTGGAGTTGTTTGCAGCAGCTGGAGACCCTGGTGCTCCCATTCTCTCTGCCTTTCTCAAATAAATAAATAAATAAATAAATAATATATTTTAAAGTCAGTCTGTTGGACTTGCCTCAAAAAAAAAAAAAGACAAAAAAGTCAAGAGAATGGTTTATTTTGGTACCACTAAATCTCATAATATAGAAAAAAAGCTTTATTTTTTAATGTTTGTCCCATGAGCAAGATTAAAATATATAGCAAATTTGAAGAGCATTTTGTACATCTGTGATCACTGAAGTTGTAAGTCTGTAAAACTGTGTTAAATGTGAAAAAGGTAAGGCATTTTATCTAAGACAATCTGGGTGGGGTCAGGCTTGCTCACTGCTTTGCCTTGTCCAATGCCTGGCTCTATAAAATACAAGATATTCAGAAAGTATGTCAGTATACTTTATAAGAAAGATCCTCTAAAGAAGAGCAACCTAAATGGCCATTCTAAGGATCAGAATTCACCTGTCCAAATTGGCAACAGATAATCCCACCATTTCTACAAGCCAGAGAAGACTGCATATAGTCTTATCCATGATTTAGAAAAGCATACTTTCTAAATGTATAACTTCATGTATGAGTCTCAAAAGCTGGCTCTCAAAAATTAACATCTCTGGTTTGCCATCATGGTCTTCCCTAAGAAATGCAGGAAGTCATCCAGACCCTGGCTTATGCTTGATTATGGTTCAATGACCTGCTTAAAAATGCAAATAATAAGTCTTCTGTCTTCTCCACTGAGATTAGGAACCAGAAAATACAGGCCTGCAGAGATGGCCCAGCAGTTGAAGGCACTTGCTTGCAGGACCTCATGTCCGGGGTTCCATTCCCTGGTGTCTACATGGGGCCACATGTACAATGACATGCATCAAGTTTGTTTGCAGGGTGGTGTGTGTGAGGGGGGGTGCACCCATATTCTCTCTATGCTTGCAGCCAAGTAAATTTGATTTTTAAAAAGGGAAAAAGCTGGGTGTGGTGACGCACGCCTTTAGTCCCAGCACTTGGGTTGCAGAGGTAGGAGGATTGCCATGAATTCAAGGCCACCCTGAGATTACCGAGTGAATTCCAGGTTGGCCTGGGATAGAGCAAGAGTGAGAACCTGCCTTGAAAAACCAAAAAGGAAAAAAGGGGGGGGGCGGAGAATCAGGAATATTTATGGTGCACCTAGAGAAAAGTGCTGGGCTCAGTATTTTATCAATCCTCACAGCAGCTGAGGGCCAAGTATCTATTAAAAAGATGAAATGACGGTTCAGGACAGTTAATCCTTTGTCTCAATTTGTATACTCACTTAGAACCAAGATTCAAAACCAACTGTGACTTAGTCTTTCCAGAAACAATACTTTCTCCTTGATATAGTGAAAGAGTGAAATGAATGTTGATCACTGGGAATCTCTTGAAAATAATATGAAAGCAATCAGCTGCTGAGACCTGCCACAATTCAGATAAATTACATGCAGAGTTAAAGAGACCATAGTGGTGATGTTGAAAGAAACATGGATAATAGGTAAAAGCCATTCTCGTTCTTGTTTTTTTGTTTTGTTTTGTTTCTTATTTTTCAAGGTAGGGTTCCACTCTGGCCCAGGCTGACCTGGAATTTACTCTGTAATCTCAGGCTAGCTTCAAACTCAAGTGATCCTCCTATCTCAGCCTCTCAAGTGCTGAGATTAAAGTCATGAGCCACCACGCCTGGCAGACGAGAATGGGTGCATCAGGGGCTCCAGCCACTGCAAACTGTAGATGCACGTGCCACTTGGTGCATCTGGCTTTACATGGGTACTAAGGATTTCAGCTTGGATATTTAGGCTTTACGGACAAGGGTCTTAACTGCTGCTGAGCTATCTCTCTAGCCCCATTCTTTTTCTTAAATTAAAAAAAAAATTATTAGAGACGGGGGGGGAGGATGGGTATACCAGGGCCTCTAGCCACTGCAATTGAACTCAAGATACCTGTGCCACAATGTGCATCTGGCTAACATGGGACCTGGAAAATCAAACCTGGGTCTTTAGGCTTCGCAGACAAAGTGCCTTAACCGCTAAGCCATCTCTCCAGCCCTCTTTTATTTTTATGAGAGCAAGAGACAGAATTAGTGCATCAGGGCCTCTAGCCATTGCAACAGAACTCCAGACGCACGCACCACCTTCTGCGCATGTGCAACCTTGCACACTTGCCTCACCTTTTGTGTATCTGGGTTACATGGGATCTGGAGACTTGAACACAGTTCCTTAGGCTTGACATGTAAGCACCTTAACCTCTAAGCCATCTCTCCAGCTCCCCATTCTCATCTTTAAAAGGATGCTTAAGACATGGAGTACGTGCACACCACTAGCCCGCAGCCAAATCTCTTCTGCGTTTCTGTCTTGATCCAGCCCAGCACCTTACACAGGATGCACCATACATGTCAAGTAGACGACTTGTTATCTTTACATCTCTCAACAGTCAAGCAGACATAGAATTAAATCCTTATTTTGAGTATTCCAAGAAGCAAGTTCTCACTTACACAGTAGATGTGCAGCATCTCTCTGGAAGCTCATCACACTGACAGTCAGTACAAGGTGGATTAGCACAGTATATATAACCCATTACATTGGAAACCATATACATTGGCATCACGTCCCGCCTCTCAAATTCTTCCCCAACACAGTAAGAATTTGTTCAAATCAAGGTCACTTAATGGTAACATTTGAATTCCCAACCCTTCAAAAATCAGTTACCAAATAGCTGATTAATTATCTGCTTGAGTCTGGATAGTGCCTCTCAAAGATCCATGTGCTAGAGTTGTGATCCTACTGAGATGTAGTGGAACATTTATGAGATGGGACCTAATGGAAGTTTCTTCAAGTCAGTAAGTGGATGCCCTCAAAAGGGACAATAGGGCCACTGCTCCATCCTCTTCTTTACTGCTTGTCATAATGTGCTGTCTGTCACAGGCACCAAACACAGACAGTATCTAAAACTGAGAGGCCACATATAACTTTTCTATTTTCTTTTTCTCCTGGCATTTAGGGTTGAGTTTCATGAATGGTAGGCAAGCACTTTACCAGTTATATCCCCAGTAGCAGTAAGTTGTCTAGGCCTTGAATTTTCCATCCTCTTACTTCAGTCTCCTGAGTAGCTGGGATCATAGGCCTGTACCATCAAGGTTCAGTTCACAGGTATTTTCATAGTAACAGGAAGCTGACTTAACATTACATGAACACCTACATTAACACTTAACATCTGAGCTTCCATTTGCTGAAATTCCTTCTGCAAGTTAAGTGCAAACATTCATATAAAGCTTGTACACACTGCTTTGTACAAATATAAGATACTAATGAAAAGGGTAGTAATCTATTGATATTTATAATTTGCTTTTCTCTTACATTGCAGATTCAAGGTCACACTTCAGAATCCACTCCCTACAGTTAATGGAGGGTCAACTGATAAATCGAACATCATGGCTTTACTCTCCAGGAGTTGACTAGAGCTAGATGGAGCAGTATTACTACCCAGTGAAGAAAGACTTGGCTTTCATTAAAAACACCCAAACTCCCTAACACATAGGAACCTAGAGCTCATGGCAGAAGTTATAATACAAATGCATTTCTTGTGCAAAACAGGTCAAATGATAAATGCTTCCTTAATAGAAATAAAATCTTGAAAATTAAATTTTCTTTTGTGATTTCAATAGGGGCATGACTCTATACAATCATAATTAAGACAGTATAGAAGGTACATTGTGGGAGAAACCTAGATAGAAGGTTGCTATGAAAAGAAATGAAAACAAGAATGAGAAGTATATTTTCTTTTATGTACAAAACAAAGGCCCAAAATATGGTTTGTTGAAGTAGCTATCAACAAGATGTTAAATGATTTTACTCTTGCTTTGGTTAAAACAGCCTGGAACAACAGTCAGTTCCCCTCCTACTAACAGCATATAAACACAGTGACAGGACTACCTTCAATACAGAATAAACCACTTTCAAGAGAGAGAGAGAAAATTAAATTAATCTAGAACTAAAACATTTTACCAATAAATAAAATTTTTAAAAAGAGCATCTTTACCCTACAATCTTGGGTAATACATGTACACCAATTTAAAAAATCTTTTTTTCACAACAGTAATTACAGGTGTCAATGCAGCAAGCTATGAAATTAATGTATTATTTTTTAAAAAGGAAAAAATTCTAGAACCAAACATGAATTTCAAAAATTGGCATTTTCTACAATTGTACATATTCTAAAATAACTAATACTTTCTTACAGAACATAATTCACACAACTGTTGGCATTTCAACAGATTCCTAAGGAAACGGTTAAAAGAACCTTTACTATACCAGATTGGAAACAGTTTATAATTCTGATTTATGGCTATGAGAAGGCAAGCATCTTCTATTTAAAACTGTAACCAATGATGAAATACACTTCAAAATCAAACATTTGGTCTAACAATCTTTAATATTGGTTACAACAGTTTGATGTTTGCCTAATGAAAGGTATTTAATCCAATGTGCAAAAAAAAAAAAAAAAAAGTGCAGCCATCTGTGTTCTTGAAATACATTAAGACCAACACTACTATTTACACACTTAAAACTTTATTGTAAATTTACTTAAGCACACTGCATCTCCTTTATGGAAAACTGTGCTGCAGAGCCCAAACCTGATGTTCTGTCAAGCACACAAATGGATCTGAACAAGTGCTTCTGTTTCTTCCCTTAATTTTGATCTTAAATACAAAACCAATTTTGTAGTCAAGAGACATTTTGACTCAAGAAATCCTAGGAGTTCTGCATCTTTAAAAACAGTTTCTGACAGCTTTTCCTACTCTTATCACTACTGGACCATGCCACAAATGCCCACTGGTGCAGGGAAATAACATTCCATAAAAGAGGAATCTAGGGACACACCCATCACCAACACCACCTGGTGGGTGGGCTCTCCCTGTGGTATAGCATTTTTGGGGGGGGGGCATGGGGCAATCAAAATGGATGAGTAAACATCTCAGCAAAGCAACTGCTATTTAGCCACAGAAAGAGTGGAAAACAGTAATATAAAAAGAATTAATAAACCAAATATAAAACTAATACCATTCTGCATTTCCAGAACGTGGCTTTGTACTTGCACAGTGGACTTGATCACCATACACCAACATTTTCTGCATCAATAGGAAGTACGTTTATTAAATAATTAAAACTGCTGTTTTGACCATTAAGTCACATATACTGGGATGGTTAAGAAATCAATTTACTCAGTTATTACTCTGTGACGTGCACTTGTCATCTTGGCAAGTGTAGAGGAATCGAAAATTGAATAGAAGTCTCTCACTTTAAATTGGACAGAGGGATTTCTCAAATTAAAACCATAAAAAGAAGATAAGAAAAAGAAAGAAGTCAGGGGAGCTAACTGGCAACATTAATACTAGACACCACAAGACAGTGAAACTGTTTGGTAAGAACCTCAGGACATAATTGCTTTGAAAAGTTTTTTTTTTTTCTTAAAAAAATACCTAACCCAAGCATGGCCTTAAGTCCAGCCAGTGCAACATTCCGTAAGTTTCTACAAAAGCAGTCATTGGTGTTCACTGATTATGACCAACGCAGTCCCTGTGTCCTCCTTCCAGGCCAAGGGTTCCTTTGTCCCATCACCTCTAACTACAGGCAATGGTCTCCAATTGCTGCTCGGCCTCTGCAGCCATGGCCGCGGCCTGCAACTGTTCTGTCTCACTCTGGATGGCACTGGGGGTGACCTGTTTCCTCTCACTGTGCATATTGTTCTCGTGCCTCTTCAGATCCGAGGCTTTGGCAAAAGCCTTGGTGCAGGAGCCACACACGAAAGGCTTTTCCCCTCGGTGTCTCCGTTCGTGGTCCTTGAGGTGGGACTTATGTTTGAAGGCTTTGTCACACATATGACATGCGAATGGTCTTTCGTTACTGTGGACTCGCTCGTGCTTCTTCAAGTCCGGGGCGCGGATAAAGGACTTCCCGCACACCTCACAACTGTAGGGCTTATACCCTGTGTGGATCTTCAGGTGCTCCTTCAGGTGGGCCTGGGTGGTGAAGCCTTTTGTACACATTTCACAGACGAACGGCCTGTCCGCCGTGTGCAGCTTCTCATGCTTCCTCAATCTGCCTTCGTCGGAAAATGTCTTACCACAGGCCTGGCAGGCAATCTGCTCCCGATGGTGACCGTAAAGCAAATATTCAAACTTCATGTCACTGGCGGCTGTGGTCCAGCCTGGCGTCTGTTCATCTTTTACCTCACTCATTCCATCATTAAATGTTAAGGCTTGAGGGGTCTGCGACCCTAAATCTTTGGACTCGGGGGTCTCCATGGATTCTACTTCCTGGCCGTAGCAGTTGACTTTTCGAACCTCCTCGCTCCCCAGCTCTTTCAAAATTGCTTCTTGAACCCTGAGCGTGGTCGTGGGTGACTTGCCGTCCTCCTGACTCGGGGGAGTACCTTCTACAGTGTCGTCAGAAGGACTGTCATCCTGATCCCCGATTTCTTCCACGTCATCGTCTTGGGTGTCAGCGGCGTCTCCTATGGGGCGGTTGATTTTGAGGCAGTATTTACTCTTGGACTGACCGTTGTTTTCATCGGGACTAGACACATCACGTTTCTGAGAACAGAGTTTATCCAAAAACCGGATACCGAGAATCTGACCAGAGGACATCATTAAGTTAACATCTTCCTTCTTCACGGATATCTTGGCTGTGTACATGTAGTTCAGTACTTCTTCAAATATATCGGAACGAAGGAAATCTATCTCTATGACTGAAGAACTGTCGACCTCAAGTTTCTTGAAAAGCTTCTTAAAATAGGTGCTGCAGGCGGCGAGAACGCATCGGTGTGCTCTGAACTTCACATCTTCCACCACAATAGCAATGTCACAAAACTCTCCTTCCAGGCGCTGTTCATTGAGAGTTTTCAGAAACAGTGTTTTATGATCATCGTCATTGTACTTAATGGTTTCAGACATACTGATGAAAAACTCCTACAAAAAATTATTTTTTTTTTAAAAAGGAGTTATGAACAAAGTACTTTTCTTTATAGAAAAAAGCCAGACTTTCATTTTATGACCAACTTATTGGAACTTAGCAACTTCCGAAAGTTAATGTTAAACACAGTCCCAGAACAGGGATAGAAAAAAAAAGGATCCCAGCTCAGGGGTTTTCCTATCATTACTTCCAATTATCTTTGGTTTAACTAACATTTGCCTAGCTATAATAATAATGGAAGCTTTTATGTAACATATCAAACATCCTATGCACTTTAAATATTTTAAGAAGTCAGACATCTCCCCAGTACTCTATAGCCATTTAGTTAAAATCTGGCCCTTAAATTTAGACAGTTTAGCGTCAAAGCCACAGTCCTTGACAACCAGAGTAATGATACCTAACCTCAATGTTTAAGGCGTGGGTTTAATGCAAGGGTTCTCAAATCCCGTCCATACCTTGATAAAAAGAGAAACCACCACCACAGGACTCTAGAGAGAGCACTGCTGCCAAAACACTCACTGTATTCTAGTTTCTCCAGGCAGCTTGGGGCCACTCCTTGATGTAGGTCAAGGTTTACTCTGACCCAGAGAGACACCAGAGAAAAGAATGATAAGCAGCCTTGGTCCCACAGGGTCCCGGTCTTCCTGCCATCTAGTTAAGTAAGGGCCTCATCACCATCAGATATATAGGCTGAATCTCTCCCCTCTGACAAGCTTGAGGCCAGAAGCGTTTCCAGTCTTTGTATTTCTCTAGATTTTATAATATTTGTATATTCATAATAAGATATCATGGGGGTGGGGCCCCAAGTCTAGAGTTTAATATATCCCTTACACACTTAGCCTGAAGTTATTATTATATAGAACTTATATGTATGTACGTATGTATACACATACATTTTAGACAAGGCCTCATGTAGCCCAGGCTGGCAACCAGCTAGCTAAAAATGACTTTGATATTATAGGCATGCACCAAACCCAATTTATACAGTGTTAAGGACTGAACCAGGAGTTCTGTGTACAGTAGGAAAGTGTTCTACCCACTTAGCTCTATCCCTAGCCCTTAAAATATTTTTTGGCTGCGTGTATGTGTGCACATATTTGTTATTTGTGTACATATGTGTGAGTGTACATGTGTGTGGAAGCCAGAACTGGTCAGGAATCTTTCTTGATTACTCTCCACCTTATTTACTGACATGGTCTTTTGCTTGAACCCAGAACTTTCTGATTTGGCCAACCTACCTAGCTAGCTTGCCTTGGGGACCCCAGTCTCCACCACCCAATGCTGGGATTGCAGGCAGGTGTCTATGCCTGCCTGGCATTTATGTGGAGTGCTCTACTTACTGAGCAATCTCCCAGTCTCTGAGTCCAATTTTAAATTATTTCATGTTACAAAATTTTCTGTGTGGTTCCATGCCAGTCCTCAGAAGGTTTCAGATAGAACATTTCAAACTTCAGACTTTTGAATAAACTTGATAAGAGGTAAGACTTTTTCTTTTTTTAACAAGCAAATGAATTTTAGAACTAGCATGAAAGATTTACCACCTGAGTTCAGAAATTGATCTAAAAGTAATGTGCTTTATGTATTTCATTCAAAATACATTGTATTGCTTTCATTCAATAAAGTGTATGTCTAAAGGAAGCATAGTTTTCTCAGAAAAAAAAACAGTACAAATATATAACCAGAATCATGTGGACATGTGCTGGGACTGACTCAGGGTCTTGCACATACCAGGTAAGTACTTTTACACCTTCAGCCCTGAGATACTTATTTTAAAGCAAATGTCAAATCATATTCTCAAAACTTAATATTTCAAAGTATATTTATACATACCATGAACAATCCAGGCTATTTTCTTATTGCCTTGAACACTGAAACGTTGGGATCAGAATAACTCTGATCAGGGGTACGCCAGACCTACAGAGATAAACAAACACGAAGAGTGAAGATTTCCACTACTTCAAATCCCAAACCAAGAGTTTTTCTAAGTATTGATTTTTTTTTTTTTTTGGTTTTTCAAGGTAGGGTCTCAACTCTAGCCCAGGCTGACCTGGAATTCACTATATAGTCTCAGGGTGGCCTCGAACTCACGGTGATCCTCCTACCTCTGCCTCCCAAGTGCTGGGATTAAAGGCGTGGGCCACCACGCCTGGCTCTAAGTATTGATTTTTAAAAAGCAGGCCCAAGCTGGGGGTGCACACCTTTAATCCCAGCACTCGGGAGGCCGAGGTCCTACCTTGCAAAACCTAAAAAAATAAAAATAAAAGCAGGCCCCTTTCTGGTTCTTTCCCTTGTTCATATACCCATCTTCAGATTGGAAGCAGTGAGCTGCACGGTTGGGAGGTAATCAGGCTCATTTTGAACAGGGATGGGCTAGAAAATGGTAAAGCTATGCACTGTGAACCAAAGGATGGGTTGAGAACCTCTAAGGGATTTCTGCTCATTAGCAGAGCCATGTCCATACTCAGAACTGGTCCATGACACAGATACAGAAAAAGCCATTAAGTGTCCCTTACCCTCACCATTTTGTATTGGGTACATAGCCCTCTATTTTCCTCTCAGCTCCATAAACATATAGGTGCATGTGTTAATGTAGAGAAAACTGCAGAAGTACAGATAACCAACTGTTAACATGGGAGAGGGTAAGTGCTTTTCCTTTGTACACCTGTGTGATGTAGCACACACCTGTCCTTACTACTGCATTGGAGAAATCCAGGTATTTGTCTATCTCCACATGCAGGTTCATCAAAGTTTCCTTTTTGAGTTTTAACTCTTACATGAATTCCATTCTGCAGACAAGTATCTTGAAAAATGCATGTCCCCCAAAATATAGCGTGCTTGGTGTGGTAGGGGCAGAGGGCTGGATTATATAATACAGTCCTACACACAAACTATGTACTCAGATCTCAACTTAGAGATGACCATCTGAAACACTGAGCTCTACACTAGAGGATGTTTTTTCATTATCACAGTGGGAAGGCTGGTAACATTATTTCTAAGGATATTCCTGTCTCCACGGTTCTTTCATCTCTTCCTTCCAACACCCTGGGCCTGTTGTCAGTCACTGAGGGCAGGCTGCCCCAGGCAGAACCTTTTTTGGTGACACTTCCTCCTGCCATCAATAACTGACTCCTGAGGCTTGTGGGTTAAAAGTGCAGGGAGCTAAGGAGAGGAGTGGCCCTATAGTAACCATGGCAACATATCAGTGTGCTGCTTCTCATTTTGGGCTAGTGTGTATTTAGCCAATACTTTTTTTTTTTTTTAAGATCTCTGTAGACCGGAAAGGAGACCACACGCCAATCAGCTTTTTTTTCCCCTATAGAGATGTTGCAGTTGCTAAGTTCAAAATGAGTCAAACCGGAAGATAGCCATAGCCAGTATCTGTGCAAATAGGTATGGGACAAGATGCAGCGCCCACCCCCTCCAAAGCGCCTAGATAAAGCAATCCCCCTTCTTAGGGGTGCTCCAAGCCTCGGATGCCCGCCGCAGAGATGCCTTTTACAGAAGAAAAAAAAAAACTTACATAAGCAGCCGCCTCCCCTGCTCGGGAGCAACCGCGACAATGGCGGCCACCCCACTTCCCGGTTGCAAGCGCTCAACTTGGGCACGGGGAGGAAGCAAAGACCGAAAGCGCGAGCCTCGGGGAGCCATCCTAGTGTGCAGAGCCCCGGGCTGGCACCTCGCGGCCACCCCACTCTCAGGGGGAGCTGGGAAGTGGATGAAGCCCTTTGCACGTTCTTTGCTAAACAAAAAGCTCCCGGGAGCCCAGGCGATGGACAGGGCCACACTTTCCCTTTCACCGTCCCCACGTTTCCCTCCGAGCGAGGGATCGTGGGATTCCCGGGGCCGTAGCAATCCCCCACCACCCCCGCTCCGGGCTGCTGCGGCGTCGGCGCGACGAGCTCGGGAGCGGGCGTGCGGCCGATTCCTCCGCAGCCCCGCGCCGCGCCGCGCCGCGCCCCGCTCTGCCCGCCCGCGAGCCCGGAGCTCGCGCCCCGCGCACTCCCCGGCCGGCTCGCGCCGGGTCCTCCCCCGCCCTCCCGCGGCCAGGGGCGGAGGCGGCGGCGCGCGGCCGCCTGCCTGCTTGCCTGCAAGCCTGGAGCTCGGCGGAGTGCGGGCGTGCCGCGCGGGGGTCCCGGCCCCCACCTTCCAACTCCGCAGGCGGGCCGAGGTTGGGGGTGTAAGGTGGGGGGGAAGACGGAGTAGTGGGGGTCCCCGCGGCTCGGAGGGGCGGCGCCCGTTGGGCCGTCGCCACCCCTCCCCCCTACCGCGGTGCACTGCGGCGGTGCGAACGGGGGCGGCCATGAACTCGGCCGCCGAGCGCGCGCGCGGGGCCGCCGCCGCCGGCCTCTGTCCCCGAGCCCGCTCGCAGCCCTAGCCTGCGAATGCGCGGCCACCCCCGGGGACTCAGGGTCCCCACGCCCAGCTCCGGCCCACGCCCGTTCCCGCTTCGCACCGCCCGCGGCGCCACACATCCAGCATCTGGCTGCTGCCCCATTGAGCTCGGCGGGAACGCGCTTCTTCCAAGCCGCCCCGCCGTGCCAGCAGCCCGCTGCCCCCGCTCGCCTCGCCGACGGCCCTCCCGTCCCTTCCGCACCCCAGCCAGCCCGCGCTGCTTACCTGCAGCCTGGCTCAACCCCAGACACTCGCCGTGGGCTCCCCGCGGTCACTTAGCGCGCAGGCCGGGATGGAAAGGACGCGGGGCGCCGGGTGTGGGGGGGCACGGTGGGTGGCAGTGTTTTGGATTTTTTTTTTTTTTTGGAGTTTAGGGAGGGGGCGGGGTAGGGGGTCGTGCACGTCCCTGGTGGTGGCAGCCCTCCTCCTGCACGAGCACAGAATGTCTAGCCGGCCGTGAACACCCCCACCGCCCCCCCTTCCCGTGCATGCGCGGTGCGGGCTGGGGTTGGGGGGGAAGGCGCGCCGCCGCCTGCGCAGGCACGGAACCTGATCGGGACTCTTCAGCGTGCGAGCAGGGAAAGGGTTAATCCGGGACCTTGCCTACGCTTTGCAAGAGTCTACGGGGCCGCCCGCGTAGGGCCTCCGGCCTGCGCACGCGCGCGCACGCGCGCGGGCTTGGGGCGCGCGGATCCCGCGCGCGGGAGAAGAGCTTGGGCGGGGCAAAGGGCGGAGCTCCAGCAGCCGGGAGAGCGTATGCACGAGCTCTGCTCGCCGGCACTAGCCCCGCCTGGAGCTCCCGCCTCCCGCTCCGACTCCGGGGTTCCCCGCCTACTCCGGGCCAAGGCACTGCGCCGGGAACGCGAGAGTTGGCGTTCCCGTGCGTGTGCATGTGCGTGGGCCAGTGCTGCCCCTGGGCGCGCGCGGGCTGGGCGCTCGGGCCGCAGGGTTCGGGCAGGCGTCCTGGGCTCTTTTTGCTGTGCATGGGCGGATACCCAGCCGGGTCGCGAATGGTCTTGGCGAATGGTGTCGCTGCCTTATTGTGTTTGTGGGGAGTGATAGGTGTTTGCAGAACAAATGAAAAAATGTGGCTTCTCCTTTGATTTGGAGTGAAAGGGGAAGACTGGAGACAGCGATTAGCCAGCCGTGAGGGTCTGGATCAGCCAGACCATGGCCTCGAGTTCATCCAGATGTCACCCCTCTCTGGCCTCAGTGACCCTGGAGATTTCAGTTGACACTTCTATGGAGAGATCCGAGAATCTTACGTCCCTGAAAAAGTTACAGTAAAATTGCTTGTGAGACTTGTGTTCCCTGTGCTGATGTGGCTTGGCCTTTGCCTGGCTTCTGCCTGGGGACCTTGGGAAGTCCCTTTTGCTCCCATGTTTTCTTCTTAACCTAAAGTGCTTAAAGCTGGACTGTAATGTCACTTCTCCTTAGAGTCACTGGCATTACTGTGTTACACTTCAACAGTCTATTATAAGACCACTGACCTTCCTTGTGGGACTTAGATTGTGTAAGATAATGTTTATAAACAGGTACATGAGAAAATAGTTAAGAAATGTTGTGGCTGCTTGTAACTAATGTTGACTTAGCGTTTCCAAGAGTGATGTTATACACGCCTCTTTAGATACAAAAGCATGGGGTTAGTAGATACAGTGAAGGAGATAGGATAGAGTAGAATTGTTCTAGAATTACATACCTGGTTCAGTTACTGAATAAACTAACTTTAATAAGGCTCAGTTTCTTATTTCTGAAATGGAGGTAAGGGAAGCACCTGATTGAGCAGTTGCGAAGATTGAATGAAATAATCCCCAGGTAAGTACTTAATGCAAATATTAGCTCCATGGTGTTAAAGGACCTCCACCTGCTGAAACTGGGTTCCAGGGTGTAGTAGTTTGAATGTATGTCCCCCATAGACTCGAGTGTTTTATTAAAGCTTGTAACTTGGGTCTCCATCTAACTGGCTAAAGGAGATGTCACTAGGGGTGGATCCTGAGGTCCAACCCTGAGGTGTGTTTGGGCTGAAATCCAGTCGAAAGGTGCAAGTCTGAGCTCTGGCAGGGTCCCTGCTTGATGCTTTTGGTTTTCACAGACTGGTTGGTTGGTTGTCTCTGCCTGGATGTATGGAAGCAGCTCTTCTACCACTGTTGGAACTTCCCCCTGGATCTGTAACCTTGAAATAAATCCCTTCCACCGCCAAACTGTGCCTGGTTTGGTTGTTCATTGCAGCAACGTGAAACTGACTATAATATGGATAGAAACAAGGTGTCCAAGGCCAAGGTTCATGTTCATCATACTTGATACGCTGTGTCTGCTTATGTTATTGTTTACATAGCTCTTAAACTTACACTTCAATCCTATCTTCTGCTTGCAGGGGGCTAACAGTTGTGTGCTGCCATAGGGTTGTGTCATGCATTAAAGCTGTCTGTGGACTACAGAGATGGCTTAGCAGTTAAGCGCTTGCCTGTGAAGCCTAAGGACCCTGGTTTGAGGCTTGATTCCCCAGTTCCCACGTAAGCCAGGTGCACAAGGTGGCGCATGCATCTGGAGTTCGTTTGCAGTGGCTGGAGGCCCTAGTGTGCCCATTCTCTCTCTCCCTTTTTCAAATAAATAAATAAAAATAAAAATATTTATTAAAAAATTCTGTCTGTGAACTTCGCAGTGAGTCAACATGACTAGCTCTCAATGATATTCATAACTGCCCTTTGCTCCCAGACACTCATCCTACATACAGTGTCTACAGTGTGTGAAAACATCATTTTGCATTGTGCCTCAAGTTTTCTTGTATTTTGACTGACCTCATGAGATTGAAAGTTCAGAAGAGTTCTTAAGCATTAGAATGTCAAGGGGCCCAGCCCTTTGACTTCGTGCCAGCTGTTCCTTGAATTTACATTCATGTCACCTAGGCCTGTCAAGCTGACCCTTGCTTGTCACAGAACTCATAAATCAAAATCAAATGGACTACCCCATGGGAAAGAAGAGCAAGCAGTGCCTTGCGGTTACCTTCTCACTGCTAGTACAAAACACCTGATGCAACGCAGCTTATAGGAGGGAAAGGGTTTATTTCAGCTTACAGTTTGGAGGGGAAGCTTCATCATGGCAGAGTAGAGGCTGGGCATCACATCTTGCTATAGCAGCTGGGTGGTAAGAGTAAGAATAAGTTGAGCTCTGGCAAGGTGGGCTTGGGCTGTAACATCCCAAGGCCTGCACCCAGTGACATACCTCCTCCAACAAGCCTTCTCCAAAAGTATTAGGCTTTGGCTGGGGAGATAGCTCAGCAATTAAGGTGCTTGCCTGCAAAGCCTAACAACCCAGGTTGGATTCCCCAGTACCCATGTAAAGCCAGATGCACAATGTGGTACATGCATCTGGAGTTTGTTTGCAGCGCTGGAAGCCTTGGCACACCCATTCTCTCTGTCTTTTCTCTTTCTCTGCTTGCAGATAAATAAAAATATATTTACAAAGCATGAGACTTAATCACAAACACATAATTACGGAGGAGGAGGACATTTCACATTCAGACCTCCACAGAGTGGGAAATCTCTTGCCTCTGTCAACACTTTTTTTCTTCTTCTTGAGGTAGGGTTTCACTCTAGCCCAGACTGACCTGCAGTTCACTACGTAGTCTCAGAGTGGCTTTGAATTCATAGTGATCCTCCTTGGCAATGCCTCCCAAGTGCTGGGATTATGTCTACCACACCTGGATATGTCGACACTCTTAATGAAGCACCTTCCATCACCTGGGAGGCTCATAGAAAACACCAGTTGTCAGCAAGCAGCACCTAGAACTTAGCACCAAAAGGAAGAATAAAGTTACGTGGTGGAGTTAATCAGATCATGGCTTCATTCAGGGTGACAGACAGCTGCTGTGGGACACTTGGAGTATACTAGTCATTTCCTTGAATAACCTTGACCTCCTAAGGATCACCTGTTTCTGGAAATTGTGAGATCATGGGACCTATGGTGTGGCTTGTGGGATGCTAGGGCTTGGATCCCTTTTAGGGGAGGGTGGAAATTGTGACTTCATTTGTGGTTCTCAGAGGTGAGTTGATTTCCTCATCATATTGACCTTGGACTTGATTACAGATTTTAACCATGGAATAGAAGCAGTGGAGCATGGGCTTTGACCCCTGTGCTGGGTCATCTGCATTTAACTCTCAGGTTATCATTTCTTTAGCCTGGGCCCTTGAATGACAAGCAGATCAGAGAGACTGAAACCTATTTGCAACTGAACCTGAGCCCAGCCAAGCTCAGGTAGGCAACAGCTCACCCACACACAGAGCTGAGTGAAGAATACATGTTTGTTGTGTAGGCTTTGTAGAGGTTGCACTTTTTTTTTTTTAATTTTGTAAGTCTTATTTTTATCACTGAAATTAAAAAAATAAAAAAGGGCTGGAGAGATGGCTTAGCGGTTAAGGTGCATGCCTGTGAAGGTCCCACATATAGCTAGCCACAAAAGTGATACAAGCATGCAATTTCACACATGCACACAAGGGAGTGCATGTGTCTGGAGTTCATTCACAGTGGCTGAAAGGTCCTGGCACACCCATTTTCTTTCTCTCTCTCTCTGCTTCTTTCTCCCTTTCTCTCTCTCAAAAATAAACATAAATAAATAAAATAAACTTAAAAAAACACAGCAGCAAGTTCTATGTTGGCTTCAATAATACCAAATAGTTAATCTTTAACATGGCCACTACACTCCAGCATTGAGAGCAATAGTCATTACTACAATTTGCACAAAAGAATCTATTCTGAAGAGAAAGAAAATTAGGAAAAAGAATTTAAACAATTCCTTCAAACCACCTGTTTATAAATATTGTCATTTAAAAAGCTTGAAAGGCATGAATTTTCCATTAGTTGAAAAGCAATTTTCTATTGGCAACAAAAAAAAAAAAAAAAAAAAACAGCAATAATTTTACCAAAGGCTTTATAATTTCGAAGCTGGACTCTTGGATCTGTACTCATGCAATCTTGTCACTACAAAATGACTGCAAATTGCTTCACATTCACCTTCTCTCAAGTAAAATCGACAGAAAACTCCACTGTAGCCAATGCTGGTAACCCTCATCACAATTATCTGAACCTAAAAACTTTGTTAGTTGATAATAATTACCTCAAAATACCTAAGAGGTATATGGTTCCACTGCTAAATGGTATGAAAATGGTTTCAGATCCGCTGGTTTTTAAGGGTCTTCAAATGCTTTAACAGAACTTTACCTTACTCCAGATTAGTATCTGATATTTCAAAATCAAATGAAAAAAATCAGTTATATACCAAGATACAGGTATTAACACCTGAAGGGTTCACATTTTTATTTTTTAGGTTTTTTTTGTAAACAAATGATAGTTGAAATAATGCAACACCTTAATTTCCAGAAAATAGCATGGTTTTCCAACCTTCTGTGGGTATGGTGCATGATCAGTCTATTATATAGGATTAAAACAAGCTCATGTTTTTGTGTTATAGTGAGACAACATTAAAGAATCCAATTTAGGTTGGGTGAAGCACAAGTATAATAATCTTCAAATGTGATCAAATTTATGTAAGACACAAGTCTGACTCCATCATGGGACTTAACATTGTACCATGGTCCATCCATCTTCATCAGTTTCATTTTTAGTATGACACAGAGATTCCCTATCTTTCTCCATTCTCCATGAGGTGGTCTCCTTTGCACCCTACTGCTCTTGCTGTCTTTGTTTTTAAACACATTTTATTTGGATATCACAGGTATGTGGGGAAGAAAAGGCTGAGGAAGGGAAGATACAGTGGGGGAAAAAAAATAGACCACATGGTCCAGGAGCCCATGTAAATGAACATGGACCTTAGATTGAAAAAAAAAAAAAAAAAAAAAAAAAAAAGCCAGGTGTACTGGTGCATGCCTTTAATCCAGGCACTGAGGAGGCAGAGGTAGGAGGATCACCATGAGTTCAAGGCCACCCTGAGAATACATAGTGAATTACAGGTCAGCCTGGGCTAGAGTGAAACCCTACCTCAAAAAACCAAAAAAATAAAAATAAAAAATAAGATATATATAACTATCCTGAGAGGATAAGAAGAACCTCTCTGTGGGCCCAGAAAAAGATATATTTTTAGGGTCTGGGCTCAGCATACCTGGACACACCTATACCGGTATCCCAGCCAATAAGACTGGGCTCAGAGTAGGAATCCACGCACACCTGGGTAGGGTGTGAGCTCAAAAGAGATCTAGTTGGGTGAGGCAGGCAAACCTTGAGTCCCTCAACTGAAGCAGGCAGGGTGGGCAAGCTGAGATAGGCAGGGCATAGGCATGTTATGGGTGTGACATAATGTCGTCTTAAGATTCCTCCCTTCAGAGCCTCACTTTGGGTTTTGTTCCTGGACCTCCCACCCAATGCCTTAAATACCCCTCTACTCCTGTTACTCTAAAACCCTAAATATAGTAAATGAACACAATCCATCCATAATGATATGGAGATAAGGATGTGTACACTCAACAGATACCACATACATGATTACACAGCACCCTGTCGTAAGTGCCTTAGCACAAAGTTAGAAGGCACAGAATGTGATAGAAAAAGGGTGGCAGGAACTGGTTTCAAATGGGAAGTCTGTGAAAGCTGTAGAGGCATAGCAGATAGGATGACAAGTGGGTGGGCAAAGAGAAGGGATAGCATGTCAGACAGAAGCAGGAACAGAGAGTCAGGGGAAGAATGGGAGGGACTTGGTAGGCTTGAGGCCCCACAGTGGACCCAGTGACCAGAACACAGTGGCCAGAAGGAGAACCCATGGAAAGAGCACCGGCAAGGTCTGGTGATCTGTGCTAAACTAAGAGTAGGTGTGGATTTTTTTTTTTTTTTTTTTTTTTTTTTTTTGCTAAGTACAAAGATAGCCATCAGAGGGACTGTCTTTTAAACTAAGATTTACTTAAACCCGAGTCTCATAAGCAGGGTAATTCAGTCCTTGGCACACCGATAGGGACTTTGAGTTCCAGTTTTTGTCTCAATATTGACAAGGTCGTGTGTTGGGACACATTTTAAACACCACCAGCCTAGATACTGCCCTTCATTACCTAGAAATAAAAGGAAAATTAGCAACTGGCTATGAAATGTGTTTGTTTCCTCATCAAACACTATCCTAAGTATTGTAATCTTGTTAAATTTCCATTTGGCCAACTGCATGGTCACATCTGCATCAGTGAAATGATAAAAAGAAAACATTCTAATTTAGCAGAAAGACCAAAAATTATTATTTCTGGATCAATAGTAAATAATAAAAATATTATTTACTGAAAATCAAATAGTTAGCAGGTTACTAATAGATTCATTTTTGTATAATAAAACTTAAAAAACATTCTGTTGAGAGTTATAATCCCATGAGGTTTTCATTGGAACTATTATATAGTTACTTAAATAATAGAGTACAAACTTGAAGTTATTCTGTAAGAACGATCAAAATGTTATTATTTTAGCTGTATTGTTAAGAATGAAAACATTTCCTGAAAAGTGAATGAGATGAAAACAATTTATAAGATTCACACTTAAGTAATCTTCAATTATAATACATTATCTCAAGATATATCAACCTTCCATTTACACCATTAAATCTCTGAGTTAAGAGCAGTTAAGGAGGAAATAAGTATAGTTAATTTAGTAGAAAAGGTTGTATTAGTCAGACTTTTCATCATGGTGACAGGAGACCTGACAAAACTCAACTTTGCTTCTACATCTTTAGTATTTCTATTTCAAATTCTGTGATTTTGTGCTCTGGAGAGAAAATTGGCATAACGTCCTTCCCCTCTGGCTTAGCCTTCTTCATTATCAAGGAATATTGTCATCCTCTTTCTAGACCTGCATTCTTAGCGACTCAGGATAATTTTGGCAGTCTTTCTTCTCTCTATCATTTGCAAGTTGCAAAGCTCAAGCGCTTGATTGTTTTTCCCACTGTATAGCACTGACCCATAATTGAGAATGATCTTGTTTCCTGGAGGACAGAAGACTGACGATTTGAATTTTGTCCTGGAACAAGGGATATTTCACCTACCAAAGTGAAATATATATTATTTTATCAGTATGCAAAATATTTCATTCTGTTGGAACCAGCAGGTTGTTGAAGCTGAAATTAGTCTCCTCCGAGCTGCTTCTCCTCAGTGTGCACACTTTCATTGTATGGGGAAGGGCTTCATTCACCACATGGATTCGTGCCTGTCAGTTGTCCTTCTACTTCAGGACAGTGTCCAAACCCGCACCATTCAGGGAATCTGAACCACGGCATTCTACAGAACTGATATTTTCCACAGTGCAACTGGAATTCCAATTATGTCTTATTATAAACCTTTGATGGAAATACCTACCAAATTCTACTTATATCAAATTTATTTATTTATTTTTTTTTTTTTTGGAAACTGGTCTTCTATTGCATTGATCTTCTAAGCCTAAAATATGAAAACCCCATGTTATATTACTTATGGTATTTAATTAGCTGTTTACTGTATTGTACTTATCATATACACAGCCAGCATATCAATTTGGTATAGAATTTAATATATTTTATGGAAATTTTCACAATACTGCCAAACATTATTAACTATTTCAAACAGTCTAAAGACATTTATTCTTAGTTTGGGTGAGCTAAAATTATAATTCTCTATTTTGGGCAATTAAAACCTATATTGTTTTCCTAACCATAAACAGTTCAATCTCAACATAGTAGCTCAGTGAAAAACTGAAATGATAAATTCTTCAACTGGCATGTGTTGTCATACGTTTGTACAAAGGACATATTCCTTTTGTATACTGCCTGTACTCCACATACAACTTTGTCTTTGCCATTTCTGGAGTGCTCTAAGCATGCCCTCAGAAACCCATGTGCCTCTGTAGTATTCAGGTTGGATCATTACAATATACTTCAGGTCCATATTATCTAACTAAAACTGCACTAGTTAGTTAAATAGCAATCAAAACAGCCCATTGATATAATATTCTTCAGCTTCTTATCTACCTCCAAGTTCAGCTTTTCTTTACATAGCTAGGAGACAAGCATTTGACTTAATAAATTGAAGACCATAAAGTAATGGATGTCTTGTTCCATTGCCTCTGAGTACTGAATTTGAATCCTCTAGCCACTACTCATTAGTCAACATTCCTTGGGCAAGTTACTTCATGTCTCATGATTCATTTTTGTCATTTGTATGATCAGAATTAAGACAGTCTTAGCTCTAGTTTTAATTAATTGGTTCAATACACATTAATGAGCTTAATTGTTTCTTCATATTTATCATTGTTTAGTTTCAGGACTGTCTGTAAATTTGCCTCAGTTTTTTTTTTTTTTTTTTAAAGGAATTGGTGCTTTGTGGCCTATTTTAAAATTTTTTTAAATTTATTTTCAAGCAGAAAGAGACAGTGAGACACTGAGGGAGAGAGAGAAAAGAGAGAGGGGGGGAGAATGGGTAAATCAGAGCCTCCAGCTGCATGTGACACTCTGTGCATCCAACTTTATGTGGGTACTGGGGAATTGAACCTGGATTGTTAGGCTTTGCAAGCAAGCGCCTTAACCACTGACCCATCTTTCCAACCCAAGTTTTTTATATAAAATTGTGCAGCATTTGTGTATAACTCAAACAATCCTTCCATATGCCTTAAATCATCTCTAAATGATTTATAATACCTAATAGAATATAAATGCTGTGTAAATACTTATCACATTGTATTGTTTATGGAATAATGGCAAGAAAAAATTCTGTACATGTTCAGAAATGGGCGTGCCAGGGCCTCTAGCCACTGCAAACGAACTCCAGACATATACATGCACCACTTTGTGTATCTGGTTTCTGTGGGTACTGGGGAATCTAACCTGAGTCATTAAGCTTTGTTTAACCACTGAACCATCTCTCAGCACTTTTTCAGTATTTTTAATTTAATTAATTAAAGTTTAAAATTTAATTTATAATTTTAATACATGCATATACTGTAATTTGATCATGATCCTCTTCTATTTCCTTCATTAGTTCTCTCTCCCACCCCAATTCCAGTGAACTCTTTCTATGTAGTCCCTTTTCTGTTTTGATGTCTTTGTTCTCCCCACCACATCTATGTCAGAATGTTGATGGGTTCAATATTGTGCAGATCTTATGGAGGTAGCAACCTCCATTGTGAGGTCATGGATCTGCCAATCTCTTCATGTCTGGAGGACACTGTCCCAAAGTATTCCTCCTCACCCCCTAACTCTTCTTTCTGTCCCCCTGTAGAGGTTTGATTCAGGTGTTCCCCCACAAACTTATGTGTTCTGAATACTAGGTCCTCAGCTCGTCGCAATTTGGGAATTGGAGCCTCTTGGATGTAATGTATAGTTGCAGGCAGGCTTATGGGTGTTATGGCCAACTTCCCCTTGCCAGTGTTTGGCACACTCTCCTGCTGCCATTGTCCACCTGATGTTGGCCAGGAGGTGATGTCCACCCTCTGCTCATGCAGAGGTGTCACATGTAGTGCTGAACTCCCAAGAGCCTCTTGTTTCCAGCACTTTGATAGGTCATAGACTCTCCAGTATCCACAGCCATATCCCAAAAAGAACTTCTCTTGCACGTGGTGAGACCAGCACTAACAGTCTTTCCTGGTAGGTGTGATAGAGATGCCTCATCCAGTGCTGAGCACTCATGTGTCACTTTTTCGCATCATTTTGATGAATCTTGAGTCTCTCTAATTGTCCCAGTCTCAGTGGTCTAAGCAAGGACAATTAAAAATATTTTCAGGGCTAGAGAGATGGCTTAGCGGTTAAGGAGCTTGCCTGCAAAGCCTAAGGACCCATGTTCAAATCTCCAGATCCCATGTAAGCCAGATGCACAAATGTGAGGCAAAAACAAGGTTGCACATGCCCATTTGGTGGCACAAACATCTGGAGTTTGATGGCCAATTCTCTCTAGCTCTCTCACTCTCTCAAAAATAAAAATAAAAATAAAAATATTTTCAGTCTGTAGCTGGTTGAATCAAACATGTGGAATCTTTGGATATGGGAACTGACTTCATCTCTCTTGTACCAGGCATTGTGGATACAGCAATGAAAAGAAATGCACAAATACATCTGTCTTGGAGGCAGACAATGAATAATAACTGAATTATGTATTGACACCTGGATGATAGATGTTATGGAGAAGTATAAAGCAAGGAATGAAATACAACACTTAACAACATGGGTGAGTGGTTTCAAATGAAGCCTCACTGAGCAGGTGACAAAGGCATGATGGATGAGAGGGGGTTATTTGGGCGAAGATCACAGTGAAGTCTTCCAAGAAGAAATAAAAATAAATATAAGAAACAAGCACCACACTCCTTCCGTGTTGAAGAAACAGCAAGGACAAAGGTGGGCAAAATGGTGTCAAGAAGGAGACATACTACTCATCTTCACTTTGAAGGAACGAAGAGGAGTGTCAGTGGTGGGAGGAGCAGCCAGTTTCCCTTACATTCCCTCACTTGCGTCATCAAAGCTGAGAAGGTGCTTTGGGGCAGAAGTGGGGAGGGAAGGCTTGGGAAGAAAAGGAGGGCATCCTGCTTTCCTGGGAGGAGTTCCCATAGCCATGGCTCCAGTGAGAGCCAAGAAGAGAAATAACCTCTAGTGAGTGCCTGGGTCTCTGTAAGACTCCTAAGAAGCACAGCCCTTTTCAACTGGGTTGCACACCAATCACCTGAGGTTGGGAATGGATGATCCTGGCCCTGGAGTCCTACTCTCAGAACTCCCAAAGACTCACAATGGAGTATGGCCCGAGTTACCACGAAATATTCCCATGTGATTCTAAAGGACAGCTGATGTTGAAAACTACTCTTGTAACAAAAAAAAAAAAAAAAAAAAAAAGGTGAGGGGACATTCAGCAGGCATTGATTGTGCTAAGAGAATTACCTGAGATCTGAAATGCAAAGGTGATTCCTGGCATGGAGTCAGAGGTTGACTTCCTTCCTCAGATTTGAAGGCTTAATAATGTATGATAATGCACAATGAAGATGGTGTTTTGTAGGACCGATTGACATGAAATGGATAATAACATGTCCATAGAATTTTTTATTCCATGCAATATATCTTTAAAAAATATTTTAATTTTTATTTTTAAGCAGAGAGTGATAAAGAGAAGAGAGGCAGAATGGGCACGCCAGGGTCTCCAGCCACTACAAACAAACTCAAGATGTATGCACCACTTTGTGCATCTGATTTCACATGGGAACTGAGGAATTAAATCCTGGTCATTAGGCTTTGCAGGCAAGCACCTTAACAGCTGAGCCATTTCTCCAGATCCAATATCATATCTTTTAAAAACTTTTTAAAACTTAAAAAATATTATTTATTTATTTTCAAACAGAGAGATGAAGAGAGAGAGAGAGAGAGAAAATATGGGCATGCCAGGGCCTTTAGCCACTGCAAATGAACTCCAGATGCATGTGCCACTTTGTGCATCTGGATTTACATGGGTACTGGGGAATTGAACCCTAGTCATTAGGCCTTACAGCCAAGCATCTTAACTGCTGAGCCATCTCTCCAGTCCCCCAATGTCATATTTTTAAAAAATTTTATTTCAAATATTTATCTAATTATTTGCAAGGAGAGAAAATGGGTGTGTCAGAATTTCTAGTCATTACAAACAAACCCCAGATGCATGTGCCACTTTCTGCATCTGGCCTTATGTGGGTACTGGGGAATCAAACCTGGATCCTTAGGCTTTTGCAGACAAGTACCTTAACAGCTGAGCTATCTCTCCAGACCCCCAATATCATATCTTTTTAAGGGGGTATTGCAAGGTCGGGTTTCATTCTAGCCCAGGCTGACCTGGAATTCACTGTGTAGTCTTAGGGTGGCTTCAAACTCAGTGATCCTCCTACTTCTGCCTCTCAAGTGCTAGGATGAAAGGTGTGCCTCATGATGCCCGGCACCAATATCATATCTTTATAGCAAACATTCATCTGTCTACAATCAGCCCAATGCCTGCATATAAATTAATTATTTTTGCCTTCCATGCTCTACAAATGACTATGGATGAGGCTGAATTAGATCAGTAGAAGGTCTAGTTTCTCCTTATAATTTATTTATTTTACAAAAGTTTTATTGACAACTTTCATTTGTGTTCATAATATATTTTGATCATAACCCCTTTCCATTACCTTCTTCCTCCCCCCATTCCCCTGCCATGTGTGGTATATGTGTGTGTTTTATGCAGATGCACACACACACACACACACACACACACACACACACACCATGCACATGGGTACAGAGACCAAAGGAAGATGTCAGGTGTCATCTATCACTCTTCCACCTTATTTCCCCGAACCCCTTTTTCTTTCCAACTAGCCTCTCTTCAACTTTGGTGTCTTCTTCCCCTCGCCCATTATCCATGGCAAAATGTTGTGGAGCCCCATATTGTGCAGACCGTGACAGTTGCTGTGAGGTCATGAATGAAATGGCCATGTCCAAAAGACAGCATTCCAATGCCATTCTCTGGCTCGTACATTTCTCCTTTCCCTCTTCTTCAATGTCCCCTAAGCCTTGGTGTGACATAGATGGCTCATTTAGTGGTGAGCACTCAACAGTCACTTATTCTCAGCACTCTGATGAGTTTTGAGTCTACCCAGTATTAATTTCCATCTGCAAAAAGAAGCTTCTCTGTCTAAAAGTGAGAGAACGTCTAATCTGTCTCCTAATTTAAATGGGAATCAAGCAGATTTGTCTGTATAACTAGCCTTCATATTAGACCTAAATTCCATTTTTCTTTGGGAAGAATAGGTCAAGCATAAATTTAAACCAATTAATTTATGAGCTGCTACTATATTCAAACAGTACCATTTTAAAAGTGAGATAACACTGAATGTCACATAGCTATCTTTACATTAGGAAATAGGCTAATATATTTGCACAGACCCCTTTTATGTGATATTAATAAAGTTAAGCCCTTAATCTTCGCAGTTAAATAAGAAACAATTGAACGAGAGTCCTAAGAAATTTATAAGGAGACATAGATCTTTTCTTTTTCCAAAGCTAGGAGTTAAACTATTTAGTATATGTGCTGCCGAAGCGAGCACAAAGGAGTTAAACTATTTAAATAACTGAGACAGGAAGTGGTCACATTATGCTACCAGCTTTTCAGTCAACATATTCAGCTTTGGGATGAAACAGCTTTTCTTTCTGAACAGATTTCTGGAGAAGTCTACATTATCTTTAATCTGAAAGAGTATTTTCAAGTAAAATTCCAGTCTATGATATGCAAAACTATTTTCAATAATTAAAATGAATATTTATAAGGAAATGCCCAACTGAAAACAATTCTTAGAATCAGAATAGCAATCAGGTGTGATCATATTAAATTTATCATCCAAGGGTGGTATACATATTCTAATCTGAGCCCAGAAATAGTCCATATTCTGTGAACCAGTACTAGGACATTGTTCTACAAAAGGAATGTCCATTAGAAGGTTTTATCTGTTATATATAATTACATATTATATAAATAAAATAATATATAATATATACTATATTAGACATGTTATGTAATTTATTTTTATTTATTTTTCCATGTATGTGAGGTATGTGTGCTTGTGTGGCATTCTCTTCTATCACTTTTCCATCTTATTTCCCTGAGAACAAGTCTCACTTTGAAACTAGCACTCTGGGCTAAAGGGATGGTTTAGCGGACTGTGAAGCCTAAGGACCCAGGTTTGATTCCCCAGTACCAAGGTAAGCCAGATGCACAAGGTCTGGAGTTTGTTTGCACCCCGGCAGGGCTATTCTCTCTATCCTCGCTCTAATAAATAAATAAATACAATATAAAAAAATGAAACTAGAGCTCCTTGCTTTTTGGTTAGTCGGGCTGACCTGTGAGCCCATGTTTTCTTCCTGTCTCCAGCCCACTCAGAACTGGGGTTACATCAGTGCTGGGGTTACATTGGTACTGGGGAATAGAACCAGGGTCATTAGGCTTTGCAGGCAAGCACCTTAACTGCTGAGCCATCTCTTCAGCTCTTAAATTTACATTTAAAAATAAAGCAAATATGTCCATTAGAGATTTTGGAAAGGGATAGGCAGGTGAAAAAGCCCATATAATCAACCCAGCCAGTGCTGTGGGCTAATTTTCTATGTTCTCTACAAATCATATATTCTTCATGGCTCTCCAGCATTTACAGATTTATGCAAATATACTAAAATATTTCCATCCTCAGCTATGTAACCATTTGAGATAAGTATGTCAGTAGGCCAGGCATATTTCTAGAACAAAAAGAAACAAATGAAAATCTCAAGTTTTTAAAAGATTTCATTTTTATTTATTTATTTATTTATTTATTAGAGACAGAGAGAGATAGACAGTGAGTGAGAATGGGCATGCCAGGGCCTCTAGCCCCTACAAACGAACTCCAGACACATGCACCACCATGTGCATCTGGCTTACGTGGGACCTGGAGAATCAAACCTGGGTCCTTAGGCTTTTCAGGGATGCCCCTTAACTGCTAAGCCATCTCTCTAGCCCCAAAATCTCAGTTTTTAAAAGGTTAGTAACATATTCATTTATAGGGATATTAAGAGCAAGAGGCATATTTCTAGCTCTAGAAACCTGTGATTCTTTGAGTGAGAAAAGAAAGACAAATTTAAGAGGAAAAGGTAAGTGTGAGGAGAAAGGAGAAAGAAAAGAAAGCCATCAGTCATCAGGCAAACCTTATAAGACAATTCGCTAGTTGCCTTTACTTACTTATTTTTTTAAAAAAATATTTTTATTTATTTGAGAGAAAGGGAGAGAAAGAGAGGAAGAGGCAGAAAGAGAGACAAAATGGGCATGCCAGGGCCTCTAGCCACTACAAATAAACTCCAGATGCATGTACCACCTTGTGCATCTGGCTTATGTGGGTACTGGGGAATTGAACCTGGGTCCTAAGGCTTTGCAGGCAAGTGCTTTAACTGCTAAGCCATCTCTCCAGCCCACTTACTTAGACATTTCATGTATATTGCTAGTTTATTTTCAAAATATTTAGTGAGGCAAGGGTCCTTGTTATAAGTGATGAAACTGAAGTAAATAGAACCTCATTCTGCAGTCACCTTGATGTTGCTGGCAGAAAGTAGCTGACCAAAAGTAACTGATGGGAGGAAACTTGTTTATTTTGGCTTACAGACTTCAGGGGGTACTCCATGATGGCAAGGGAAACCATGGCATGAGCAGAGGCTGGACATCATCTCCTGGCCCACATCAGGTGGGCAACAGCAGCAGGAGAGTGTGCCTAGCCACTGGCAAGGGGAAATTGACTATAACACCCATAAGCTGGCTCCCAACAGCACACCTCCTCCAGCAAGGCTCCAATTTCCAAATAGCTGCCAGCTGGGGACCTAGCACTTGGGACACAGGAGTTTATGGGGGACAAATTCAAACCACCACACCTCATGTGCTAGCCAGCTGTCTATTACATCAAAATACTCAATAAGAGACAAGGCTTATTTTCACTCCTAGTCTGGGGGGTTTCAGTCCATGGCCTGTCCGCCTCATTGCTTATAGGGTTGTGATTCGGCATCATGGAATAGCGGAAGGGTGTGCAGAGGAAGATGCTCACCATGGCAACTAGGAAGGAAGGAACGAAAGAGAGAGGGAAGGAGGGAGAGAAAGATAAAGAGAGGATCCTCATTCAAGGGCATGCCCCAAGTGACCTCACTTTCTTAGACAAGGAGGCGTCACTTTCTAGAGGTTCCATCATTTGGCAACAGCACTCGTGCTGGGGACCAAATCTTTAACGCATGGAGCTTTGGGCAACACTTATTCAAACCACAGTACCTAACAAATGGTAAGCCAAGGATCACCTGGTCACAGCACCTTAACCACTATGCCCGGGTACCCTTCCGAATTCTCTTGCTTCCTAGTTTCATTTTCCTTCTCATGAAGAGAAAACATTAAGCTGCTGTTACTACCTCAAGCATTCCTTGGGAATCTCACGTTGCAGGGTTCATCAGTGGCACTTCATCTGTGCTGTCTTGCGGCAGTGAACACACCACAAGTCCCTTCCACTTTAGCCTTAATAGAGAACATCCTGCTTCAGTGCAGCCACTTACTCCACAAATGCATCATGAGCACCTTGAATCTTAGAGCTTAAGTTATAGCCATGAACAAGACAGGTATTATCCGCAAGCTCAAGGCAACTGTCATTTTAGACATGATGTGAAACAGGAAATTTGGGATGGTTAAGGTAGTGCTTTCTCACAAGGGCACAGGAGTCAGTTGCAAATTGTAACTCAGTAGTCCTTGTTAGATTAATAAATATGCAGTTAAGTGTGAGGTAGGGTCTTAGTAATGCTTTAAAAAAGAGACAATGGTCAGAGCATGGAATATAATAAGTACAGTAGTAACGGATAAGACACAGTGTGTTGTAATATTCACTTATCTTCATCAGGACAATGTTTAATACTTGTAATTCTTTTTTTTTCAAGTAGGGTCTCACTGTACTAGTCCAGGCTGACCTGGAACTCACACCATAGTCCCAGGCTGGCCTCAGACTCACAGCGATCCTCCTACCTCTGCCTCCTAAGTGCTGAGATTAAAGGCGTGCACCACCACATCCAACAACATTTGTATTTATATGTCACTGCCAAATTTTTTTTCTCATTCTTCAAAGAAAAATATCCTACCTGTATTTGAGTCGAAGCAAATTGCACAAGGTTTGAAATTTATGACTAGATATATTCTGTCTTGGTCTCAAAGAAGCCTCTCTTCTACAAAGTCAATATCAGCCATGCGTGGTGGTGCATGCCTTAAATCCCAGCACTAGGGAGGCAGAGGTAGGATTGCCATGAGTTTGAGGCCAGCCTGAGACTACATCGTGAATTGTGAATTTCAGGTCAGCCTGGGGTAAGAGCTAGACCTACATCAATGGCTGACCTGGAATTCATGATGTAGTTTCAGGGTGGCCTCGAACTCATAATGATCCTCCTATCTCTGCCTCCCAAGTGCTGGAATTAAAGGTGTGTGCCTCCACGCCCGGCTTGGATTATCATCTTTAATAGCATGAAGTCTTTTGGGGGGGGGAATCTAATAACATATATTCAAAAACCTTCAGGTAGGATAATTATATTTAGAACTTCAAACCCAGGTAGTACACATGAAATTCCTATTGTTTAGGTTTCATTGTTTACGACTTAGATAAGTTTAAGAGAAGACAGTAAGGCAGTAAAAGAGGCAATCATTCTGTCTCCTAAGTCAGGGGCTTTATTTATATGCCAACTCATAAATTCCCTGACCTGGTCCAGTGAAGTCAACTTTATTTACATGCCATTACGGGTAGATGATCAATCTGAAATCACGGCAGGAAATCTGTCTCTCAGCTTTGACTCACAGGGCAGCCACCGTTGGCTAAATTGTCTTTTGTACATTTTTTTTTTTTTTTACCTTTGCTATTATTTCTGTCCCACACAAACAGCTTGCCAAATATTTCTACAACAACTTGGCTCTTTTCGCTTGGGACAGCCCACTGTGGGGTGCTTAAATTTCTTCTGCTGCCAGGTTTGATAACTTGGTCAGAAACCCTCTCACTCGAGTCACAAGTAAATCATTGCTTCATGGGAAATTCCTCATTTTATATTGTGGAGGTGTTAAATGCAATCTAGACTCATAGGAAGATTTATGTCCTTGCTGACTAGGAAGGATATTAATCAAGTATTTTCAAAATCACTACAGTCACCACAGCACCCAGGCTGAACTCAAATCCAAATGCTCTCCCTAGTACTTTCCATACCCCCAGACCTTCCTTTTCTCACACCTTCACACTCAGAACAAAAGATGTCCTCCGTGGCTGAAGGTGTTAGTGTAAGGGTTGTTTTTTTTTTTTTTTTTTTGTCATGCAATTAACATGTATATATGCATTTTACTTGGGTTCCCTCCTTGTGGAAAACACTGTCAGATTTGGATATTTTAGAAGTAGAAGAATAATTGGCTTGTCCAAGAAGACAAGGCAGCACGTGGCCTTGCAGGTGCCAGAATTTTCTGATGCTCTTGACTGGTGCTACTGCTTCTATTCCCCGGACATCCCAACAAATCAAAAACAAGGTTAGGGCTGGAGAGATGGCTCAGCACTAAAGGCACTTGCTTGCAAAGCCTGACGTCCTGGGTTTGATTCCTCAGTATCCATGTAGAGCCAGATGCACAATGTGGCACATGTGTCTGGAGTTTGTTTTCAGAGGCAAGAGGCCCTGGCACACCCTCTCTTTCTCTCTTGCAAATTAATAAATAAAAATATTTTTCTTTTGCTCTTCCATCCCCTCTTGCAGATCAGTTCTTTATGTCCCTTTTGGTTTTGGTTCTATCTTTTGTGTATGCATATATATATATATATATATATATTATATATATATATATATAGTGAACATATTTTTTCTGTCTAGTATGTTAAGACTCATTGTGAAAGGACACAAGGACAAATGTGTACCTAGTGAGTGACCCATTCATTCTTGTTCTAAATTAGCACTGACTAAGTTCCTGTTATGTGCCTGGCTTCCTGGGACCTGCTTAGTTTCCAGAAAGGGGAAAATTCAGAAGTGACAATGACAATGGGTATTCTTTTTTTTTTTTTTTTTTTTTTTGTTTTTTTTTCGAGGTAGGGTCTCACTCTGGCCCAGGCTGACCTGGAATTAACTATGTAGTCTCAGGGTTGCCTTGAACTCACGGCGATCCTCCTACCTCTGCCTCCCAAGTGCTGGGATTAAAGGTGAGCGCCACCACACCTGGCTCTGGGTATTCTTTTTATTTCAAAGTTTATTTGCAAGGAAAAGAGAGGAGAGAGAGAGAGAGCATCAGCGCCTCTTGCCACTTTCAATGAACTCCAGGCTTATTTTCACTCCTAGTCTGGGGGGTTTCAGTCCATGGCCTGTCTGCCTCATTGCTTATAGGGTTGTGATTAGGCATCATGCAATAGCGGAAGGGTGTGCAGAGGAAGATGCTCACCATGGCAACTAGGAAGGAAGGAACGAAAGAGAGAGGGAAGGAGGGAGAGAAAGATAAAGAGAGGATCCTCATTCAAGGGCATGCCCCAAGTGACCTCACTTTCTTAGACAAGGAGGCGTCACTTTCTAGAGGTTCCATCATTTGGCAACAGCACTCGTGCTGGGGACCAAATCTTTAACGCATGGAGCTTTGGGCAACACTTATTCAAACCACAGTACCTAACAAATGGTAAGCCAAGGATCACCCGGTCACAGCACCTTAACCACTATGCCCGGGTACCCTTCCGAATTCTCTTGCTTCCTAGTTTCATTTTCCTTCTCATGAAGAGAAAACATTAAGCTGCTGTTACTACCTCAAGCATTCCTTGGGAATCTCACGTTGCAGGGTTCATCAGTGGCACGTCATCTGTGCTGTCTTGCGGCAGTGAACACACCACAAGCCCCTTCCACTTTAGCCTTAATAGAGAACATCCTGCTTCAGTGCAGCCACTTACTCCACAAATGCATCATGAGCACCTTGAATCTTAGAGCTTAAGTTATAGCCATGAACAAGACAGGTATTATCCATGAAGCTCAAGGCAACTGTCATTTTAGACATGATGTGAAACAGGAAATTTGGGATGGTTAAGGTAGTGCTTTCTCACAAGGGCACAGGAGTCAGTTGCAAATTGTAACTCAGTAGTCCTTGTTAGATTAATAAATATGCAGTTAAGTGTGAGGTAGGGTCTTAGTAATGCTTTAAAAAAGAGACAACGGTCAGAGCATGGAATATAATAAGTACAGTAGTAATGGATAAGACACAGTGTGTTGTAATATTCACTTATCTTCATCAGGACAATGTTTAATACTTGTAATTCTTTTTTTTTCAAGTAGGGTCTCACTGTACTAGTCCAGGCTGACCTGGAACTCACACCATAGTCCCAGGCTGGCCTCAGACTCACAGCGATCCTCCTACCTCTGCCTCCTAAGTGCTGAGATTAAAGGCGTGCACCACCACATCCAACAACATTTGTATTTATATGTCACTGCCAATTTTTTTTCTCATTCTTCAAAGAAAAATATCCTACCTGTATTTGAGTCGAAGCAAATTGCACAAGGTTTGAAATTTATGACTAGATATATTCTGTCTTGGTCTCAAAGAAGCCTCTCTTCTACAAAGTCAATATATTTTCAGCCATGCGTGGTGGTGCATGCCTTAAATCCCAGCACTAGTGAGGCAGAGGTAGGATTGCCATGAGTTTGAGGCCAGCCTGAGACTACATCATGAATTGTGAATTTCAGGTTAGCCTGGGGTAAGAGCTAGACCTACGTCAATGGCTGACCTGGAATTCATGATGTAGTTTCAGGGTGGCCTCGAACTCATAATGATCCTCCTATCTCTGCCTCCCAAGTGTGGAATTAAAGGTGTGTGCCTCCACGCCCGGCTTGGATTATCATCTTTAATAGCATGAAGTCTTTTGGGGGGGGGAATCTAATAACATATATTTAAAAACCTTCAGGTAGGATAATTATATTTAGAACTTCAAACCCAGGTAGTACACATGAAATTCCTATTGTTTAGGTTTCATTGTTTACGACTTAGATAAGTTTAAGAGAAGACAGTAAGGCAGTAAAAGAGGCAATCATTCTGTCTCCTAACTCAGGGGCTTTATTTATATGCCAACTCATAAATTCCCTGACCTGGTCCAGTGAAGTCAACTTTATTTACATGCCATTACGGGTAGATGATCAATCTGAAATCACGGCAGGAAATCTCTCTCTCAGCTTTGACTCACAGGGCAGCCACCGTTGGCTAAATTGTCTTTTGTACATTTTTTTTTTTTTTGCCTTTGCTATTATTTCTGTCCCACACAAACGGCTTGCCAAATATTTCTACAACAGCTTGGCTCTTTTCGCTTGGGACAGCCCACTGTGGGGTGCTTAAATTTCTTCTGCTGCCAGATTTGATAACTTGGTCAGAAACCCTCTCACTCGAGTCACAAGTAAATCATTGCTTCATGGGAAATTCCTCATTTTATATTGTGGAGGTGTTAAATGCAATCTAGACTCATAGGAAGATTTATGTCCTTGCTGACTAGGAAGGATATTAATCAAGTATTTTCAAAATCACTACAGTCACCACAGCACCCAGGCTGAACTCAAATCCAAATGCTCCCCCTAGTACTTTCCATACCCCCAGACCTTCCTTTTCTCACACCTTCACACTCAGAACAAAAGATGTCCTCCGTGGCTGAAGGTGTTAGTGTAAGGGTTGTTTTTTTTTTGTCATGCAATTAACATGTATATATGCATTTTACTTGGGTTCCCTCCTTGTGGAAAACACTGTCAGATTTGGATATTTTAGAAGTAGAAGAATAATTGGCTTGTCCAAGAAGACAAGGCAGCACGTTGCCTTGCAGGTGCCATAATTTTCTGATGCTCTTGACTGGTGCTACTGCTTCTATTCCCCGGACATCCCAACAAATCAAAAACAAGGTTAGGGCTGGAGAGATGGCTCAGCACTAAAGGCACTTGCTTGCAAAGCCTGACGTCCTGGGTTTGATTCCTCAGTATCCATGTAGAGCCAGATGCACAATGTGGCACATGTGTCTGGAGTTTGTTTTCAGAGGCAAGAGGCCCTGGCACACCCTCTCTTTCTCTCTTGCAAATTAATAAATAAAAATATTTTTTCTTTTGCTCTTCCCTCCCCCTCTTGCAGATCAGTTCTTTATGTCCACTTTTGGTTTTGGTTCTATCTTTTCCATATATATATGGTGAACATATTTTTTCTGTCTAGTATGTTAAGACTCATTGTGAAAGGACACAAGGACAAATGTGTACCTAGTGAGTGACCCATTCATTCTTGTTCTAAATTAGCACTGACTGAGTTCCTGTTATGTGCCTGGCTTCCTGGGACCTGCTTAGTTTCCAGAAAGGGGAAAATTCAGAAGTGACAATGACAATGGGTATTCTTTTTTTTTTTTTTTTTTTTTTTGGTTTTTCGAGGTAGGGTCTCACTCTGGCCCAGGCTGACCTGGAATTAACTATGTAGTCTCAGGGTGGCCTTGAACTCACGGCGATCCTCCTACCTCTGCCTCCCAAGTGCTGGGATTAAAGGTGAGCGCCACCACACCTGGCTCTGGGTATTCTTTTATTTCAAAGTTTATTTGCAAGGAAAGAGAGAGAGAGAGAGAGAGAGAGAGCATCAGCGCCTCTTGCCACTTTCAATGAACTCCAGATGCATGCACCACTTTGTGCCTCTGGATTTATGCAGGTACTCAGGACTTAAACCTGCATTGGGTGGTTTTGCAAACAAGCACCTTTTATTGTTAAGCCATCTCTCCAGCTCCATACATTGAGCATTCTTGAGTTCTAATATGTCCCCAGTTGATGAAGCGAAACCTGAGATAGGTTCAAATAGGTAGGAATCCATAGAATTTCAAGCTAAAATGAAACTAAGTGGTCCCTGAACTGTCAAGCAATTTAATGCTGGCAGTAGGTATTAAGAAGAGGAACACAGTCCCTTTGGCCCAGCATTACCTGAGTTCTTTCCATCAGACTTCAGAAGTATCTCCAATGATTCTGTCCTGTGGACCTATGGGCTCAGATACCTGGATGCTCATAGGAAGATGACAGATGAATATTCCTTTTAATTTGGACTCTGATTTTAATCATAACTGTGACAAGTTCCTGAGATAATCTATTCCCTGCTTCTGTTTTGTAGATGAGGGCAACAGAGAGATTTCTCGGAGACAGTTCCTCTGATTAGAGGTAAAGGTACTACTGACATGGCTATAGGCTGATATCAGACAGTCATCCATCACTATCTCTTAAGTAGAGTGTTACAAAGCAATCAGTGTTTGACTTTCGTTAATTTTTTTTTTTTTTTTTTTTTTTGATGCAAGCCCAACAAACTGGCCTTTTTTATGTGAGAGAGAGAAAGAGAGAGAGAATTGGCCTCCAGCCACTGTCATTGAACTCCAGACATGTGTGCCACCTAGCATGCATGTGTGACCTTGCACACTTGTACGTCTGGCTTACGTGGGACCTGGAGAGTAGTACATGAGTCCTTAAGCTTGGCAAACAAGCTCCTTAATCACTGAGTAATCTCTCCAGCCCCAAAGTTTGACTTTTAAAACTAGGCTTGAATCAACCTCTCGGCATCCACATAATGAATCAAATGTCCCAACCATGGGATAGTGATAGAGACATTTTGATGAATACAATAGTCAAATAATTAGATCTCTCTAAAACCAGGAGGAGGGGGAAACATGCCATGGATTTTCCCTTCACTGATGATAAAGACTTTCTCAGTGACAAGTTTAGGCTGCAAGTTTGAAGGTACAGAGATTCCTCTTTGGGGAAGAGTCTGAGACATTAATACATACCAATATTATTGTAGTTACCTTCTCATTGCTGGGACAAAACACCTGACAAAAAGCAGCTGATTGGAGGAAAGGGTTTATTTTGGCTTCAAGTCTCAAGGGCAAGCTTCATGATGGCAGGGAAAAGCACAGCACAAGCAAAGGTTGGACATCACTCCTTGTAAGGGTAGGTGGAAGCTAACAACAAGGGGAAGCTGAGCTATAACACCTCAAGGCCCGCCCTCAGCAACACATATCCTCCAGCAAGGCTCCACCTCCCAAAATGCCACCAGCTGGGAGCCAAGCATTCAGAACACATGAGTTTATAGGGTACATCTGATTCACACCACCACAAATACCTTTTTTAAAGTGTTACGCATAGTCACAGAACATTATTAGTACTTTTCTCAGGCAAGGTATAACATTATCACATTATCATGATTCAATATTATGAGAGTCTCATCTTAACTACATAAAATAAAAGTAACTGAAAGAGCAGATTCTAAAATACTAATAGTAGTTACTTCTAGATTATGGCTGTCTTTTTCTTTTACAGTATTTGCTCACTTTTCATTAAGAAATATACATATAGGGCTGGAGAGATGGCTCAATGGTTAAGGCTCTTGCCTGCAAAGCCTAAAGACCAGGGGTCAGTTTCCCAGATGCATAGAATGGCGCATGCCTCTGAAGTTGGTTTACAGTGGCTAGAGGCTCTGGTACACCATTCTTCCTATCTCTCTCTCTCCTCTAAATCAATAAATAAGAAATGTACATTTAGGGCTGGAGAGCTGGTTCAGCTGTTAAAGGCACTTGCTTTCAAAGCCTAATGCCCAGGGTTTGATCCTCTAGTACCCCCATAAATGTAGATGCACAAAGTAGTTTGTTTGTAGTGGCTGGAGGCCCTGCACACCTATGCCCTCTCTCTCTTTCTCTGTATGCTTTTTTTTCTCTCTTTCAAGTAAATAAATAAAATTACTTTAAAAAAGAAATGTACATTTCAAAACAGACACATATATTTATTCTTAAAATGTTATTATATATGCATATATGTGAATATATCTATACATTCACCCTTATATTAACATATTTTTAAAAGTCATTGAGGGCTAGAGAGATGGCTTATTGATTAAGACACTTGCTTGCAAAGCCTAAGGACCCATGTTCAACTCTCCAGATCCCACCTAAGCTAGACGCACAAAGGTGAGGCAAGTGAAAGGTTGCACATACCCACTAGGTAGCACATGCATCTGGAGTTCAATTGCAGAGGCTAAAGCCCTGGAACACCAATTCTGTCTCTCTCCCTCCCCCTCTCTCTAAAATAAAAATAATAAAAAAATTATATTTTTTTTAAAAAGTCATTGATTTCTTAGTACTGACTTGTTGCTTGTTATCACAGAATAGAATTCTAAAGGATTAGCAGTATGTGAATGGGAGATTTATAAAATAATCCTTAAATTATAGAACAATTTCCCTTGACTTATTTAAAGCTATAATTCCAGGTAGATTGAACATCCATGGACAAAGTCAGACAGGTGGTGAATATTCAGATGAACCTCAGGGAAGTTATTTAAGTTGGGCTGAAGCATACAGCAGACCTCATGGTAAGCAACATCCCCCATCCCAGCTTGCTACCCTGTTACCCACAAACATTAATATGTGAGCAATACTCCATTTTCTTATACCTACTAGTAAATAACTTTCTTTCTAATACTTGGACCAGTACATTCTCAACCCCATTCACAAGAGGAAAAGAAAATCCCTGAAGTTGGCTTGATTCCAGGATATAAAATAAGTACAGAGGGAAAACTTTCAATTATACATATGCTGTGGTGGTTTGAATGAAATGTTCCCTACAGGCTCCTGTGTTCTGAATACTTGGCCCTGAGCTGGTGGCAATTTGGGAATGTTGTGGGGCCTTTGACAGGTGGAGCCTTGCTGGAGGAGGTGTGTCAGTAGGGGCAGACCTTGAGGTTTTGTTTTTTTTTAATTAATTAATTAATTAATTAATTTGAGAATGACAGAGAGAGAAGGGGAGAGAGAGAGAGAGAGAAAGAGAGAGAGAGCAAGAGAGAGAGAGAGAGAATGGGCACACCAGGGCCTCCAGCCTCTGCAAAAGAACTCCAGATACATGCGCCACATTGTACATCTGGCTTACGTGGGTCCTGGGGAATCAATCCTTGAACCAGGGTCCTTAGGCTTCACGGGCAAGCGCTTAACCACTAAACCATCTCTCCATCCCACATCTTGAGGTTTATTAGTCCAGCCCTACTGGATGTTCACTAGCTAGCTCTCTCTTGCTGTTACCTCCTAGGCTGATGTGACAAGATGTGATGCCCAGCCTCTGCTTGTGTCATGGCTTTCTCCTGCATGATAAAAATTTTCTTCATGACTGTAAGCCTGAAATTAAACCTTTCCTCCTATAAGCTGCTTCTGGTCATGTGGTTTGTCCCAGCAGTTAGAACACATGCATTGATAATAGACAGAAACAAGTCTATGCCTCTTTGCTGACTGAAAAGAAGAGAGGTCCTAGAGAGTAATATCCACCTGGGGCACACTAAGCTGACATGCTCACAGTCATGGTTTAGCAGGATGGGAGTTCCAGCTTTTGCCCTTCAGAACAGTGTCTCAAACTCCAGCACTCTAGCTTCCCAGCCACCCTGTATGCCAGTCTTCCACCTCATGTTGCAGCCACTGGCCTGAGGCTAATTTGACATGAACCACAAAGACATCAAGACAAAGCAGGAATAAGCCAGGGAAGCACACTCTTAGGACCAAACCTGGTGATAAAAGTGGTTTACATACCAGACTCCACCTAAGCGAGTCCTGCGGATTGTCACCAGATAAAATACAGACCTGCTTTGTAAAATTTGACTTGCAGATAAACAATGAATGTATTTATATGCAAGATATACATACTGACACTAAAACCATACTGCTGTTTATCTGCAAGTCAAATTTATCTAAGCACCCTGTATTTTTATTTGCTGAATTTTGTACACAAATCACAAGTCAGGCGATAATGACCAACACAATAAAATGCTAATCTGATTTAAGTATCTCAACACTGTTGACAGTTTGGTTCTCATGGTCATTTTCTTGTTTTGAGTGTCTGTATTTTACAATATTATTATTTTGTGTATTATTTTGGGTTCTGTAATTATAGCAGTCACCTTCATATTGCTGGGACAAAACACCCGACCAAAAGCAGCTGATGGTTGGAAAGGATTTATTTCTGCTTAGGGAAACCGGAAGTTTCATCACGGCAGAGTAGAGGCTGGGCATCACACTTTGCCACATTAGCTGGGAGGCAGAAACAAGAGTGAGTTAGCTAGTGAACACCCAGTAGGGCTGCTCTAATAAACCTCAAGTTCCGCCCCCTCAGTGACACTCTGTCTCTAGCAACTTTCAACCTTTCAAAGGTTCCCTCAGCTGGGGATTGAATGTGCTTAATCACAAACACATGAGACTACATTCAAACCGCTGCAGTAATTTCAATACTATTTTCATTTGTTTCAATGCTTATCATTTGCATAATCACTTATTTAATTTGTATAATTATGCCAAGGCTTAAAGCACATGAAATATAGGTTGTTTATGCATAGAAAAGATTTGTACTGGCAGCAGGTCTTTTGCTTTTGCAGAGTGAGGCTGACAGCCATTGCAATAGATAGAGATTGAGGTGACATTCAGTTCAGAAAATGATTGGTTCAGAGGTATGATGATTTATCTTCAACACATTCATCAAGTGGATAGTGACTGAAATATCGATGACAATGTCAGCCAGGAGCCAGTCCCTTGCTATTTCACACAGGCCATTGTCCCAATGACATGACAATTTCTTGTAACAAAGAAGACAGCAGAAACCAAAAAAGAAATATTCAAAATGAGATGAAAAGAATTAGCATCAGAAAAGACCACACAGAGACTGGAAAAAATGGGAAAAGAGTTTGAAAGTTCTCCACCATGGGGCATAGAACAAACACCAGCTTTGTGTCTTTTTTTTTTTTTCCTAAAAATGATTGAAATGTTTAAAGTGTTCTTTCTTTTTTTAAGTACTTTTTTATTTGCAAGGAGAGAGAGGAGAGAGAGAAAATGGGCACATTAGAACAAGCATACATCATTTTGTGCATGTGACTTTACGTGAGTTACTAGGGTATCAAACCTAGGCCATTAGGCTTTACAAACCTTTAACTGCTAAGCCAACTCTCCAGCCCCTCATAAAGCATTCTTAACTATTGTACTAACCTTGCTTCATGGATGTCTGCTGAATCCAGCAGAAGGAGCTAGCTTTTCCAATGACAATAGTGAATTCAAGCCAGACACGAACTGGGTGGCTAAAACAGGGCTTGCTTCTCTCATAGACCTGAATGCTTGCAGTCTGAACTCAAGATAGCCTGAATGCTCTAGAAAAGATTCTTTCCTTCTGTCCTCTAGCTGCTGGTGTTCCCAGAGATCTTTGCCATTCTATCTTTACACAGGATTCTTTGCCTCTGCTTTACACAGCTTTTTTTGTGTGTTCCTATGGCCTCTCCCCTTCCTTGTTATAGCAAGGCATTAGATGTTAGCCCTGCACTAACCACACATGCCTCAGCTTAACCAATTATATCTGCAAAGACCTTACACATTACGAGGCTCCAGTCGGGCATGAATTTTGAAAGGCCACCGTCAAAACCTGTACTGTTCACCCATCCTTCCACTGCACAATGAGATCCCTGAGAACGGTCCCAGGCCATTCTCCTCTGTGAATTCCTGCTGTCTACTTCAGTATCCAGCAGAGAACAGACATTTAAAATGCTTCTGAAAGTTTATCTGCGTCTGTGATTTTTCTCTATTAACAACTGCGTTTCCTCCAACTTGATTCTCCTAACCTCTTCCTACCTCAACTTTATTTGTTTATTACTTGCCATTCTTTGCATTTTATCTTTTCTTCAATGCATATATATCCTACATAGTTCTGGAGAACATGAGAATTCTGAAGAAAATATCAGAGAAGCAAACAAAGGTGGTGGTCACCAGCTAAAAAGTCAAAAATAGACGACTGCTATTATATTTATAATATGTATTACCAGAACATTCTTATTTATGATTTATTAAAACTTAAGCACTCGTCAAATTCCTACCTCCTTGAATGTAGGGGTTTTCAAAGTAATACTATAGTAACATTACATTGAGATTAAGTGAAAGCATATTAGCAAAGGTACAGCTAAACTCCAGCAGCAAAGAAAATAACCCAACAAAACAACTGCTTTGCTACACAAGAGTCCAGCTGGTAGTTCAGGGAGACTGAGAAGATGGGTGATGGTCAGCTCTGTGGACCCAACTTCCTTTTTATTTTTTGCTCTCTCAGCTGCTGGGGCTGGTACAATAAAGCATCAACTACCCACATGTAGCTACTGGGCTCTTGAAGTACGGCTGGTCCACACTATGATAGTGTAAGTATAAAATGAATGCCATATTTCAAAGACTATGTGAAAAATAGGATGTAACAGTCCTCACTAGTAATTTCACATTGATTACATATTGAAATTATATTTCAGATATATTGGGTTAAATATAATGTTATGAATTTAATTTCATCTAGTCTATTTATTAAATACTTTATTTACATGCAAGCAGAGAGAGATGGAGAGGGATCACCAGGGTCTTGTGCCACTGCAAATGAACTTCAGATACATGAGCCACTTTGTGTTTGGCTTTATGAGGGTGCTGGGGAATTGAATCTTGGCCAGCAATCTTTGCAAGCAAGCATCTTTAACTGCTGAGTTAACTACCAGCTACCAAAGTAAAGATCTTTGAACAGCTAGTTTGAAGAAAACCAAATAAACAGAGAAACAATGGTTCAGGACAAAGGCACTGGCAGGCAGAACAAGCTCTTGTGCTTCAGGAATGTGGAACAAAGGAAGGAAGATGAATATTTTCATAGCCAGCTCTCTACCTCTGTAACTGGTCTCTGGGATTGGTTATGGCTTTGCTCCCAGATATTGGAGAACTGATATGGAAAACCCATTGTAAACTGAGACCTAAAGGGCTCACAGTGTCTCAGAATGACAGGACAGCAGGAAAGAAAGCTTAGGAATGGGATCTTGTGGAGATGGCTAGACTCATAGCCTTGATTCTAACTGCCAGCTAACTCCTTTTCTTTAAAATATTTTATTTATTTGTTTTATTTGAGAGAAAGAGGAGAGAGAGAGAGAGAGAATGGGCATGCCAGGGCCTCCAGCCACTGCAAACGAATTCCAGATGCATGTGCCCCCTTGTGCATCTGGCTTACGTGGGGCCTGGAGAGTTAAACCAGGATCTTTTAGCTTTGCAGGCAGAAGCCTTAACCGCTAAGCCATCTCTCCAGCCCTCCTTTTCTTTAAAGATGTTGTAGCAAAGGAAGACAGGCTAGCTGCACCACTAGGCCACATATGAGATGCTACAGTGGGGAGACTGTCAGAGCAGTGTGGGTTGCAACAGGATGTTAGCAAGTTCCAGACCAACACGGGTTAAATAGTGAGATCCTAGCACAAAACAAATAAAATAAGATGTCCAGATGTCTCAAACCTCTCAGAGCATTGCCACCTGTGTTCCCAGATCTGTCAATCTTTGGTTACTCAGGTGTACTGAGAGAAATTCTCCTGGGCAAGCAAGCTAGGTTTTCAGTATCCATGACTGAAGGACAGCTACTTTTTATACTTAAAAGTCCTGGCTGTTTACTTACCACCAGTGCTGCTCATTGCTTAGCACTGGTTCAGAGACCAGAAGGGCTTGAGTTGGTTATTGTGACAATGCCAAACCATGGCCAGATTTAAAAAGCAGCCATCTCTAACACCTAATATTTTTAGAAAAGAAAGCCAGGAATTTTATATATTAATCACCATTTAAGGACTTCTCCATTCTAAAGCTGTAATCAAATACCTATACTACATTGATGTTTGTCCTTTTAAAATTAAGAATGGGCCTGGTGTGGGGGCATATGCCTTTAATCCCAGCTCTTGGGAGGCAGAAGTAGGAAGATCACTATGAGTTTGAGGTTAGCCCAGTAACACAGAGTGAGTTCCAGGTCAACTTGGGCTCAAGTGAGATCTTACGATAAAAAAAAATTAGTAATGGATGCCGGGCGTGGTGGAGCACACCTTTAATCCCAGCACTCGGGAGGCAGAGGTAGGAGGATCGCTGAGAGTTCAAGGCCACCCTGAGACTACATAGTTAATTCCAGGTCAGCCTGGACCAGAGTGAGACCCTACCTTGCAAAAAAAAAAACCAAAAAAAAAAAAAAAAAACTAGTAATGGAAGGAATTATTACAGGTAATTAAAGTGCAAGAGTAAAGAATGAGGCAAATGTAACTAATTTGATTTAGGAAATCTGAAATTATCTAGACTGTCTGAAGAGACTCTCTGTGTCTGTGTGTAAAGATTTTTCAAATATTTTATTTATTTATTTGCTAGGGGAGAGAGAGTGAGAATGGGCACACCAGGCCCTCTAGCCATTGCAAACAAGCCCAGCTTCAAACTCTAGATACATGTACATCTGGCTCTGCATGGATACTGGAAAATCAAACATGGATTATTAGGCTTTCAAGGTAAGCACCTTATCTGCTGAGCCATCTCTCCAGCCCATGTGTAAAGATTTTTAACTAGATCCTATTCTTATCCTCAATTACTTCAGAATTCTGGGAAGATGTTTATTAGAAAAGTGGTGAGAAGACTATGTGGTGGTTTGAATATAAAATGTTTACCAAAGACTCTTGTGCTTGTGATTAAGCCTCATAGTTAATCTCCAGCTGATGGAGCCTTGCTGGAGGAGATGTGTCACAGGGGGTAGGCCATGAGGTTTATTAGTTCTGCCCCACTGATAGTCATAGTTCACGCTTTAAAAAATATTTTTATTATTTTTTATTTGCAAGGAAAGGGAAAGTAAGAGAGAAAAAGGAGGAGGAGAGAGAAAGGTGCCAGGGCCTCTTGCCCCTGCAAAGGAACTCTAGATGCATGTGCCACTTTATACATCTGATGTTGTGTGGGTACTGAGGAATTGAACCCAGGCTGTCAGGGTTTTGGAAGCAAGCACCCCAACAGATGAACCATCTCTCCAACCCTCATAGTTCACTCTTGTTGCTTCTTCCCTGTTGACATGAAGATGTGATTCCCTGATGTCTGTTTCTGCATACTTTCCCTTCTATGATGAAACAAATGTCCCCTTAAAACTGTAAGTAGAGTGCTGGATATATGGCTTAGTGGTTAGGGCGCTTGCCTGCAAAGACAAAGGACCCAGGTTCAATTCCCCAGAACCCAGGTAAGCCAGATGCACAAGGTGGTGCATGTGTCTGGAGTGCATGTACAGTGGCTGGAGCCCTGGTGCACCCATTCTCTCTCTCATTTCTTTCTTTCTTTCTCTCTCAATAAATAAAAACATTAAAAAATATTTAAACAACTTTAAGTCGAAATAAATCATTTCCATCCATAAAAGTACAGAGCAGCAATCCATAGTGAGTTTTTACCAAAGGTAGCAACACCAAGGTAAACCGCAGAATTGATAGTCAATGAGATTGATCTGATGAAAGAGTAGGAAAGATATCTTCAAATTACTTTAATAGTGGGAAAAAAAAAACCCTGAAGCATCAAAGAAGATGAGCTAAAATGAAACTGTATTTTGGGGGCTGGGAAGATGTCTCGGTGGCTAAGCGCATGTGCTTGTAAAGCCTTGAAGCCCTGCATGTGCTTGTAAAGCCTTGAGGCCCTGCATTTGATTCCCCGTTACTCATGTAAAGCCAACTGCACAAAGTGATGCACGTGTCTGGAATTCTTTTTCTGTGACAACAGACCCTGGTGCACCTATTCTGCCCACCTTTCTCCCACACATAAGTAAATAAATAAATAAATCAAAAGTAAATAAATAAAACTTTGTATTTGAAGGAGCTCTAGTCTAAGATCAATTGGAAGAAGAACTCTAGTAGATAAGATGCAAACACGTAGACGGATACAAAGTCATGGGTGAGGAAGACATAGAAAGATGGGGAAAATCAACTCAAGAAACTAAATAGCCATATCAAAAGCCAGAAAAATAACCATTTGGAAGATTTAAAAAATATTTTATTTTTACTATTTATGTATTTATTTAGGAGAGAGAAAGAGAGAGAGAATGGGTGTGTCAGGGCCTCTAGCAACTGCAAATGAAATCCAGATGCATGCACCACCATATGCATCTGGCTTATGTGGGTACTGGGGAATAAAACCTGGGTCCTTAGGCTTTGTAGGCAAATACCTTACCTGCTAAGGCATCTCTTCATTCTGGAAGATTTTTTTTTAATTTTCTAGAAAACAATTGAGTGAACACATTTAAAAAACTCAGAGTCTCATCAGGGTAAATGAAAGATGCATTCCATATGCATCACATACTCAGGAAATTTCTGAATTTACATGACAGAAACCATTCTGAACTATACAGAAGAGAGAGAAAGCAGAATCATATCAAATATCTAATTAGTAGTTGGCTCAGGGTAGAACAGACTTAAAAATTCACTATACAGAAAAGATAGAATTCATCTCAAGAAAAAAAGATTTTTTTCAGATAAGCAAACAACATATTGTATGTATACTGCTTAAATACTCTATCCAAGAAAATTACCCAAGCATACAATTAAACTGAATGTCACTTAAATTAACTCATTGCATTTAAAACAAAACAAAGATCTTGAGAGAGAGAGCATGATGAAGAAAGGAGACCATTCAGATGCACAATAAAAAGTATATTGTGTGTGTTTATAACAGTAAGTGTTGAAGATAATAGCATATTGTAAAAGAAAACTAAATGATAGGCTAGAATGATCTAAATGCTCTAAAGTGTCTAAATAACACCTGGTGAGAATAACTCATGCTGGCTATGGAGATAGACAAGATGAGCTTTCTTAGGGGTGAGAGGAGTATAGGGAAAATTTTGTGACAGATTGTCTTGGCATGTGTTATTGTTTGGATATGCTTTGTCTTTCAAGGTTTGTGTTCTGAAAACTTAGTCTTCATTGTAAGGATACTGGACAGTGGTGGGACCTTTAAGAGGTGGGGTCTAAAGGGAGGCAGTCCTTTGAATGGTTTAATGCATTAGTTACCATGAGACCATTGCTATGGAGCAAGATTTATTTATTGATTGATTTACTTTGAGGTAAATCTTGCCCTAGCACAGGCTGCCTTGGAATTAACTATGTAGTCTCAGGGTAGCCTGGAACTCACTGTGATCCTCATACCTCTGTCTCCACAGTGCTGGAATTAATAACATGCCCAGCTCAAGATTTACTTTGTGTCGAGTCTCTATGCACATACTTGCTTCCCTTCTGCCTCTGCCTGAGGTCTTCATCAGGAGCCAACCACATGTTGGTGCTAAGTGCTTGGATTTCAAAACTATGAGATGAGTAAACACTTTTCTTTTCTTTATATATTTTGGCCTTAGATGTTTTGTTATTGCAACAGAACACAGATTAAGGCAGTGGACTTGAGAAAGGAATGTGCAAATAAGTTGTCTTGATGAGTATATACAATTTAAAAATATGTATTTATTTATGGGGGGGGCAAAGAGAATGGGTGCACTAGGGTCTCTTGCCAGTGCAAATGTACTCCACACACATGCATCACTTTGTGCATCTAGTTTTTCATGGGTACTGGAGAATCAAACCTGGGCCATCAGAGTCTGCAAGCCAGTGTCTTTAACTGCTGAACCATCTTTCCAGCCCCCAGCAAATCATTTTTTAATAAGATGGTTATATATGTTATGATTGATAGCAAGAGAAAATATAACCATTTGCGTATTTGTAAAGCAAGAGTTTGAAAGGAAGAAGAAAACAATGTTTGACCATGTCTCAAGAAATAAAGCAAGGTTAAAAAAACAGTAAACTGTAAGATAATATGGAAGAATAAAATTATGATTATCAAGTAGAATAGCCTTAATTATTCTGTCATATTGGGGGCTTGGATGATCAGATCATACCTAGAATAAATTGTCAAAGTATTGAAAAATGTATGCTGGAGGATTATCAGCAGATGCGGGTTTGGGAACAGGTTTTGTGCTGTTCCCTGTATCACATAGGATGGAGGATCTAAGAGGAAATAATATTAGGTATGGAGAAATGGCTTGGCAATTAAGGTGCTTGCTTGAGAAGCCCAAGGACCCACATTAGATTCCTCAGGACTCACATAAGCCAGATGTACAAGGTGGCACATGTGTCTAGAGTTCGTTTGCAGTGGCTGGAGGTCCTGGCAGGCCCATTCATTCTCTCTATCTGCCCCTTTCTTTTCTTTCTTTCTTTCTTTCTTTCTTTCTTTCTTTCTTTCTTTCTTTCTTTCTTTCTTTGTTTTTTCTTTCTTTTTTTCTCTCTTTTCTCCATCTTTCTTTCTTTCTTTCTTTCTTTCTTTCTTTCTTTCTTTCTTTCTTTCTTTCTGTCTCTCTCTCTTTCAAATAAAATAAAATATTTTGACAAAAGAAATTATTAGACTAAGTTCTGGGCTTGTGGTCAACAGGGCAGGCTGAAGACAACTGGATAGAAAGGTGAGAGCGTGAGAAAGGAATAATCCTCCTCCAGGGCTGGGAGTGGAAAACCATCATTCTGCAACCATCACAGTAATGACTGGATTAGTCAAAGGTCAACAGTGTGTACTAAATCTAGGAGCAAATTTTTACGAGAAGTACAATTTTCACTTAACAGAAAAGTGTCCTCTATGTACTGTTTATTATTTGGAAGGGTCACAGGAAAGAGTAATGACACAGTAGAGATGTTGGACAACAATGTAGGTGGTAAAAATTGACATCAAAACAAGAAATACTCCACAAAGGATAGAGCATCACTATGATATTCCAGCAAAAGATGCATACCATGGGCTGGAGAGATGGCTTAGCAGTTAAGACACTTGCCTGCGAAGTCTAAGGACCATGTTCGACTCTCCAGACCCCACGTAAGCCAAACACACAAAGGTGAGGCAAGCTTAAGGTCGCACATGCCCACTAGATGGCGCAAGCATCTGGAGTTAGATTTCAGTGCCTGAGGCCCTGGCATGCCAATTTTCTTTTCTCTCTCTCTATCTCTCTCGCTCTGTCTAAAATAAAAAAAAAACCCTTCTAAAAAAGATGCATAACTTGAATCTTATCTTAAAGAAACATCTAACAAATCCCAAATTAGAAATTACTGTTAACACTGAGGATTGTATCCCTACAACTCAAGAGATGGCTTAAAAAAATGGGAGATGGCTCAGAAGGTAAGAATGCTTACTATACAAGCATGAGGGACTGAGTTTGATTCTCCACACCCACATAAAAAGCTGGGTGTGGCCATTCATGCCTGTAACCCCAATCCTTTGATGAGAGCAGAGATAGGGGAATCCCTGGGCTGACAGGTATGAGGCATGGAAGGCAGAGCTTAGCAGGGTTTTCTTGGTCTTGTATTGTTTAATTGACTATAGAAACACATGGACTTCTGTGTTTAAAAAATATTTATTTTTTTATTTAAGAGAAAGAGGAAGATAGAAAGAGGAGAGAATGGGCACACCAGGGCCTCTAGCCACTGCAAACGAACTCCAGACGCATGCACCACCTTGTGCATCCCTTTACATGGGTACTGGGGAATCAAACCTGGGTTCTTTGGCTTTGTCAGAAAGCACCTTAAGTGCTAAGCCATCTCTCCAGTCCCCATTTTTGTCTGTCTTGCAGCAGAACTTGCTAGGAAGAGCCAAATTCTGAAGAACTCAGTAACCTGTGTTGAGTTAGAATGAAGGCATCAGGTGTGGGCGCACACACCATTGATCACTAGGGAGGGCACAGCTGTCATCCAGGGACATGTCACACAGCAAGGAAGGTGCTGAGGGGCCAGTTTCTTTCCCACTCTTAGTATTTCGTGGAGAGAAACAGAGTTCCAGCCGAGTGCCCCTTCAATAATCGTCAGAAACAAATGACATAACTGCTGCTTGGTACTTTTGTCCTCGGAGCCATTTCTCAAGTGAAGGTTGAAGTGTGTCAGAGTGGAACCTCTTGGGAAACAGAATTCTCATGTCTCATTCACTCTCTTCCTCTGTGTCTGACACTCAAATCTAGTATAAGAGATAGTAGATATGAGGGGCATTTGTTTCCTGGGCCAGAAAAGACCCCCTCTTCTGAATACAGTCTGCTTCTTAGCAAGCTAGCTCACAGAGCTGAAGAGTAGGAGCCTGCACATAGAGATGTTTCACTGTTTTGATGTCAATAATTAATAGTGATATTATGGTATTCAATTTATCTTCAGAGCATCTCATTTATTTAGATTGTCTTAACTTTTTCTCAGGTATGAAAAATTAACAATATAAAAACTGAATAGTTTTATCAGTCATTGAAACCTGAAAGTACTTTTTCAACCTTCTTGGCTACAAATTTTATACTAAGAAATGTACAAAATAGTTATACAAATGTAATTAAGACTTCATTGTGTAGCTGGCATGCATCATGTAAGATTTTCTTTTTTAACTTTTTATCAACAATTTTCATACATGTGCACAATGTATTTTGATTATAATCCCCCATTACCTTCTTTTGTCTCTCCTCACCATCTCCCTTTCACTGAATCCCTTCTTACATCCAGTTGGTCCCTCTTCTATTTTTATTTCTTGTTTTCTCTTCCTTCATCATCCCTGATGAAATGTTGATGACCCAAATATTATTCAGCTCTTATGCATGTAATATAACTGCTGGGAAGTCATACATACAATGGCCACTTCATGTCTGGAAGAATGGTAGAATTTCTTTACCAAAAAGCTTTGCAGGGCTGAAGACATGGCTTAGCAGTTAAGGTGCTTGCCTGCAAAGCCAAAGGACCCAGGTTGAATTCCCCAGGACCCATATAAGCCAGATGTACAAGGTGGCACATGCATCTGGAGTTCATTTGCAGTGGCTGGAGGCCCTGGTGTGCCCATTCTCTCTCTCTGCTTCCCTCTCTCTCTCTCAAATAAACAAATAAAATAAAATATTTTAAAAAGATTTTCTCCTTGAAATAACAGACTTGGATTCTTCAAGTGAGAGTTAAGTCTCTGTTTCATGAGTAGATGATAACAATATGCACTCAGTTAAGAGTTTCTATTTGAATCAATAGATAAAAATAGATGTTACAGTTATTATTTATTTTTACTCAGATAACCACCGAAACACCTGCAAAACAAAAACTGACAACACTAATAAAAGTTTCAGGAGGAAAACAAGTTAGGGGCTATTGAAATAATACTTACTTTTTTATTTGCAAGCACGGAGAGAGAGTGAGAGAGAGATAGAGACAGGATAGAAAGAGAGAATGAATGCTGCAAATGAACTCCAGACACATGCGCCACCTTGTGCATCTGGCTGGCTCTGTGTGGGTACTGGGGAATTGAACCCAGGTCATTAGGCGTTGCAGGCAAGAACCTTAACCACTGAGCCATCTCTCCAGCCCCTGAAATAATAATAATAATTTAATAGTGGTATTATTCAGATTAAGATATTGTGAAACAGGGGTTGAACTTGAATTTCATTTTAGCCTTTGAAATTTTAGAACACTGATTGTCACAAGCATTAAGTTTCTTCTTTGTAATAGTCAAAGCATATCATAAGAATAAGTAAAAGAACAGAATATTTGTTGAATAGGTCATTGAATGTTTTTCAAGAGATGCATGCCATAAAAACCAAACAGGCATGGTAGCGCACTATCCCAGCACTAGGGAGGTTGAGAAAGGAGGATCTCTGAGTTGGAGGCCAGCCTGGGCTACAGAGTGAGTTCCAGATCAGCTTGAGCTAGAGTGGGACACTGCCTTAAACAAACAAACAAACAAACAAACAGTTAAAATGTGCAGTAAGGGCTAGGGCTCTGTAGTTGAAAGTGTTTGTTGGCAAAGCCTGCTGGCCTGGTTTCAATTCCCAAACACCCACGTAAAGCTGGATATAAAAGTGGTACATGTGTCTGGAGTTCATTTTTTGTGGCAAGAAGCCCTGGCACGTGCACACGCGCACACACACACACACACACACACACACACAAGTACAAATAATAAACATTTTTTTAAATAAATAAAATGTGCATTAAAATCACTCCTTTATATGTATGCCCTTCCTCTGACAATTCAGTGCTCCCCTTGGCCCCACCTACTGCTGGATGACGTCCAGTTATGCACATTGCAATTTAGCTTTCTCACTTGGGGGCGACAGCTTTCACTATCACTATCACTGAAGTGAGCAGTCACTGAAATCTTCAGGATTCCGATTTATTTCTCATAGTCATGGTGAAGGTGTTTTTTTCTTCTGGCTCCTCCCACGGAGGATTAGCAGGTTTTTACCTCCACTCTAGCACTCCACTCTTCCCAAGCCTTGGAGCCAGTTCACTTTGCCAAGCCAGACCCGGCCTCGGGGGCCCTTACTAACTCCCCAGCTGCAATTCAGCAAGCATTTGTGCTTAGTGGGCACAGTGACTCTGCTCAAACTTCTTGTTTCCTCCATCGTTATCCTAAACCCTTCCTGTCCATTTCCACACACATTCCCAGACTTCTTTCCATATTTATTGAAGAAATCATGTAGTTCTTTTGTAATGTAGCAAACCCCTTCCTGAACCATCCTTTGCACCTCGCCTTGGGACCTGCTGTTGGGTCTAGAAGCAAAGCGGGATGCAAGGGTGGGTGGGCCACATTGAGGAATATAACTTCTTTGAGTGGGGCTGTGGCACGTTCCTTCGATAAAACAGAGTTCACGGGCCGGGCGTGGTGGCGCACGCCTTTAATCCCAGCACTCGGGAGGCAGAGGTAGGAGGATCGCCGAGAGTTCGAGGCCACCCTGAGACTACATAGTTAATTCCAGGTCAGCCTGGACCAGAGTGAGACCCTACCTTGAAAAACCAAAAAAAAAAAAAAAAAAAAAAAAAACAACAACAACAAAAAAAAAACAGAGTTCACCTCTTCAGATGGGGATGAAATGGAAATGGACTTTCCAGTGGCAAAGATGGCTCCTCAGACTTCACGAAGTCCAGAGTCCCAAGCTTCATCAAGACCTCCCCATTCTAGGGCCCTCCCAGCCCAATCAGTGCCTTCGTTTTATCAGCAGACACCCTGCCACGTTGTGTTCTGAAAGGTCCATCTGCATTGTCCTTCAGCCTCTCACAGGGTTTGCAACAGTCTCAGCTCCATAGCCCCTGGCAGGGATATGAGCATCTCTCAGGTCATTTCTGTGGTTCTTGAACTAAGGATTCCAGATCCTTCAGCTGAACCTCGCCCTGGAGCTCAATGGGGACACCTTGTTCATCTGTACCCTCATTAGTTTGAGAAAATTGCTCAAAGATACCAACTCTGTGGTCCAAAGTCTTCGACCCTTCTTGGTCATATCGTGGCACGGACGATCAGTGTTCTTTTTACTAATAGAAATAGTTGTTGGTGTCTATGAATCAGGGGACTCAATTCCAGGAACCCTAGAATGAATTCAGAAGATTCATCCAGAACATTCTGTGCCTGTAGAACCCCTGCATTCTTAGTGCCAAGATATGTTAGTCATGGTTCTTCAGAGAAGTAAATCCAACACAATGTGCTCATGCGTCAACTCACATATATTATCTATCATCTATCCAACCATCTACCTAACTACCTCTCTAACTGCCTACCTTGCTCGTCTGACTCACTTAAATGATCACGGGGAAGTGTCTCATATGATTATGGGGACTGACAGGTCAGAAAAAATAGAGGAAGCAGGTTGGCAGACTGGGGGCCAGGGAAAAGTGGTCGTTGTATCCTGAGAGAAAGGCCTTCAACTGACTGAAAGAGAATCACACCTACGATGGAAGATAACTACCCACTGATTTAAAGGTTTGTTGCATGTGAAAAATATTCACAAGGAGTCATTCAGAACTGGTGATTGAGAAAAAAATCACATAAAATTAATCAATAAAAAAGTTGCACACACTTTAATAATGCATTTATTAGCATTGTAATCACTGTGTATCACATAAATTGGACATTTGTATAAGTACTTATTCAAATTCTGTGAACATTTTAATTGTATTGTTGTTAAACTATAAGTTATTTTAGATACCAAACACAAGGAATCCAATTAAGTATATTCTTTTACTCTGTGTATTGGCTTTTTACTTTCCTCATGACTTTGTTACCAATACAAAAATTTTGATGAAATTTAATTTAGTTTTTTTTTTTTTTTTTTAAATTTGTCAGGCTGGGGAAATGGCTTAGTGGTTAAGGGTTTGCCTGCGAAGCCTAAGGACCCAGGTTCTATTCCCCAGGACCCAAGTAAGCCAGATGCATAAGGGAGCTCATGCATCTGGTGTTCGTTTGCAGTGGCTAGAGGCCCTGGTGTGCCCATTTTCTCTCTCTCTCTGCCTCTTTCTCTGTCCGTTGCTAATAAAAAAAATTTTTTAAAAAAATTGTCTTATTTAGTGAATGGTTTCCTAACCCAAGGTTACTAAGATTTGCTCCTAGGTTTTTTTACTAAGAGTTTTATACTTAAAAAAATATATATATTTCATTCAATTTGCAGTAAGCTTTTGCGTATGCATCTGGTATCTAATAGGGCAACCTAAATTTATTCGTTTGAAGTGAATGTCATGTTAGTTACACTGTTATCATTTGCTAAATGGTTATTCTTTCCCCATTAAATTTTCTTGGCATCTTTGTCAGCAATCAATTGACCACAATATCAAGGCTCTTTTTCTATTCTGTTGATCTATAAGCCTCTATTTATTTATTTAAAATATTTTTATTATTAACAACATATGTCATATGGATACATCACGTGTTGGTACCCTCTTTCCCCTCGTCCCTGCACCCATTCCCTTGGGGACCCCTCAGTGGGGTTGCAGGTATTCCCTATATGCCTCTCTTTAAATGTCAACATTTGGTGAGTTCCTGGGGTGAGGAAGAAAAAGACAGGGCCACAAGATGGCGGTGTTGCACATCAAGGGCTCTTAAGTGATGTTGCAGAGGTCTGCAGGAGAGGGAACATCCCCCTTCTTCACACAGACAGTGGAGACCTGGCCCCCTGCTCAAAAGGGAAGTAGAGCAAGGGAACTCATGGAGAAGGGAAGAATTAGAGAGGGAACTTAAGTCTAAGCACTGTGTCCCCAGCAAGATGGGAAGTCTTAGGGTCTGAGAGCTCCAAAGGGCAGCAGATGTTTGGAGTCCTTAATCGCTACAGAATTGTCTTACCTCCTGGACTCTAGATATTGTGTGTAGTCTCATGAGTTATAGAAGGGATCTCCACGTGGCTGGCTAAATAGATATATTTATTTATCTGAAAAATATTTAACACAATGAATGTATAAGAACTTGAGGCTTTAGCTAATGATCCTAGACCACTGTGAAGAGGTTAGAAAAACACAAACGCAACCCAAACAGAACAGCATACAGGTACCAGATTTAGTCAGTTTAGTATTATAATGTAATATTCCCTTTGTTACGGTGGCTACAAGAATAAGATTTGAAATCAGAAAGTGCGAGACCTCCAACTCTGTTCTTTTTCAAGATTGGTCTGGCTGGTCTGATCCCATGCATTTCCATGTGAATTTTAGGTTGAATTGTTAATTTCTGACTGAGGTTTCTGAGCCATGGATACAAATAGCCTTTTGATTTATTTAGGTCTTATTTAATCTCTTTCAGCTATGTTTTATGGTTTTAGTACACATTTTGCATTTCTCTTATTAAATTTATACCTTAGTTAATTCATTTTGATATCATTGTAGATGGACTTGACTTTTTAAATTCCACTTTAAAAATGTTCAGTGCCAGTGTATAAAGATAGAATTGATTTTTTATTAATCTCATATTCTGCAAACATATTGGAATCATTTTTTAAAATATATTTTATTTATTTATTTATTAGAGAGAAAAAGGCAGAGGGAGAGAATGGGCGTGTCAGGGCCTCCAGCCACTGCAAACGAACTCCAGATGCATGCGCCCCCTTGAGCATCTGGCTTACGTGGGTCCTAGAGAATTGACCTGGGATCCTTTGGCTTTGCAGGCAAAAGCCCTAACCACTAAGCCATCTCTACAGCCCTCATTTTTTAAAAATTCTAATGGATTTTAGTGGATTCATTAGTTTCTTTTTAAAATAATTTTTATTGGGAACTTTAACATATGAACATGTTGCAAACTGCTTGTATTCCTATTGGTTATCCTCTTTTGTCCCCCACCCCCATCCCCACTCAGTTGAAGGCCCTCCTTAGTAGGGTTATCTGTTTTCACTGTGGGATCCTGAATGTACCAGTCAGTTTGTATGTTGGGGACAATGTCTCAGAGTAGACCTTCCCACTCTGTGACTCATACATTCTTCCTGCGTCCTCTTCTCTTCCATAATGTTCTCTGAGCCTTGGAGGGCCTGTTAGAAGTCTACTTTAGTGTTGAGCTCTCAGAAGCCTCTGATTTTCTGCTTTGGTGAATTTTGAGTCTCTCGGTGTCTCCAGCCATCTATCTGGAGGAGGTTCTCAGGCTAGCAGTGAGAGCAACGGCTCGTATCTAATCTGCCACTGCCTCTGTAATGTTTCCTGGACCCCAGCAGATGTGACAGAGATGACTCGTCTGATGCTAGGCACTTGGCTTTCTCTTCTGGTCATTTTGACGGTTCTAAAGTATTTTCTGTATCATAATCTCTCTTGATTTTGTTTCCTTTTGAGACAGGGCATTGCCTGTCTCAAAAGGAAAGAATGCTTTCTTCAGGAGAAACAAAAATGGGTAATTGGATTGGAAGTTGAGACTACCATTTTTTGGCCATTTTGTACTTCCTGTGTATGTGTTTGTGGAACTATAAAGAGACAAGCTAGAGAAATGATTATGACTACAGAGTAAGTTAAATGCTGAATTTGTTTAGGAAATGACATCAGAGCATAAGAGAAAAATTTTCCAAGTAGCTCTTACTATTACCCATCATTACCAAAAATTAACACAAATTGCTGCAGCATAGCAAAGACAGAATTATTAAGAACTTAAGCCTTAATTTAAGAAAGGAAAATCTGGGTTAATTTACTATTTTCCCAATAAGTTTAGGTACTAGCTGAAGGCCTGGGAAGCATGAGTGAAAAATAGAAGTAAGTTATGGGTATGAAATATCACCTGGCAGCCAGTAATAGAATCAAGTGTGGTAGCAGCTAAACACATTATCTACCTTATTTCTTATGTATTAATTTGCATTTCTACAACATTTTTATATCATCTCCACTTTCTGCATTATTTTGTATAATGATGGTTAACTTTTAATGTTTCATGATGGTTAACTTTAAAATTTAGTACCTGATAGTATATTCAGGCAAGATTGCAAATGAGCCAGGAAAGAAATTAACATCATTTAGAGATCTAAACCTAACAAGAGCTCCTTTTAGGATACAGGTGAGAAGGTTTTGATTTGTTCATGGAACATCAAAAATTAATAAAACAAATCCAAGATATATGAAAACTATGATGCATCACAAGGGAAGCTTATCCCAAGAACACAGAGCTGTTTTAATATTTAAGAAATGGCTGGCTGGGAGATGGCTCAGCAGTTAAAAGCACTTTCTTGCAAAGTGGCCTAGATTCAATTCTCCAGTACCCACATGAAGCCAGATGCACAAAGTAGCATGTGTAGCTGTGGATCATTTATAGTGGCAGGAAACCCTGGTGCACCCATTCTCTGTTTCTCTGTTTCTGTCTTCCTCTTTCTGTTGTCTCAAATAGATAAAAATATTTTAATATTTTATTTTTGTTTTGTTTATTTAAGAGAGAGAAATAGGCAGGGGGGAGAGAGAGAGAAAGAGAGAGAGAGAAATGAAAATGCCAGGGCCTCCAGCTACTTTAAACAAACTCCAGATGCATGTGCCCCCTTGTTCATCTGGCTTACATGGGCCCTGGGGATTCAAACTGGGGTCCTTTGGCTTGGCAGGCAAGTGTCTTAGCTGCTAAGCCTTCTCTCCAGCCCTAAAAATACTTTTTAAAAATAAATGGTTAAAATTCTTTTCATTATTGTAATAAAGAATAAAGCCCACATTTGAGCAAGCATATTAAAACATGTAAAATGAATTTGACAAAATTCAGCATCCAAAATAAATCATTTCTTATTTCTTATGCATTAATTTGCATTTCTACAACATTTTTTCAAATTATTAATGTGAAAGAAATTATTTAATATTAGAAGTAGTATAAATACTGTGATTTTGTAAATCTGTTTAGTGATTTATATTACACTTGGAAATTTGTATTTACAGTTCCCTGACAACTGTATTCCTATGTACACACTATAGAAATGCATGCATATAAATGCTCAGAATATACATGGTATATGAAAACATTTATAGCAAAAATGGATAAATTTGGATATATTTGTACAATAAACTAAAAGAGCAATGAAATGAAAGAGCCATTATAGTCAATGCATAAATAAATCTCACAACCACTTAGTAAATCGCCATGCACGAGAGATTACCTACTATATTTACGTTGGGTTCAAAGACAGGCAGAAGTTATCTGTGATTCTAGAAATCAGGCTAAAAGTGACCTTTGGAAGAGAGGGTGGGATAGTGTTTGGGGGTGATCATTCAGTAAGCTCCTGGGGTGCTGCTCATAATGTTGTAGGTTTTATTTGATTTATACCCATGAGTTTACTTTCTCATGCATTCGGGGAATGTGTTAATGCTTTATGATCTTTCCTGTATGTAGGTTGTACTTCAATGGGAAATTACTAAAGCCTTTATTAATGTGTTCATTCCATGAAGATTTATTAAGCCTACAGTATGTACTAGTCACTCCCAGGCCTTGGGGAGAGAGAGAGCAAGCACTGAGATAGATGCCCTTTGGAGCACTTGCACGGCAAGAGTAAGGTTGCTGAGCAAAGCATGGTGGAAACCTCTGACACTGGAGATGAGTCAGAGTTAGAAACGTCTAGGTGGGCTGGAGAGATGGCTTAGTGGTTAAGGCATCTGCCCGCGAAGCCAAAGGATCCCGGTTCAATTCTCCTGGACCCATGTAAGCCAGATGCACTTGGGGCACATGCATCTGGAGTTTGTTTGCAGTGGCTAGAGGCCCTGGCATGCCCATTCTCTCTCTGCCTGCCTCTCTTCTATCTCTCTCTCTCTGCTTGCAAATAAATAAATAATGAAAATTTTTTTAAAAAAGCAAAAAAAATCTAGGTGGATGTATAAACATGTTTCATTCAGAAAAAAAGCCTTAACCGCTAAGCCATTTCTCCAGCCCTGGAAATACATTAAAAAAAAAAAAAAAACTTTAAAAATATTTCAGAGAGAGAGAGAGAGAGAGAGAGAGAGAATGGGTGTGCTAGGGTATCCAACCACTGCAAATGAACTCAGACGCATGTGCCACCATGTGCATCTGGCTTATATGGGTCCTAGGGAATCGAACAGAGGTCCTTTGGCTTTGCAGGCAAATGCCTTAACTGCTAAGCCTGCTCTCTAGCCCTGGCAATATATATTTTGAAGTCACTAGTATAAATGGGATATGGAAACATGTGAGACTCCATTAAGTCCACTAAAATGAAAGAGGCAAACTTAAGGGCAGTAGGCAACAAGAAAGAAGCCCAGAAGGAATTACTGAGCATGCACAGAGAAGGGGAAGAGAAAGTAAAATGCTGTGTTATAACTGCTAAGGGTGAACGTATTTCAAGGAAAGACAGTTTACTGGCATCAGATACTTCAGAGAAGCAAGAGATAATAAGGTTTGATTATGTGAACAAGAAGGAGATTTTTCAGGACTTGACAAAAGCAGGAGAGCCATATGTGGTGGTTCATGCCTATAGTCCCGGCACTCAGGAAGCTGAGGCAGACAGATTGTCATGAGTTCAACGCCAGCCTCAGCTATAGTGTGAGACCATCTCAAAAACCAGACCAAAGGCTGGGGAA